>OY757546.1:14552730-14577678 GCA_963584105.1 Alviniconcha strummeri | reverse complement strand
TGTCGTAAACCAGTGCTTGGAGTTTCACACACACACACACACACACACACACACACACACACACACACACACACACACACACACACACACACACACTCCGAAGCGGGGGTCAAATTAAGTAAAGCACGTGACCGTGGTTGTGACCTGCCAAAAATAAAGTAACCGTGGATCTGTAAATGAAGTAAAGCGAGCAAGCAAGTCAAGTAACGGTAGCTAGGTAACTGTGGATGTGACCTGCGAATTACAAGTAAGCAACTGTAGTTGTGACCTACGTTGTCCGCATTCTTTATCGTGAGTAGGTGGACGACGATCATGATCATCTAATACGCCTGGAGCAAAGGGAAGTGATGAACTGTGGATGTGGACTGCAAATCGTTGATCTGGTGCCGCAAAAACAACCTCACGGTCACGATGCCCGTGCCAAATCCGGAAGCAACCTACGGTCAGTCACGACATCTGCACGAATCGTGAAAGTGTCACGGTCACGAGGCGACGCCCGCGCAAATCTTGGGGGGGGGGGGGGGGGGGGGGGGGGAGAAGGAAAAAATAATAAATCCCCCAGTCACGACATCGTGAAACGGATTCAAGGCCACGTGGAAATCCTGAAAGCTGCTACTCTACCTTCAGTTAGGAAACTTGCACGAATCGGGAAACAAATCTGAAACAGAACGAGTCCCAGAGCGCTCGTGCAGAATCAACACACAAGGGAGTTAATTAGCGTTCGAAATACGTAACAAAGGTACAACAACAAAGACCTGAGTCGCCTACGGTAACTCACCTGGCACGCGTGTAAATACAAGGTACATAAACTCCACCGGCGGTCAGCCTCAAAAAGCCCCCCCACCCCCACGCATATATATAATTATACCCTACATGTCAGGCACACTCGCCGAGACAGGCATAAGACAGAACCGATTTTTATTCAAGACCGGACATGGTCCTTTGATCTCAAAACTAGTTCAACATACAAACACACATTTACATGTTAGCCTCAGAGTGGGGCACGTTTACCTGCCTCAGAGTAAGGCAAACATGTAAATGTATTTGTGTGCTTACATGTTAAACCAGTTTCGAGATCAAAGGACTATGTCCGGTCTTGAATAAAAAAAATTGGGTCTGTCTTATGCCTCTGCACACCTGTGTCGCTGAGTGTGCCTGAAATGTAAGGTGTATTATACTGTATATACACATATATATCTCTGCCACTGGACAACATCCTTTTTGAGGATGTACCTCTGGTAGTGTTTCTGTACCTTGTATTTACACGCATGCCAGGTGAGAGTTACCGTAGGCTACTCGGGTCTTTGTTGTTGTGCTTGTGTTACGTCTTTCCAGAGCTAATTAACCGTGAAACTAGAGTGTCACATTCCCAAAGCCCCCACTGCGAGAATCCATCCCGTGAAGAACCGTTACTCTAACAGTAACAGCGCTGAGCACTCTCTACAAAGCTTGCAACGTCTACAAGTTGGTAATGCTGAACCCGCGCCAATTCAATCCCAATTCCTGACCGCTACACGCGGCACCTGCTGCCGATCGTGGGATTGGATTAGGCCGGGAGGAGATCGGGCGATTAGCTTTCACCATGGGGGTGCGCCAGGGAGTTAGTTATAGCAAGCGAGTTAGTAGTCGGTTCTCGGATCTTGACCTCCCGTCAACCGAGGGCGTCTTTCCGTGTACCGTCGGCTGCGACAGGAAGTTTCACCTGCCGTTTAATCAGAGCTCTACATACGGAAACGGTTTTATTCTCCGGAAGCCCAGTGGCCGCTGATTCCGATACGCTGTGTGCGAGCAGCTGGATGCATATATATATATGCATCCAGCCACTTGCTTACATAATAGATAACCATTCTCTGCTCTAAAGCAGACTCACTTCTCATGTCGCATGTGATTCTGAAAGAGTGATTGTTTCCCTTTAAACCATGCTTCTTTTTTAATAGCCACCGAAGTGGTGTACTGGCAGTGCTATTTGGTTGTTACATGGCTGGTGCCACGTGAAACTGCTGCCGTCTCGGCGCACGTTCCATATACACCATACAACCATGCACCAGTTTACAGTGTCACCTCGTTCAAAGTCACACGCATGCATAATTAAGTATGGTGTCTGTGTGTTTAGCTGTAACCTACCATCTGCGGTTTGGGCAGAATGACCGGGATCTTTTACGTGCTACTACGGTAACGCGGGGTGGTACGGATGCCGAAAAAGGGCATGGAAAGCTGACCCTGGAGAAGAAAATTCTCCCACTGCTCCTGCGGGACTTGAACCCCCCTTGACCTCTTGATCATCAGTCCAGCGCTCTAACCACTCCACTATCCCTGCTATATATTATGTTCATGATACTGGTAAATACCAGTGCCATATTAATATATATATTAATATATATAACATCAAGCTTCACATACCCCCTACCAACTGCCACTGCCTAGATGCTCAACAAGAACCATACAAAAAAGCATATCCTTAGTTTTATTAGTCTTTATGACAAATGTTGTGGAGTTTTCTGGAGACCCCCAAAAAATAATAAAGTAAGGAAAATGGACTGTACTGAGTACAAGCAACAACAAAAAATGACATAACAAAAAGAGCAAGGGGATTAGGCAGAAAATGAGAGAGGAAATAGGAAAGGGAATCAAATTACAGCCCTGAGATTCCAGACATCCCTGGCCTCCCTTTGGGGTAGGGGTTTTGGCTGTGGTCAAGGATCATGGCACTGTGCAAGTTGTAACCATTACCATAACGTCAATGCAAACCAAGAAAGAAAAGAAAAAGCAGTATTACCAATTACATAGGTCCATGTGTTTCAGTCAATAACATAATGGTTTTGCACTGATCCAAGTATTCCTAACAAAGTGACTGACCTCAGTCTGCCTTATTTTTTTACATGTGTCAATAATCCCCCCCCCCCCCCCCCCCCCAACCCCCTTAAAAAATAAATAAAAAATACAGGCCTACATAAGGAAGAGACTAAAACTTACAAACATCAAGCTTTCAAAAGCTTGTTTAACTGTGCAGAAAGGGCTTCAGTAATCAGTAAATAACACAGTCGGGGAATGCATCATACAGACAGCAAATCCCCAGCTGTTTTCAACAGTAAGTCCGCTAAGTGCAAACTCAAACTGCCCCAGTAAGTACACACTGTGCAGATGATATTTGGGCAGCAAGGTCTGGCTAACGTCATTGCAGCCCTGTCCTTGGGCATGAGCTGTGAGACATGCATGAGAGTAATCTCTAAGCTGAGCGAATGACCGCAAGGGCTTAGCACTAATATTCATGACTAATATTAACCCATTTAAATCAAACAAAAGCAGCTGAATGCCTGTTCTTCCATGAACATGTATGCATGCTTATTAAAGCTGAAATTCTCAGACATTGGCACCAGAATCAGACAGATTGTGTGTGTGTGTGTGTGTGTGTGTGTGTGTGTGTGTGTGTGTGTGTGTGTGTGTGTGTGTGTGTGTGTGTTTCTGTGATGATATATGTGTGTATCCTTATGTCTTTGTAAGTGCTCCAGGCTCTTTCAAGATGGGGCACCATAAATATTATATTATTATGGTGTCTACCAAGTACAATAATATCGTGTCTCAGGTTTCAAACCATCCTGGTTATTCTTATATATATATATTTCTTTTTTAAGCACCTGATTTTAGGTCCTACCCCACATTCACTCAGCTGTAACACACTACTGATATTACAGGAAAACATACAGCATTTTGCATGTGCACCCCTTCCTTGGTTTTGTTCTCTGATGAACATCAGTTTCACACCATGTGATGCTATGAAAAACCCACAGAATTTTGGCTTGTCTAGACTCTCTGGTGAATGTTGGTTTCACAAAATGACATTATAATTAGATGGTACAATACTGACCTTAGCAGATATGAGGCCACACCCACCTGTTGATCTGGGCTCCAATAGGATTGGCTTACAGTTCAAGACTCATGATTAAGGTTAGTTTGACACTGGGTGCTACTGGATTAACAAAACCAACTACCTTGCTTTGGCCTGACTCTGAGCAACAGTGCTGAGGATAAAAACCACTGATCTTTGAAGCGAAAATCTTTTATCCCCCCCCCCCCCCCCCCCCATTTTTTTCTTTTTTTTTTCTTCTTTTTCTTTTTTTCAGGGTTTATGGGAGTATGGGTGGGAGGTAGAACTTTACACAGGCACTCTTCTTGACAATAACAGCCAACACACACACAAACATCTGGGTCATGAGTGCCAAAGAAAAAAAGGGTATGATATACTATGAAATTAATGTTGTCAAGCGCCTATGGTAGCTACTAGTACCACTGGTTGTGACTGGGTTAGTACTCACTATAGGCCTCAGTTACACAGGCTGTGAAAGTCTAATGGGACAGGGGAATGGGGGCTGTTCAAAAGCAAAAATGTCTCAAGATTCCAGGCAGTCACTACAAAAGAAGATCGTCTGAACTAAGCACAAAAGCAGAAATCCACCAACGTTCTACTAGACAGGCTGAACTGTGTGACTGGCCCAGCTGGTTCTCCACCAGAAAAACAATCCGATTTTGCATGGAAAAAACATCCTATTACAGTATTAGACTCACACACACACACACACACACACACACACACACACACACACACACACACACACACACACACTCACAGCCACTTCTGTCTGTCTCTGTCTCACCCATAGACACCACACACACACACCTCTCGGTCTCTCTGTGTCTCTCCACACACACACACACACACACACACACACACACACACACACACACACACACACACACATGCATCTGTGACATGCAAGCCGGTCCTCACCTTCTATAATATTATTGTTTGATTCCAGCAAGAGTGTGTGTGTGCGTACTACTGTCTGTGTGTGTCACCGTGTGTTTGTGTGAGTGTGAATGTGACTGTGTATTTGAGAGACAGAGGGGGGGGGGGGGGGGGGGGTAGTGTGTGTGTGCGCGTGTGCGTGACTGGTGGGTGGCTGGGACGGAGGGGGGAGGAGGAGAGGGCATTTAAATGTGTGGCTGGTGAGAAGGTGGGAGTGAGGTGGGGGGGGGGGGGGGAGGACATTTAAATATTACCAGAATACCACACAATGTGAGGGGAGCCAATGGTTAATTAATAACTGAATTTAATTTTAAGTCCTGGGTCACCCCAGAACAGAAAGAGAGAGAGAAAGTTAGCAACTGAATTTTAACATCCTGTCAACCACAATGGCTAAACTCAGGAGACAGAGAGAGAGAGAGAAATGCTGACATTTCGCATATTTGAGAAAACCAACAGAGGTTTAGTTTGGAAAAAGAATAAATAAAAACTGAAGAAGAAAAAAACACGTTTGATGTAAACAGATTCCTGTTGCTAGTGCTGGTATTCAAAGCTTTTGGGGAATTTACATTTAAAAAGATGGGGAAGAAAGCAAGCTTTCTGAGTTTGCATGCTGATACCCTCTCTGGCGGCAAAGTGATAATGCACTGCAATATGTTTCAAAAACTAGACTGTATTCCAAATAACCCCAATCCACTTCTAATACCAGTAATATATAGTCCAAAAACATTATATTTATAATGATAATAATGGGTACTTAGATAGAGCACAAAACCCACACAGGCCCTAAGCACTTACACATTCTCGAATGTACATGTATTTTCAAGATTCAATGCATACAACGCACACACACACACACGCACACACACACGCACACACACACACACACACACACACGCACACACACACGCACACACACACACACACACACACACACACACACTGAAGGAGAGGTTTTTGAAAAGAGCAATGTTTTCAAAGATCTGAAAGAACTGACAGAGGTAGAATGACTGACAGAAATAGGGACTTGGTCCTACTTCTAGATAGTTTGGAGCCTGGTAAGAGAAAGAGTGCTGACCGTGCACTGGATTATGTTGAAAGGATTGTATTCTGAACACTCCAGTGTCTGCAGAAGAGCAGAGACATGTTGACAACGGGGAAAAAAAGGATGGAGCTGTTCTTCATTTAGACTGTTAGAGAAATGTGACTGACACAGAGACTACAGATCTACTTGATGGGAGTCCTCACCAGTGTGTAATGCCTCAGATGGCTGTGTGTTGACAGCTAATAACTTATTTATTCAAAGAAAGGACCTAATCAAAAACTTCTCTTCAAATTAGTTAAAATCATTCTTTTCTGCCTTCCCTTCTCCAGCCTACCGTAAGTTCTCCTCTCAAGGGCATACATATATATATATATATATATAATACAATATAAATTTATTGCCAAGTGTCAATACACTGATTGCACAAGGAATGTTTTGTGGTGCCAAGTACACTCATCACACATTCACTCCAATCATAAAACATTTAATTACAAAAGCAAATAAACATCTCGGTAAAAAGTCACTCACAGATAAAAACATGAGAAAATCCCAATGGCATCAAGCTGTGCATATCACATAAAATAAAATTGCCACTTCCTGAGGACCCCCTCTTAAACGTTACTGTCCTAATAAAAGCAGCTATAAGAATTATCTACAACAAATTAATGAATTAACCCCGCCAGCTTATTCCCTTGTATATAATATATAAATATATATATATATCAAACTGTAGGCATAGTATTTGTTCAGTTTGTTTGTTTTGTTTTAATCTGAAACAAAGTTGGCTGCTTGCATTCTGAAATAAGACCAAACGAAAGTTAGAAAACTGATACTGTTGTTTTCATTCAACAATACAGCACTTTGAACCTCATACATCACCTAACACGAGTGATAAATGATTAAGTGATTTAGTGCATTACAAATAAAAATATTACAAAATATTATGCAGTCCTCTACACTGAGAGCTCTGCAATTTATCCTGCATCATCTAGTCTTTGATGTCAGTGTAGCCCTGTGCAGTGACTGATAATTTTTTTATATATATAATATATATTATTTATAAACAAATTATGTTTTCTGTGGCTGTAGTGTATCACTGGCGGGAGCTGCCCCACGTATCATTTCTGTCACGACAAACACATGTTTGTCGCGACGAAAGTATGCTTGCTGCGACATAACTTTTGTCAGTACAAAATTATGTTTGTTGCCACAAAAAAATGTTGTCATGACAAAAAAATTGTCACGACAGACGAAAGTTTTGTCGCAATAAGCATACTTTTAACGTAGTTGTCGCAACAAAAATGATACTTGTGGCAGCTCCCGCCAATGATAGTAGTTAAGTAATTTACTTGTTGTCCAGGACAAACTCAAAATTAAAGCACTTGAGGTAAAAGTTGGGTCGGCTGGAGGGGAAGTGTGTGTGTTGGTGGGGGGCGGGGGGGTATAGAACGTGAAGAGATGGACAGTCTAGTACTTGTCTAGTTCATGCCCTTTTGAAGGATTAGGGTTTAGCTTGGAAACCCGAGTCTGACGTCACACGTTAACGCTGGCATTTCGCGCTCCTTCAGCAAAACAAATCAGACGGCGGCGAAGAGACCAGCCGACGAGCTCCTCGTGTCTTGATGGTGGCTGTGGGCTTTAAGGCTAAGCCCCCCCCCCCCCCCCCCCCAACTTTAATCGCAGTCACACACACACACACACACTGTGACTGTCTGCGCCTTCCACCTTCCCGTTCCCCCGTCAAAACAACGCCACCTCAAATGTCTCAAGGTCAGTTCGGCAGCCCTTTGAGTTTGTTTGAGTGGTTTTCCCGTGACACCGGAGACTCCCGTGTCACCTCGTACACTTGCGGCTAAAGCTAAAGGGCCACACGGTTTAACTTAAGAGTATTTGTTTTTCTTGTTTTATGCCATGAAACTGGCTTAGTCTCAAAATAACAGCAAACAACGTCACATAGTGGCACTGAGAGGGAGAGTGAGGGGGGTGAGCGAGTTAATGAGCTGTATGATTAGGATGTTCATTGACATTGTCCTTCATCTCACTTATTTGAAATCAAAGAAAATGGTGCCACAAAAACACACTAAATCAGTAAATGATATAAAACATGTGACCCACTGGCACTGCCAGTTTTGCATCCATGCAATATATATTATACCCAGAATGGATTTCATAAGTTCTGTTCTGCACTTTTATGATCAAATATATATATATATATATGTCTATATTATAATACATATATATTATATATCATATAGCGTGAAGAGAGAATCAAACTATAGTATGACACTTTACTACAATAACTGAAAATTTCAGTGAAATATGATTGATATTAATTATTAGACACTGCATTTACTTCGCCACAGGCATAAAACAAGGCACACCTTTCAGTTCATCAGCATCACATTGATACAACTTCATGGATGTCACAGACACAGAGTTTGGCACCCAAAATCCACGAAGTCTGCTGGTTTATTTGAAGGACACCCAACACAGGATCTTCAGTCAGAACACCAACTCACAACTGCTTCCCTGAGTGATTGAGCTAGATCATTTTCAAACCAGTGTGATATCTATTAGTACAAGGTATGAAAAGTGGTTCACAGAAACCAGTGAGATAATGACTGTAACCAGTCTGATATATAATATATATGGCTGTCCTACTACTACAGCTGTTCTTAGCAAACACCCAGCTCCCTTCCCAGTTTAGAACACTCGCAAGTCACATGTGTGTGCATGCGCACACACACATTCTCTCATTCAGTCATTGCGCTGCAATTTTTTTCTTTTTTCTTTTTCTTTTTGAGAACCAGTCAAACAAAATAACAGCCAGTACATCTGACTGATTTCTGATGTTTTTCCCCTGTACATATACTGACTGTAGCTGGTAAAATACAAACAAAATTACCAGTTACTGCAAACCCTGCCTTACAGAATCCCACTTAGTGCAAACTCAATCATTTTAATTTAAGTAATCTTTCTTCTTCTCTCAACCAATACCAAAGAATTAGGCCAGCAAATGTAAAGTCTGCATCCTGCCCCAGGAGCGCACAGCTAGACTGACTGCCTGTCAATATTGTCATAAGACTTTCAATGTTTCATGTTGGTTCTGATTGTTTGTGAATGTGTGTACTCATGGACGTGTGTGTGTGTGTGTGTTTGTGTGCGCGCACGCGCGCGCACATACAACTGTGTACACATTCTCTCATTGGGCAGCTTTTTTTGGTTTTGGTTTTTGATTATACATGTGCACACACAAAGATGCATAATTAACTCTAATAGTCTAAATGCTAGTGAATATATACTAACATTGCAAAAAACTAAAACACTAATAATAATACCCAACAACCAATGTTGTTAATAATACTTCTACTAACTGCTATAAAAGTGTAATGGAGTGGTGGAACGTAGAACAGGACAGCTGGCCGGCGGCATCAGTTGGTCAAAAATGGAGAGACCACAGCAGGCGTACGGCAGCAATCAGGTTTTACTTTCTCAGCCGCAGACAATTTTCAGCACACACAAAATCCTCACGCTCACGCATAGATAAGAGAACGGCGCGGGCCACAGGGAACACACGCTATCGCTACAGTAAAAACGGCCCTCTGCACCACAAAATTGTTGACAACTGTTTCCTTGGCCCGCACAAATACACTTTCCTCTACAATAACTATTAACTAAACCAATTAAAACATGGAAAACATCAAATAAAAGCTACAGTTACAATCTTTTAAACTGTATAAACAAAATGTACACACATGACTTATTTTATTTACAACAAGAGTGGGAAGCGTGGCTTGCGCCTGTCTATAAACAGATTCATACGACTAAATCACAACTAACACAATGTACAAAATATAACTGTCACTAAAACTTACATCAGAATAAAGAACACGCTCCCACGGTTAAAATGGTACATAACAATTACAATACAATGCTCCGTAAGAGAAGCAAGACAAACTGAAAGACTAGTATTAAAACAATCTGTGCGAACTTTGGCCTGGGGTGTGTAATCTTAGTCGCAGCAGCGCTGATTGTGATATTAAGTAGTCTATGAATACAACTTAGCTTCTACAGTACACAATACCTAACAAGTTAATTTCAACCCAAAATAAACACTAAACATCAAGTCAGCTAAGCAAAATACTATACGACAACGCATTGATCGACACAGAATTACTTTAATCGAATCAAAACAACGTTTCACTACTATTCATTAGTACTAAACAAAGCGCGCCATGCAGACGACGGCTATAAAAGAATGGACCTAGAGAGGCATCGGCTACTGATTGATCCTGTGTCTAAATAAACATTAAATAAACATTCTAAGATGCCAGATTATATTACACATAGCTTAGTGCATAAAAAGGACTAGGTAAACAAAGAGTAGGTAAACAAACAAGCAGTCAAAATGTTAAGGGAGAAAAACAGATTTGAAAATGCTGCGCACTGGCAGCTATCGCCGGTCGGCTGTGTGAAGGCCATGTGGCATTACGCCACACGCCGCGCTTCAAAACAAAAGTGTCGTCTGCTCCGGTTCCCGGGTTACTAATAGTACAGTAAATGAAATTGCTTTGATCTGTTAAGCAGGGTGGGATTAATGTAGAAACATATACAAAAAGCACTTGCTCACAAAAGTATAATTATAACCTCTTTTTTCATGACAAAAAACATGATATGCTGCACATGTTTTAACTTTCTGTTCCTGGCCAGAGTTGTGAACTATCCATCATAATCCTTCTAAACTGACACAGCAGCAATGACACTCAATGACACAGAAGTAGGCTGCAATATTTATGATTCAAAATGAAGAATTACTACCATCACAACTGTGAACACTCAATTGTATTGTGGTTGCAGTAAATAAGACAAAAATCAGAGAGAATGAAGGACACAGATCATGTAAAAAAGGCCTGATCACAAATGTACTCAATGGACAATGCCTACACAACTTTACAATTCATCAGATCACAAGCAACAGTGACACTGACAGCTGGGCTGGGGGCTTTTATTACTCAGAAGAAGGTAAAACCACTGAGCTAGTGAGTGCCACATGCAACCCTTTTTTTTCTTTTCTTTTTTAAACAAATATATTCTTTAGTGATACTGTCCTAACTACAGCTCTATGAATCTGGGAAAGTTTGATACATGACTGATAACTGTTTGTTTGTTTTTAAATTTCTGCACCACACATGGTGTGTGTGTGTGTGCGTGCGTGAGAGAGAACTCAAACTCGAAAGCTTTATTTTACAAGGATTATAGTAGGTAGCGGCAGCCTCTCATCACCTATGCGGGAACATCGGAACTTTGCTCAATTTTACTGTATTTCAGTCACTAATTTCTCCACAGTCTCTGAATGTATCCTCTTGGAAGTTATATGAATAAAAGGAACGTTTTCTTCGCATTCTTATGGTTGTTTTTATGTTTGTATGCAATGTACCTCGAAAAATCGCCAGTTGATTTTCTACGGGAGGTATTTGCCGTTTGTCCGGTGCCGATCACGCGGTCCGAGACTTGAACGAAAACAGTCGATGTGTTTATCCACTCAGTGACAAAGCGATACACGTTCTACACAGCAATATGTGGTACCACTGGATCGGAAATTGAATGCCGATTCCAGTGGTGTAAACGCCGTGGTCGTTTACAAACATCTCTGGTCGCTAGAACGCATTTTAGTCGGAAACTCGCAAAAAAAATCAATTTTAAACCACAAAACTCCCTCAAATGTCTAAAATATCCCCCACAAAATGAAGCTGAATCCGTACCCTTTCGATTGAGGTATGGGGCTAATGGATTGATGACCTGTGGGTCTTTCACAAGCCAATAAAAGACCACAATAAAGGCGCTTTTTTCAAATTGAGTTCATCCAAGATGGCATCGACCGCGTGGAGTTTTTGTGACTCGATTGCCGAGTTTTGGCACAGGATTCGTGAGTATTCTCTTCACCTGGCTCCAGTTTACTGAATTTGGTGATAGTTTATCTCATAATTTAGCATTTTTATATGATATTTTGATTCATTCTTGCAGGATTTGCCTAAAATCTTACGATTTTCTCGACCGACTCATAGTTCTGTCTTTGTTTACAAATACGACTAACCGGAAGTTGTTGATCACTCGCTTGTTCTCCTAAATATTGCCAAAATACGCCAAAGTTTCACAAAAATAGTCATTGAAATACATTCTCTGATGTCTTCTGGAACAGTATTATTTGGGGGGGGTGAACCTTTGACATAAATTCGTGGCAATGGCTGTTTTCGTGATCAAAATTCTTCATCAGGGGAGGTAACTAAGATGCTGAGAAAACAGTCGACTTCATAATAACTTCTGCACTTGAACTCTGTTAAAAGTCTTTTTCGTTTTTCAACGATCGTAATTAAATTCTCAAACTTTAATAGTATGTTGACCAGCATTTCTAGTTCAAAATTATAAGTGGATTTCTGCTTTGCTAACGGTAGCCAGTCTGATATTGTGATAAGTGATGATAAAATCATAACAGATAAGACTAAGAGTTAAGGCCTGAGTGATAATGATTATTATTAATTATGCTGTAGGCTGTAGATCATTCTGTCAATGAAGATCAACAGAAACAACAAAACTGTGTTGTTGTTTTCCTGCAGATGATGACCAGTTTTCCAAACTGAAGGCTGTTTTCCTGGCAACTGGGAGAGGATGCCGGCAAGACCTTCCTCTGGTTGAAGTGGACAACCGACTGTTAGTGCAGCTGCTTCTCCCGAAAGATGAGGGATCCAAGACTTTGGATGAGACTGTATTCTTCCAGCAACTTCTCAAACCAGATCTGGTCAAGACAGTGCTGCTTTCTTGTCTGCGGTATTTATGGTCAACAGACTGAAGGAGCTGTTTGGAGGCGAGCCACTTCCAGAACTTCCACCTCTTCACGGCCATGGCGGCTGCCAGCAACGATGTCAACAAGTGGAAGAGGAATCTGACCCAGGAGATGTTGACTGAACCAAATGATGAATCAGAACCTGATGAACCTGAGTTTGAAACCAGCTTCAGATTTCAACAGGAGGGTGACATTGTGGTAGTCTACAATGTAGAAGATTTCTTTTTCAGCAAAGTCACCAGGATCATCAGTGAGGAAGAGGCAATAGTCAATTTCTTGGAGAAGGCGGCAGTAAAGATGGAGTTGTTGTGTACAGGTGGCCATGCTCTGAAGATTACACTCAAATCTCCTCCGCAGTTGTGTTTGCCAAGAATCTGCAACTTGCACCTTCATCATTGTCTCCAGGGATGTTCGTTCTTTGTTGAATCTTGCAGGAATTTATTTGGCAGATATCAAGCACTCAGATGCTATTTACAGTGAAATCACCTGAAGACCGTGTCAACTGACTCCAAATCACAGCTTTGTAGACCTGTGTGTTCATGGATGATAAAGGTGATACTGCTGTACCATGTTTTCTTTAGCATACATATCCTTTTTCTGCTGTGAAAAGTGAAGATTTTGCAGACTTTAAGACTAACACTCAAAATAAGTGCAAATGCTGCTGCAAATGTACTTCACACTTAGTTTAATGTCCATGCAAAGTTTCATGGCTGTATCTGTAGTAGTTTTCAAGTTATGAGTTAAAGTATGAAAACCATTAGATTTGTCCTTTTTTTCCACTGTGAAAAGTGAAGTTTTTACAGGCTTTAAGATCTATCACTCTCAAAATAACTGCAAATGTTGCTGCAAGTGTACTTCACACTTAGTTTAATGTACATGCCAAGTTTCATTGCTGTATCTGTAGTGGTTTTCAAGTTATTACCAGTTAAAGTGTGGCAACCCACATATTTGTGTTTTTTCCACTGTGCAAATTGAAGATTTTGCCAACTTTAAGACCCTGTAACTTTAAAAGTAAGAGTCAGAGCTGCTTAGAAAAAAATAAGTGCAAAGACTGTGATAAACCCTGCTTGGAAATCCATTGGGAAAGCTGTCATTGCCATATGTTACCCACTGTGTGGTGTCAGAAGTGCTCTTTCATGCAAATTGGCATGCTCAGAATTGCTTTTTGGAGCAACTTCAGCCCTCTGCGTATGTTTTATCTTTCTTTGCTGACCATATGATTTAGCTGTGACAAAGTGCAACCAAGGTATACTTTTGAAAAGTGTAAGTATTTGGATTCTCCCATGTTCATGAGAACCACTATGGGGGGGTAAATTTGAGAAAATGTAATAAACTGTTTATTGTCGCGCAAAACTGTATTTTCGAATGGCTATATCTTTGGAACTAATTAAGATAAACAGTTACTTTTTTTTCTTCATTTTCTTGTATCAATATGGCCTGTCTGAAAATGCATAAATTAAATTGCTGTTGTAAAATTTAAATTTTGGCTGCCGCTACCTAATTATAGTTTAGGCTCAGTCAAAAACCTGTCTAACAACTAGTCCTTGCTAAGCTGCTGATAAACAGATATTAAATTACAGGCATTACTTATATTATATATAAATATATATATATAATATAGACATGAATGAGTGAGTGAAACGTTATACATGAGAGTTTCCACACAAAACATAGTGA
This sequence comes from Alviniconcha strummeri, assembly GCA_963584105.1. Taxonomy (NCBI): domain Eukaryota; kingdom Metazoa; phylum Mollusca; class Gastropoda; family Provannidae; genus Alviniconcha; species Alviniconcha strummeri. The sequence goes on along the minus strand of OY757546.1, from coordinate 14,563,314 downwards.
CTAGTGTGCTCACAGTCACAGCACCAGATGAAAACATGCTATACATCATTCAGTTACATATTATGAGCATACGGTGAGCATATTATGAGAGAGAGTTCTTTGTAAAAATGTGGTCATGTACTGACGACTGACAAAAGAAAAATTATACCACAACGGCCGTAATACACGTCTACTGGTCTAGCTTCTTTTTCAAACAACTCCAACCAAACTCTTTGCTCCACTCCAACACTGGGATAATCATGAGGGAGCGTCATGATTACTAATAATACAACGAGAGTGAACGACTGAGTACACTGAACAGCACCGAACTCTATGCCCTAAGCGTACTTCTCGCACTTCGCCCGTCTCGTGTTGAAGCTGAAGTGCTGTCGATATCGCTGCCCGATACTGCCAGGCAGTTGAAACTGAGGTTTCTTTGTTCAGAATCAGTTTTGGTCTACTACTACGTCGGATGAAATACCATTATAAATTAACAGTAATTACTCATAAAACAATAAATTGCCATTGAGAAGGGATGAAAAAGAAGAACAGAAACAGAGTTTTGAATGGAAATGTCCAGGGTCAGTAGGTTGGTTTTGTGAGAGAGCCTTTGTGTCGAAACCCCTCGTGATCTCTCTGTGCGAGTTTTGAAAGACATCCATCGTAAACTCACCTATTTTTGCCACACTGGCCAGCAGAATCCACAAGCAGATAACGTATGGTACTTCAACGTGATGAAAGTCCCACACAACCAGCTGATAGCGTTCCGTTTCGTTGCTGTTCGTCGATCCTTTTTCATCACTGCTTAGAACGGGAGTGGCGACCATGGTAAGGAGATAAAACAAAGTTGTGAGAGAACCGGTCGTCACCGGGACTCCCTTCAACCCAAACCACTCCATTTCTAGATCCTCAGACGTCAACGTATACAATCCACGGGGCCGGCCATACTCAACTGCCACATTTGTCCATCTGTGACGGCAACTAGATACATCTGAACTTAGAGAGCGGAGGCGTTCCACTTCCCACGTTTGAACCAGACCCTACTACTAGTCTGCTAAATGACCTCGCCTGGGTCAAAGGGTACCGCGCAGACGCAATGCGAAGCACATGCTATCCTCGTGCTGCCGCTATTGATTTTTCCTGTGACGTCAGAGAATTTCACAGACGTAGAAGAATCTCTTAGGACTTGTGACGTGAATTTCGTGTTATTAATACCACTTTAGCAACGATTTGGAAGAATAACTTAATCATACTTTACGTTAAAGTTAAGTGATACTTTTTTCATGTAACTAACTATAGACACACTATCAGCCGATCAACAGATGGGCCGCCAAATCCCGGCGAAGCCGGCAAGACGGCCGCTGAGACGCGGCACTAGTTGCCGAAGTTTGAGACTGCGCAAAATAGCTAGCTGATTCTGAGCTTCCAAAAATCATCAACGGTATCGATATATATTTTAGATCACAGACTGACGACTGTACTACTTGGCGCGGCCGTGCCGTGAACACCCCCCGAGTCACTGACACACATCGTCGTCACTGACTCACTGAGACTGACTGACCTAACACTGACTCCCGCGCAGTGACCGTCACTCGGTCATACTGTGACCGTCTACGGCAACACACACCGTTACATTCACACCACACACACACACACACACACACACACACACACACACACACACACACACTGACGCACGCACACAGTGACACTGACATCACACACACACACGGCACACACACTACACACACACACACACACACACACACACACACACACACACACACACACACACACACACACACACACACACTGACATATCACACACACACACACACACACACACACTGACATCACACACACACACACACACACACACACACACTGACACGGCACACACACTGACACTGACACAACACTCACTCACACCACATACACAGACACACACACACACATGACACACACACACACACACACACACACACACTGCCGACACACCGGCACACACACACACACTGACACACACACACACGGCACATTCACTGACACTGCCGACACGACACTCACTCGCTCACACCACACACACACACACACACACACACACACACACACACACACACACACACACAGAGCGGTGACGCTGACACTCTCATTGCAGTCGAATGGTCTGATCCAAACTGACTAGCGGCGGTAAACTAGATACACATAATGATCTTCCGGCCGCTGTTCACCTCGGCACTAGGTACACATAATGATCTTACTGTTCACCTCACTACGTACACATAACGATCCTACTCAGTTTACCTCACCGTCTCAGTCAGGTACACATATTATCTTACTGTTCACCTCACTAGGTACACGATAATGATCTTACTGCCGGGTTCACCTCAGTAGGTACACATAATCACTGATCTTCCTGTTCATCTCACTAGGTACACATAATGATCTTACCGGCTGTTTACCTCACTAGGTATACATAATGATCTTACCGGGGTTTTTTTGTTGGTTTTTTTTTTTTTTTTTAAATCACTGAAACACTGAACCACCTTCACTGAAGTTGGTCCCCGCCGAGTGACCGACTCGTTTGAACCTTGTGTATTCTGTTCCGAACTGACAACTTGGCCTTCATTAAAACACATATAACAAACAAAACGCACGTGCTTACTAAAACAACAACATCTGCATGATGATTTCAGTAGAGACGTGTTTAATTTCGTTTTCGCTTGAATGCTACAAGTGACTGGTTGACCGATCTACTGGGTCGATAGGCCGGCTTGTCAGTAATAAGTATGCCTAACTCACTGACTGACTCGATGACTGATTCAGAGAAAGAAAGGAGAGAAGGGAGAAAAAAGAAAAACAAACAAACAAAAAACTGTCATGTCGCCTTGCGCGACCAGAAACAGGTGTGGTCGAGCAAAGACTCAGTGAATGGTATCCACGCAGGATCAAATCGTATGGCACGCCTCGATTCGTCTGCCATTGATTGACCCAACGTCAACAACTGATCCCGGCGCGAGTTGTATATATGTATATTATAGGCCTAGGTAGGAGTCACATAAATCCAGAAAGGCTTGGACAAAGAACACATGGGCGAAAATGTGAAAAAGGCTTTAAAACTAGAATGACGGTGTCTGTCTGTCTCTGTCTCGAGACAGAGGCATGCATATTTGTCTCTGTGTCTGTCTGTGTCTCTGTCTGTCTGTCTGTTTGTCTGTCTGTTTGTCTGCCTGTCTCTGCCTGTCTGTTTGTGTCTCTCTGTCTGTCTCTGCTCCCTGTCTCTGCTCTCTCTATCTCTGTCTGTCTGTCCGCTGTCAGTCTTTCCGTCTGTCTCTGTCTCTGTCTCTCTGTGTCTGTCTCTGTCTCTGTCTCTCTCCCTCTCTCTCTCTCAGAGATATTATATTTAAGCGACTGGCTGATCCATCGGCTGTGTATCGATCGCCCTTGCGCTGAACTTGACCCAGTTAGGAAGAATCAAAACAGTTGCGCTTTTATAACTTTGCCATTCTAGGCGAACCGAGCTGAACTTTATAGGTCCGGCGTTGAGTCGATTCATTCATCGGTTGCCATGGTGTTCAGTGCAACAAGCAGAAGGAGAGAACGCATGCACTGGTTGCTGATCCCGGAAGAGTTTGGGTGGAGCTGGGGAATTTCTCCCCAAAAATCGATACTCCTCCTCACGTCAGTGGTGTGCTACCAATAGAATAGTAATTTGGGTACGAAGCGAGTGTGTTCGTTCATGTCTTTGTCAGAACTGACATGTAATCAAACCAAAGAGCAAACTGAGACTCTGTCTGTCTGTCTGTCTGTCTGTCTCTGTCTCTCTGTCTCTGTCTCTGTCTCTCTCCCCCTCCGTCCCTCCCTCCCTCCCCCCTCTCTCTCTCTTCTTTTTATTTTTATTTCTCGATGATGTCGGTGGATTTATTCAGTTCAAGAGTGTATTTAGGCGCTCGAAAAAGCCGCCCATATGCGCTCCACCCCGTCTCTCAGAAGTTTGCCCCAGCGTTGGATGTATTGCTGAACCGGTGAGACAGGCACGCCCCAGCACCGACACAGATGTCTCCTGAATCCTGAATCTACTGTCTCCTGAATCAAAACTCACAGAACCATTTATACTAATCGGACTGAGGCCATAAAGATGTACACACATGCTGCATTTTCTCTTCCACCCCCACCCCCCACCTCTTTCCCATGTTGTTGTTGTTGTTTGTTTGCTGTGTGTGTGTGTGTGTGTGTGTGCGTGCGTGCGTGCGTGCGTGCGTGCGTGCGTGCGTGCGCGTGCGTGCGTGCCTGCGAGCGTGTGTGTGTGTGTGTGTGTGTGTGTGTGTGTGTGTGTGTGTGTGTGTGTGTGTGTGTGTGTGTGTGTGTGTGTTTTGTTTTTGTTTTTTGTTTTGTTTAATGCATTTGCACTTGGCAAGAATATCAAGTTAAAACACCCGAAAACAAAAACAAAGCAAAAAGTTATGCTTGAACAGAGCTGGATAGCACAGAGATACACAGATAAACAGACAGAAAGAGACACAGACAGAGGGACAAACAGAGACATACAGATTCTAGAGACAACTGTCAATTATTTGCTACCAACCACACACACGCTGCACCCGGAAGTAAAGACCGAGAAAGAGGCCGCCCTCTCCCCGAACAGAAAAACAAAACAATTAAGGCAGAGTACTAACGTTAGTTCGGCGGGGGTGTAGCACCAGTATATAACGTATAAATGTGACGTACACCCGCAGATCGTGCCTTGGTCCTTGTTTGTGTGAGGGTGTGGGTGTGGTTGTGCCGGTGTGCTCCAGACAAATCCTCATCTGGTTAATACAATTTAAAATTGAGGTTTGCGGCAGCCCGATCGGGTTTCACGTGTCACAGTTAACAAAAATAAATGAATAAATAAATAATAAAGACAGGGAGAAAGTAGCGAGCTGACAACATGGGTGGTTCAGTCGCTGACATTACTTTGTCTACAGGTCACGTTGAGACCTCACAAGGCCGCACTGTATTTGTGAAGTCGAGATGCAGCTGTTCTGGTAACAGGCGTGCGTGCGTGCGTGCGTGCGTGCGTGCGTGCGTGCGTGTGTGTGCGCGCGCGCGCGCGCGCGCGGATCAGTGTGTGTGTGTGTGTGTGCGTGTGTGTGCGGATCAGTGTGTGTGTGTGTGTGTATGTGTATGTGTGTGCGGATCAGTGTGTGTGTGTGTGTGTGTGTGTGTGTTTGTGTGTGTGTGTGTGTGTGTGTGTGTGTGTGTGTGTGTGTGTGTGTGTGTGTGTGTGTGTGTGTCTGTGTGTCTGTGTGTCTGTGTCTGTGTGTGTCTGTGTCTGTGTGTGACAGTGTGTGTGCGTCTTGTGGGCGTGCATGCGCGCGTACGCTGTCTTTTTGCATTTCAGTGAGTTTGCAAACATGAATGTGAAGCTTAGCTTAGTAAACCTATAATAATAATAATAACAAAAACAAAGATGAGAAGAAGAAGAAGAACTTGATTAATTATCAAAATGCACAAAAAGTTCATAAGAACGCTTATATTAATTAGACAATACAAAACACGCGCCAAATTTCAGCGAAACACATCTTTCCAGCAACAGACACATATTACATTTTAAAAAAATTAAAGAAAAGGATAATGGGAATGACTGGACTTTGATCGTACTTAGCTTGCGATTGGTGGCGAGGAAAACACTGCAGAGCTTGCGATTGGTGGAGAGGAAAACATTGCAGAGCTTGTGATTGGTGGAGACGTTTAAGGGGAAAATACTGCAGCCTCTAACTCTAAGTACATTACCATTTCGTTCCGTCATCGCTCATTATAAGCCGCCTGTTTGTTCCTTGAAAAAGGTATTTTATTCGAAAATTTAAAATTTGCGTAGGTTTTGTATATTCTAATTAAAGTAAATCGCTCTTTTAGTTTAAACTTTTGTGGGATTTGGGATTTGGGCTTTTGGACGCTACACGGGAGTCAACTCAGTTGTTTCGGCCGGATTTTTTCTTTCTTTTTTTCTTCTTCTCATAATTAGGTTAAAAAAAAAAAAAAAGTTACAGAGAAGAAGAAGGAGAGAGAGGGAGAGTATTATCGCATGCTAGTAGTTAAAAGTACCAGGACCATCTGCGATGCACGTGCTGACGGTGTGTGATTCACTTCGGTGTTTGGCCACCTGCAGGCAGACGATGAAGGTCAATGTCATATTGATGTCATGATGTCTCGGCAGTGTTACCGCCGCACTGGCTGACATTGTTCAGCTTGTGTCTAACTGAGTGGTCTTGCTCAGCTGCTGATGCATGCCGCACGGGAATAGCGCCTCAGCCGTGGCGGTGTGTAGTGGTGTAGTGGTGTGTAGTGCATCTTTGAACCGTGACACCGAGATGTGTTCTTATTTGTACTCTCACTGTCTGTTTGTCTGTCTGTCTGTCTGAAGTTATTGTCTTATTGTCTGTCGATCTGTCTCTGGTGAACCATTTACAGGCCACACGGTTCATTTTACTCACGGCGTATTTTAACTGAAACAGAAACAGACTCAGAATGCTTCTCAGTCACTGGACTCAGCCCTCTGTCTGTCTGTACTGGGCGTAAAACATCAACTTACTTACTTACTTAATTACTTAATTACTGTCTGTCTGCCTGTATATCTGTCTGCCTGCCTGTCTGCCTGTTTATCTGTCCACTTTCAGCAAAGATCGCGTAGCTGCTGCTTTAGCTGTACATGGCAATCCTTGCTTTCAGTCTCTCTCACTCAGTCGACAACGTTCAAAACACGCGAGCGCCGGCTCCAGTCAGGCAAGCGACTGACGTCGCGACAGTGGACGCAGCAACAGACCTGACTGCCCGCTACAATAACACTCCCACGAGGCATGCCAGAAATGCCAGCTGAAACCCACCAGCTTGCATCTTATAGCATAACGCACGACAATGAGACGTTAGTTACCCAGTGGCACGTACAGTTCACGTTCAGCTCGGAACGACAAAACTATTGTTTCTCGTTCCGAGATCGGACAGATCCAGTCCTTTCCTTTGGTTGCGAAATAAACTGGTTCAGCAAATAAACTCAGACAGTACATTTATGTATTGCCCTTTTAATGGAGTACTGTGATCCGAAATAAAGTGAGTTGCAGTGCACTTTCGTGCAGAGCCAATGAACAAAAGGGAATTAATAGCACCCGCGATAGACTCATTTTCTCGTAAACTGATTTATTTCCCCAAAATGGACTTATTTTCGCAAAAAATAATGGGCTTATTTTCTCATAAATGGACTTATTTTCTCGAAAATACTGCAGGCGCAGGAGCGGTTTTGTTTGCACTGAAATGCACACTGCCGTTAAGCAAAGGTAGGCATATGGTAGACTGAAAGGTCCCTGGTTCAAATCCCTGTAGGAGCGGCGGGAGAATTTTCTTCTCCAGGGTCGACTTTCTGTGCTGACTCTGATTTCGGTATCCGTTCCACCCCCGTGTTACCGCAGTAGCACGTAAAAGATCCCGGTCATTCTGCCAAAAGCGCAGGTGGCAGGTTACAGCTAAACACGCATACACCTTATGTATGTAGCTTTGCATGAAGTGACATGGTGCATGGTTGTATGGTGTACACAGAACTTGCGCCGAGATGGCTGCAGTTTCATGTGGCACCAGCCATGCCAGCGCTGTAAGTACACCACTTCGGTGGATATTCAAAAAACGCGCTATAAGAAGCTAGTCACTCATGTAGAACCACATGCGAGCGCAGTGAGTCTGCTCAAGAGAGCGGAGAATAGCGCTATATAAGTGATCATCAATCAATCAATCAATCAATCAATATGGTTCAGTTGGTTTTAACGCCCTTTGCATGAACACGTGAAAGGATTTCTATCAAAGCGCACAGCATTGAAAGTAGATTTGTTATCGGACCATCAGATATACTGTTTGCAGGCGTGTATGTGTGTACTTTTCAGCTGGGAAATTTTACAGACTGGGCAGCAGTAAAGGGGTTAATCTTAAAATCGTTCTGTGGCCCCGGTCTTCCTTGCGAGTACGTTGGTTCCAAATTATGGAATAACCACGGCCCTCTCCAAAGTTCTCGAGGTCGCGTAATTTAATTGTTATGCTACTTCAAGTGCAATGACCTTGTTCCGGTTTCATACATATATGCAGCAGAGCTGAAGTTGTCCGACGTGAAAGCGTTCCACGAGTCAGGCCGCTGTCAAGCTAGGTAACTGTACTATATGTCAGCACAAGGCTTTTCTTTCACGGCCACCCGCCGTATAACAGTTGCTAGGAGTCCGCGGAATTCGGACAGATAGTCCACTCACTATCACATGTGAGAAAATCAACACAAAGTGTCTGTGTCCTCAAAATGGACCTGAAGAATATTGGTTGAAATTATCATGCTCCAGACAGATATTATGTCACCACATGTGATTTTGAGCTCTCAATTTACACGGGTGGTTTCGCTCTGCTTCAGTATGTACTTCAAAAATGAAGCTGCCTGTTATTTTGCTTGACTGAGAGATATCAACATTTAAGCGCAAGATTGTAGTAAATGCGCGGCTGGTCAGTAACATGTTACATGCATAGATAGATATAAACAGGTAGATAGAGAGATGGATAGAGATATAAACAGATAGGTAGGTAGTTAGATAGGTAGGTAGATAGACAGGTAGACAGACAGATAGGTAGAGAGACAGACAGACAGACAGACAGACAGACAGAGACACAGACAGACAGACAGGATAGATTAAGCAAGACAGCCGGGGGTGGGGTGGGGGGGCGCGCACACACACACACACACACACACACACACACACACACACACACACACACACACACACACACACACACACACACACACACACACACACACACACACACACACACACACACGTACGCCCGCACACACGCACACACGCATGCACGCGCGCGCGCGCGCGCGCACGCACGCACGCACGCACGCACGCACGCACGCACGCACGCACACACACACACACACACACACACACACACACACACACACACACACTCACTCATTCACTCGCAGACACACACATACACTCACTCACTCACTCTCACTAGATACACACGCACAAAACAAAAAATATAGGGCTGTCAAAGGACAAATGGTGCACATCTTTAACTGATAACGTTTCAAGCAACTAAGAGAATCGTAATCAAGTCTGTTTCTTTTTGCACTTGTTCATCTCCTTTGTTTGTTTTGTTTTTGTTGTTTGATTTTTGTTGGTATTTTGTTTGCTTGTTTCCTTGTTTGAAATTAATTGTTGTTGCAATTGAAAATGACAGGACGGTAGCTCTCGTGACATCATGCAGTAGCTTGTATATCTAGGTCCCTGTGGAGTGTGTGTGTGTCTGTGTGTGTTGGGGGGTGGGGGTGGGGGGGCAGAGACAGACAGATAGGAAGACAGAATTTCGCAATGCAGTTCCGGCCTTGGAATTAATGAGGACATAACAGAGGACGTAATGTAGCTGGCTATAAATTATCTAGTTCCCTAGAGCATTTTAATGTTTCATGAAGGACAAGGTCACAAGACAGTGTCCACAGACCACAACTTTTGAAGTGAAAGGAGAGCCGAAGCAGATTCGAACCGAGGTCCCGCTGCTTATAACGCCTTACCGCTAGGCCAAACCAGCTCACGTACGAAGGTGGGGGAAGAAGGAGATTATATACCTATCGCTATACACTGTCACCACTAGAATGACCGGCTCCTGCATTAAGATGGGCAGCGATGAGAGATAGGCACCCTCCTTTAATTGTGAGGGACAAAGTCATAAGACAGCGTTCACTAACCACAACCTTTTTGAAGAGAAAGGCCGAGAGCCGAAGCGGAATCGAGCACAGGCCCTTACCAGCCTATATAACGCCTTATCGCTAGCCCAAAATGGCTCACAGCTCATGTACAACCAAAGATTATGAATACCAGTGCCTGTATAATCTTTGGTACAACTAAGCATGGACCTATATTTAATATGCAGGTCCATGCAACTAGGTGTTGGACAGCACGGTCAGTCGGAGAGTGGGTCAGTCGGTGCTGTCTCAAGTGGCAAAGCTGCCGCCGCGGAGGTTACTCAAGAAACCCGTCTGGCATCGTTAACTGACCGCTTTTCTTCCCAGTAACCGTCGGCCGTAAGTAGGACGCGGTCAGGACGGCGAATTGTAGGCTACTGGGTGGCCTCTCTCTTTAAGAGCGACAGAGTTTCTCTGTCTTAGTGTGAGCCGGTTTGGCCTAGCGTTAAGGCGTTAGGTTGGTAAGCGGAAGGACATCGGTTCGATACCGCTTCGGCTCTCCTTTCTCTTCAAAAATTGTGGTCTGTGGACACTGTCTTGTGATTTTGTCCCTCACAATCAATGAAACATTAAAATGACTCTCATCACAGCCCATCTTAATGCAGGAGTCATTCTAGTGGTGACAGTGTATATGTATATAATCTCCGTCTCCCCCCCCCCCACCCCCCCCCCCCCCACCCCCCCCACCTCTGTACTCCCATGACTTTAATGAAACATTAAAATGGCCCGTATCCTTAATGCAGGAATCATTCTGGTGCTGACAGTGTAGCGATAGGTATATAATTATAATCTCCCCTCTTCCCCCACCTCCATACCCCCCCCCATACTTCTCCCCCATCCCTGATAAGCCT
>OY757546.1:14384225-14552530 GCA_963584105.1 Alviniconcha strummeri | reverse complement strand
CTGCCTTACCGGTGCCGCGCAGTGCGGCGGAAATCGGCCAGCCTCAGCTGAAAGGACTGCAGTCAGACAGACGGGTTAGGTGCACAGATAATACGATGGTAATCTGCCATAATGTACAGTGTGTGACACCAGTGTCTCCAATCCGTGTTCAATGTATACGGTAAACAAATTCGGAATCCAGAAGACTTCCTTGACCAAAATCGCTTATCGACTTTCACTGACTCATTTTGATTCTAAAAAAATGGTCCGACCGGCCTAGGCAGCTTGTGGTGGTGATGATGATGTGGGGCTTCATGTCCTCGGATGTCGGGTTGACATATTAGGGACAAACTGTTGTGGTGGCCGCTTCTTCTTGTATTTAAACGGGGTGCAGAGTTCAAGAGTTGTGTGAGAGTCGAGGTGGCCGTCCTGGGCTTTCCGTCCTAATGAGCCTTACGGTTTCTGTTTGTCATGCTCACAGTTTGTCCCTAATAAATTATGTCAACCGACATCCGAGGACATGAAGCTCTACATCATCATCAGCTGACCTTTGATCAGTACTACTACTAGTTACAACCCACGATATGACTCAGTCAGTCAGTGTTATTAATTGTTTACCTCTGTGTTTTTAGTTCCGCGGCCCGCTGTTCTTACTTCCGTCAGTTGTTTTAAATTTTGTTATTATGAGTGCCGCATCTCAGTGATGGACTTTTTTTCTTCTTCCCCGCGTGGAAGTGTGCTGACATTTTCCGTGCTGACATTTACTAAGTGACAGTTTGCTGACATGTTCCGTGGCAGCTTGCTGGCATTTTCCGTGGCAGTTTGCTGACATTTTCAGTTTGCTGACTTTTTCTCGGCCGTGGCAGTTTAGTGCTGACGTATTGCGGCCGTGACAGTTTGCTGACATGTTCCGTGGCAGTTTGCTGACATTTTCAGTTTGCTGACTTTTTCTCGGCCGTGGCAGTTTAGTGCTGACGTATTGCAGCCGTGGCAGTTTGCTGGCATTTTCCGTGGCAGTTTGCTGACACTGATTTTCTCCGGGTCCCGCATGGTTAGGCTAAATTCCGATTCTTGGACGCGGACGGCAACGGCCGAGACAACAGTCACAGTGGGACGAGTTGTATCGCGGCCCCAAGGCGTTGGAACAGGTCATCACAAAATACACTAGTCACTACATGAGACAAACCGCGCACGTGTTCACACACACACACACACACACACACACACACACACACACACACACACACACACACACACACACATCTAAATCAGTCACTGAGGCACACCGACACACACCGACACACACACACACACATGCTGCACACACACTGTGACACTGAAACCTCTCTCTCAGTCTCACACACACACACACACACACACACACACACACACACACACACACACACACACACACACACACACACTATCACACACACACACACACACACACACACACACACACACACACACACACACACACACACACACACACACACACTGATGTATAGCACACTCACCGACACGGCTGATGGCACTTCTGGCAAAGTGGGTACGGATAACACACAAATTTTTAAAAAAACGAACAAAAAACGACAATCTGAAACCCGGCAAACTGGCCTGTTTCCACTGATTTTCAATGACAGCACACGACAGCTCAAGTTGAAAGCAAAAGGCAAGAAGAGGCAGTCATGGCTTCTCTTTGCAAAACTGACGTCAACCGAGTACCTGACTGACTGCGAATCCGCAGCCGATGAAACACCTTGCACAAATAAGCTACAACTGTAGAAGTACAACTCAAACCACAAAAAGCCCATCCGTGACATCCTTGTTGGCAGTCCTAGTTCTTTTCCCAAGCTCTCGTCGAAGGCCCGCACGCTGTCACGTGACATTTTCTACTCGCGGGCCGCCGAAGTGGCACAGCGGTTACAGTTCAAGATGGAATTAAACCTTCAACCGCGTGACCCAGTGACCTTATTTGGCCATTTCATACAATCGGCCACTGCTTGAGCTCTCTTTACAAGCCTTAACCGTAAACAATAACAAAAATCAGTACAATTTAATCCGGCAGGGACTGCATGATCGTATGCTATCAGTTCCGAGAACATGACGTCACGCGTTGCTTTGTGGGATTGCCGGGGCGGCTATGTTGCAAGCACTATACAATGCGTTGACAACGAACAGCTCCAGTCTTTTTAGAAGCTGGCATGGGGAGAAGCTGCTGTTTCGTTAATTGTACAAACTTGTCATACGACTAAAACGGTGTGCCACATTTAAACAGGGGTGCATTTAAACAGCGAGTAAAAACCCAACCAGCAGGGATCTATTGATGTTCATATGTCGCTTGGTGAAACACAAAACTAAGCTAGCAAACTTCTGAAGTCTTTTGAAATGCAGACAGCGACCAGAGTCCCCCTCTCTCCCCCACTCTCAAGCAGCCCCAGACACCGTGTTACCCAGTCTCAAATCTCAAGTGGCCCTGGCACACTCTGAAGATACCCGCCTTAACGTTCCGAGTACCGGCTTTCCGGCACCTTCCTCGTAATCCGACTGATGCTGAGCCACACTCCAAACCTCGCTTTCCGGCACCTTCCTCTGGAGGAAGAACTATACATGTCGTAAACCAGTGCTTGGAGTTTGACTCATTGACCAGTCCACCCCAGGCTACATCATGTACAGACAGGGACGGATCAGTCTTTTCCTCAGTTTTTCGGGAGCGGGTGGGGAAGGGGGTTCCCGGGAACCTACCATCATCCACCCTTCACGGCCTCAGTCTTTCTCCCCCCCCCCCCCCCCCCCCCCCACACACACACTTAAAAAAGAAGAGGTTTCAGCCGTGCGTGCCGCGGCGTCACTGAGTGAAAGTGTTGCCGGGTATCAGTCTCTCTGTCACTGTGTGTGTGTGTGTGTGTGTGTGTGTGTGTGTGTGTGTGTGTGTGTGTGTGTGTGTGTGCCTGTGTGTGTGTCAGTGTGTGTGTGCCGTGCGGCGTTCGACTAGTGTGTGTGTCAGTGTGTGTCTGACGGTGTGTGTGTGTGCCGTGTGTGTGTGTGTGTGTGTGTGTCAGTGTGTGTGTGTGTGTGTGTGTGTGTGTGTGTGTGTGTGTGTGTGTGTGTGTGTGTGTGTGAGTGTGACTGAGTGTCACTGAGTGACGGTGTGTGCAGTGACTGAGTGTGTGTGTGTAGCTGTGACTCCGGGCATTCGATGCTGATAGCTGCGTAAATGGACTGTAAAGTACCCTGTGATCTGCCCCGGATCGGGCGTAAGACTGGCTTATTCGTACCCAAAACACTGACTACACAATTCATTAGCATCAGTCCCTATACCTCAGATCCCCGGACAACACAACCACTGACTCAGTAACAAACAAGACGAAACGAGAAGATAACCAAGAATACAGGCATCATCGCAATAACGGTGAAAATGGACAAAAGTGCTGTCTGTACCTGTTGCCTCAATAAGCTACTGCTGTCCGTCAAGTTGTTGACGAGGCCTAAAACCGAAGGGAACTAATAACTCAAGTTCGTGGCAGAATAGGTAGAGTGGCGTCCCTCTAATGCTCTTCGTTTGGGAGGTAGAGCAGGCATTCAACTTGCACGAACACAAAACTGAAAATCATGAGGAAGGCGTCTGCTTTTTCTGTGTTTGCCAGCCGTGGAAACACCGAGAAGAAGGTAGTGATGGTTTCGATGCTTTCTGTCATGTGTATTCTCAAAAACAGCACAGTTAATACTGACAAACTGGACTAACGGAAATAAAATGGGCCAGGAATAGGAACACCCAAATAGACGCAAACCAAGCCGGCCACATGTTTCTCTTGAATTTGCCTTCCATCGACAGCAACACCAGCGCCAGCTTGCGAACTACGGGAGATTCCCGACGACACACCTGTAGCTTGCGAGAAGTGATACAAATGACCTGCCAGCATCCATCCCTAGAAAGTCAACATGACCGACTCTCGGTCGCAAAATGGATCTCACAGTTCCACGGTGATCTGCATCAATCTGGCTCTGGCAGCCAGCCAAACAGTCGATTGTAATGACCGTTTTTGTGACAGTTGCTTCTTTATTTTGCTTCTTTCTCGGACTTTGTTTTGCACTGGAACAGCCTTAGTTTTGGTCGAGACTGTTCCGATGGAAAACGACGCCTCAGTGAAGGAAGCAGACTGTACGGAAGTAATTTACATTACACAGTTTACATTTACAAAATCATTAATTATAAAGAATTCTTTGGCTACCAGAACAAAGAGTAAATCATTGTTGTTTTATGAGAGCTGTCCATTTTGCAATCAAGCAGTAGTAAAAATAAGGGGGGGGAGGGGGGGGTCTCCACCTTTGGCAAAATTCAGTTGCACTTATGCTAGCAACTACAGTTGCACCAGTCAACTTAGTTATATACTTATAAATACATACATACATACACACATATATATACATATATATATATACATGCTAGCAGTTATGGTTGTGCTAAGATCCTTTTTCAGCTGATTTCGCTCGCTCTCTCTCTCTGTCTCTCTCTGTCTCTCTCTCTGTGTCTCTCTCTCTCTCTCTCTCTCTCTCTCTCTCTCTCTCTCTCTCTCTCTCTCTCTCTCTCTCTCTCTCTCTCAGTGATATCATTGTCATCATACTTTGGTGCCAAGCACATCTTTGCACCAGTGAGCTTGATTTTAAAGCAGCATGTTTCCAACTAAACTTGGAATGAAAACCTATGTAAAATATATAATATTAATGTTACAATACAGTTTGCTAAAAAGAAAGTGACAGTGTGGAAAGGATATGAATTTTCAACCAATCATCAGTATTGAAATACAAGTCAACTGCTCAAAGTGACATTTATTTAAAGCGGTCTTATCAGCATTGCAGATAGGAATGTGGTTAGGCAAGCAGAGTTTTGTTTTCAGAACTTTGCTGATTTAGTCCAGCTGATGTGATAAATAATTGTCAATCATCTTGATTGCTTTAAAAATAGGTTTGCATCAACATGACACACAGGTCTCAAATCTGTGTGTCAAAATTCATCTGTGCCTAATACAGTAATAGTAATAGACCTGCAGTTATGCAGTATCAGAAACACTGCACTCAGACTCAAAGGAAGAAGAGAAGTGTGCAGCCATACATCAATGTCAGTAATGTCACAATGATTGCATTAGAGATTTTTCAAAATCAGACCGGTGTGACCTCTATAAGGTGGTGAAAGTGGTTCACAAAAGCTGGTCAGATAATCAGTACATGGTCATTCATACTGCTGCCAGAGTGGTACTAGGAATCATACAGCTCCCTTCCCCTCCTTAAACATACACTGTCTCAGACTCTCACTGTGCTCTGTGTGTGTGTTTTTTTTTTTTTTTTTTAAAGAACCCATGAAACAAAAAAACAGCTGGTACATCTGACAAATTATGCCAGTAGTGGTCAACAAGTTGACCTAGGACTAAAGAGTAAGAATCTAAGAGTAAGATGTTAGAAGTACACACACACACACACACACACACACACACACACACACACACACACACACACACACACACACACACTGGTTTGCACTAAGTTTAACTGGTGTGGTGATGTCAAATATTTTACCAGTTAAGATCAGCATATATAAGGTTCTTCTTCAGTGCTGGTCCTAATTGGTAGTCACTCACTTTGCAACAGTTTTATTGTAAACCAGTTCCTTTTTTTCACACCAAATGGAGAAAATTCCCTTTGTTATACACCCAAGAAGCAATGAGAGCAATATGGTGGGGGGAAAAATGTTTTGTTTATTTTTTTATTAGCAAAATATACTCCCATGTCATGCAAAAATGGCAGCCAAAAACAGGAATGGCGATGATACCCTACTGCTTGTGTTGGAAGCTTCCTCATACCAGACGAAAATATTCAGACATATCTAATTTGTTTGCAAAGTTGCAACATGCAAAAGCACCAGAAAGCTAATTTCAGGACTGCTGAGTATGTCTGTGTACAACAATGATGGTTGAAAGTGAGCATTACGCATGTTTCATGACCCATCACATCATGAAACACGCGTTCACTTCCAACTTGCACAAGATCAACGATGTGAACCGGGGAAAACACTGTTGCTATAAATAACAAAGTACTATAGATGCCGAGATCTGAACACCAAAGTTGCCGTATTATTTCTTAAAATGCATTAAAAGTGCAATGAAAATTTTGCGTCACGGGTGAAACATCTGTAACGGCAAAAACAAAAATTCGCGAAAAAAATCTTCTGACCGCGATTTTCAAACGTACCAGGGGCACCTACACACACATTGATGACGTCGTGTCACGTGATACACATGGAATTTGTGCCAGAATGGGCACTTTTACCACTGCGCGTCATGCTCTGATGCAGGAGAAACATGTGTCGCTGGGCTGTCATTATCTGCTAGCACACGATTTCACCCAATTTGGAGGCTACCAATGACGCAGGTAGGTGAAATTCCAAGCAGTTATAGTTACTTGATCATTTCAGACTAGTATTTTATACAGTAGCACTCTTTATTTATAAATACAGCATTCAATGTGTTTGATGCACCCTCTTGCAGGCTCATCTCTGTTTCATCACATGAAACATACTTCTCTTGCCGAATCATTATTTTATGGTTAGGAACCACCATTACCGAAAAGTAGGCATATGTAGGATCAAAAACAAACATGTTTAGTAATGGTTGCAGTCATTTCAAATTATTTCTCAGTCCATGAACAAGGAGAGAAGAATTGGTCAAAACATAACATTCGTTTCTGGTGACATGGAACCAGACGGAAGTTGATTCCGTCACACAAAACGTGCGTTGTATCATCATGTTGCAGAACGTGTGTTGAACAAATCCTCCCTACTTTGTTTTGATTTCTGTGTGAAACTGAGACTGTGCTATAGTATTAATGATGATGTAACTTTGAGATTCTTTTGATTTAAATTTACCATCTTCTATCTGACTAGAAACGATACTAACTTAACGTGACATGGTGTGCTTGCAGAGTTTATGTTTGGAATTTGTATTGTTGTTTCTTCTGTCCTGTTTTAGTAGTGACATGGTGTGCTTGCAGAGTTTTTTTTGTTTTTGTTCTGTTCATTTTTAGTTTTTTAGTAAACTTTACTAATTTAACTTTAAGCTGGAAAGAATTCAACATAATATTAATAATAGTAATATACTCAAATAGAACTGTACTACTACTTGCATTTTTTTTTTTATTCATGTTTTTTGTTTTGTTTTTGTTTGGTTCCTGGGGTGGAGGTAGGGGGGTGCATAAGCATTCATGAAAAAGACAGGGGTCTGAGGCAACATACTATTAACTATATATGTACTAGTTTACTACATCTTGTTTTTCAATTTCCTCCAACTTTGATTGCTGTCTCTGAATGTGATGTGGACTGCAACTTGTACTGTGATTTCACTTTTTGGCTCTGTTAAATCTAGGTTCTACTTTTAGACTACAAGGTTTCATCTGGAGAAGTGCAGATAAAGTTCCTGCGTGAAAATCAGAGCAGCTTCTCGTTCCCTTCAACTGATGACATCCCTTGGGTGCCTGCTGATCAGCTTGCTAAACTAAGCCACTACAGACCGGTGTCAAATGCAGCTGGGTTTTTTGCAGAATAAAAGTTGCTTGAAGTTGTCATTGTTTTGCATGAGAACAGATGATTGATTAAATTTTCATGTTAAGTTTCAGTCAATTCATGTAAACATTACTAGTAGTAGTACTGCTCATCACTTTTTTCTTTTCTTTTTTTCCCCCTTTTTTTCTTCTTCACATTAGCAAAACATGTCAAACTAAACAAAAACCTTGTCAAACTCAAAACAAATGCTTACATACATGTAATGTGTACAAATACTCTGAAAAAATACATTTTCTACATGCTTTTAACAGTTTCCAACCTGAGTGATTATTGAATGTCATGTGAAACGTGCGTTACATGTCACACAAAACATGCATTACAATTAAAAAAACATCCGAAGTTGAGGAAGTGTTCCAGTATTACTTTGGAATATGTCCACAGCATCAAAAACTAACAAGAATAAATACTTGTTCATGATCCAGGGTGTTTGTTTGATCTTGAAGGAAAAACTTTTCTTTCCATGTCACACATGTTTCAGTGTCTCAATTTTGCGGGTAGGCTGTTCTGCTCTCAAGTGGATGAACCCTCTTAAAAATTGCACTTAGTTACTCCTAATGATTGTTATTCAAAACCTTTCTGTGAAATAGTAAGGTTCTTGTTCTAAATATAACATAATGATACTTTTATGTCACACCGAAACATGCGTTATGCTCTCCACTTGGATATGTTCGAAGCCACCCTAACTTGCAGTCAGGGTCCTAACTGCTTTTCTTTTAATTGTGCCTTAAAATAGGATGTATGTGAAACACAACAAGCCTAATTGGGATAAGCTGCAAGCTGTTTCAGTTTTGACCTCTGATTAACCCTAACTAGGACCAGCACTGAAGAAGAACCATACATGGGTGAAAAGTCAACAATGAGACGTAGTGGTTAATATTTTGTATGACCTGTTCTAAAACAAACAAGCTGGAAAACAACAACAACAACAAAAATGCAGCACAGCTACTGAGAAACTCTGAGAATTATGGCCTGTGTGTTCAGCGGAGGGAGCTGGGTGTCTGTTAGTACAGCTCTAGTTACTAGTAGCAGTATAGATGGCCATGTATTAGACCAATTCAGTGATTATCTGACCAGTTTGCATGAACCACTTTCACCATCTTATGTCACACCAGCTCAAAAAATATCTAATTCAATCCCTCACACACACACACACACACACACACACACACACACACACACACACACACACACACACACACACACACATAAATGGTAAATTTATGCATACTGATAAAAATACAAAATACCACTGCGCAGTATGCACAATAGATCTCTTGAGCATGTCAGCAGACACATGCATGTACACAGAGCAAAGCAGCAATTTGTGTGATGGTGTCTTGGACTAGTTCATAAATTTATGTCTATAATGTGACTACTGAAAGCACTGCTTTACATCAGGATTACTCTGTTTGACTCAGACGAATCAGAGTAGTGTTTTTCACCATGCCATTACTCAAAACGGATGTTAGGGGCAACCAGGTCTGCTATTTGAATGGTTATTGTGATTATGACTGAACAGTGAAGCAGTTCTACTTCTAGTTTGCAGTCGTTGGCTGACACAGCATCAGGTAAAGTGGGAATTGTTACCAAAAACTGGGGAAGCATATATATATATTGTCTGTATGACTGTCAGAGTGTGCACAACTTGTTGCTCAGGGTAAAAAGATGGACACGCCAACAGCGCCGACAGAGGCCCTCACTGGCCGTGGCAACTTGAAACGAGCGGGCAGCACACCCACTATGGGCCGAGGCAAAAAACTACTGGTTGGTATCATATTAATAACTCATATAATATATATATATTATTCTAAAGGTTATATTTTTATTTTTATAATTATATCATGTGTTTGAAATGTAGGATTTCCGCTGGGATTTTTAACAGCTGGTGGTCTGGAACTAAGCTGAAAACAGTTGTATTTGAATCAGTCAGATGCTTTCAAAATGGACCAGGTTTTTGATTCAATAATTAAATTGAGATGATACAGTGAATGGAATATAAATTTATACTGAATTTAATGAATAATATTGAGAAGAGTGGTACAGTCATCATGTAGACAATCTTTGTCATGTTTGGCATTTAGTAGATTTACAGAACTTTATGTTTTAATGACTACAGAACTTGTGTAGTTCCAGCAGTTGGCAAATGCACAGGTACTTCAATACAGCAGTGCTGTAGGCAAATGCACAGGTACTTCAGTACAGCAGTGCTGTAGGCAAATGCACAGGTACTTCAGTACAGCAGTGCTGTAGTTCTAGTACTCATTACAACTAGTAGCAGCCAAACAAGAAAACCACTACTCAGTAGTAATACTAAAAGTACTGTAGTAGTCGCCAAACAGGAAAACCACCAATGAGTGGTAAAAGTACTGTAGTGGTCGCCAAACAGGAAAACCACCAGTGAGTGGTAAAAGTACTGTAGTAGTCACCAAACAGGAAAACCACCAGTGAGTGGTAAAACTAAAAGTAGTAGTCGCCAAACAGGAAAACCACCAGTGAGTGGTAAAAGTACTGTAGTAGTTGACAAACATGAAAACCACCAGTGAGTGGTAAAACTAAAAGTACTGTAGTAGTCGACAAACTTGAAAACCACCAGTGAGTGGTAAAAGTACTGTAGTAGTCGACAAACATGAAAACCACCAGTGAGTGGTAAAACTAAAAGTACTGTAGTAGTCGACAAACTTGAAAACCACCAGTGAGTGGTAAAAGTACTGTAGTAGTCAACAAACGTGAACACCACCAGTGAGTGGTAAAACTAAAAGTACTGTAGTAGTCGACAAACATGAAAACCACCAGTGAGTAGAACAGTACTGTAGTAGTCACCAAACATGAACACCACCACTCAGTGGAAACAGTACTCTAGTACAGTAGTAGTAGACAAACATGAAAACTACCAACAGCAGCAAAAGACTGGTTTGTACTTGTCCTAGTTACTAAGTCTGTGCTGCTCACAGCATTGTAAGGCTTGTGGGGAAATGCTGGAAACTGCTGATAACATACAGCTTAATTGGTAGCTGTGAAGTTCTCAGGGCACTGTTCACTGGCACTGTTCAAAGTTCTCTGATGGGAACTTGGGTTACAAGTTAGAACTAAGAAACTGAAGAGAAAGATTGTAAGGGATATTACCTGCAAGACAGGCTCTGGGGCACTTGGGGGCGGGGATAGCTCAGTGGTTAGAGCGCCGGACTCGTGATTGAAAGGTCGCGGGTTCGAATCCCTGCTGGAACGGCGGGAGAATTTTCTTCTCCAGGGTCGACTTTCTGTGCTGACTCTTATTTCGGTATCCGTTCCACCCCCGTGTTACCACAGTAGCACGTAAAAAATCCCGGTCATTCTGCCAAAAGTGCAGGTGGCAGGTTACAGCTAAACACGCATACACCTTACGTATGTGGCTTTTATTGAACCGTGCTTCGGCATTGGTCACAACTTGTCCCTAATATGTCAAATGACATCTGAGGACATTAAGCATCAACTCATCATCATCATCATCTGGGGCACTGGAAAGTGTCAAACTGTCTTATTTTCAAGGCTTTTCTTGCAGAACTCCATCCGTGCCAGTGTGCGCGGCTCAGGCCAGAAGGTTCGGCCCCCTGCGCTGAAGGTGAAGGAAGAGAGTCCGCACGTGGCGAGTGACACAGGCCGTCAGGTGTCCTTGACCTCACTCAAGGCTGTTGGTGATGAAACCAGGGTCAAAGGTAAAGCAAGTCACACGTTTGTTTTATCTTGTAAGTTGGCTGAATCATTCAGTTTTGTTTGGTTACATACTAGTTACATGTGCAGTAGCTGTTAAAGACACATCCCCTGGTTACACACTGTACCCATGCAATCAAATGAACAGTCCACACAGTGAAGTAAAGTGGTAGTATCTATATATGACTTATGAGGCAAGGATGGTTTCATTGTGGTTGATAAGTGTCAGACAAATTCTTGAAATTCACTGGCATCGAGTTTCACTTGAACTTTTAAGTCAGAGACAATAGACTCCCTCTTGCCAGGAGTGGGATCAGAGTGGAGCCGAGGAGTAGCTGGATATTAACATTCTGTAACCCGCACAGTGCTGCCCCAGGATCAGTCAGAGCTGAGGAAGTAAGAATCACTGCACATTGTGAACATGACACCTGACAAATACTGCAGGACTGGTCGACATTCTGTAGTAGTTCATTTTCAGGGAAGGAGCCTCCAGACAAGAAATACTGCAGGACTGGTCGACATTCTGTAGTTGTTCATTTTCAGGGAAGGAGCCTCCAGACAAGAAATACTGCAGGACTGGTCGACATTCTGTAGTTGTTCATTTTCAGGGAAGGAGCCTCCAGACAAGAAATACTGCAGGACTGGTCGACATTGTGTAGTTGTTCATTTTCAGGGAAGGAGCCTCCAGACAAAAAATACTGCAGGACTGATCGGCATTGTGTAGTTGTTCATTTTCAGGGAAGCAGCCTCCAAACAAGCCTCTGGTGGATCGTTCCAGCAAACCAACGTCACAGATGAAGTTGCGACTGCCGGTGCCGGTCAAACCCTCCACCAGCGCTTCTGCGCTAGGTACCAAGAAAGATGCCAAACCATCACCATGTTCAGAAGCTGTTGGACCACCCACCTCCATGCCAACTTCAGCAGCTGCAAGCAACGGGAAAGCGGCCAAGAGGCACCTGGAGCTCAAGGATGGGGATGCTGCCTCCAGCGTCAGGCGGAAGAAGAGGACATCCGAGTCGGGTTCAGTCGCATCGGCAGCTGGGGAGGAAAACGGTCATCCCAAGAAGAGACGCAAACGGATGTCTGCATCTGATGATGGAGAGATGGTGATGGATGGAAAGGTGAGTGATGGGATTTGTCTGAAAGCTGATCAGACAAGTATGACCATATTGCACACCGTAACCTTTAGTATCTGTGCCATGTGCATGCATGCCTGCATTTATGTGTACATGTGTGTGTGTAGGGAGGTGACCAAACAGGAAATATACATCATCATCATATATATCTGGACCTGTCTGTCCTGTTTAGAAGTGTGCATGTGGATGACCAGGCAGGTAGCATACATGTAAACATGTGTATCCTGTCAAGAGGTGTGTATATCTGTGGGTGGGCAGGCAGGTAACATACATGTAAACATGTGTATCCTGTCAAAAGGTGTGCATGTCTGTGGGTGGGCAGGCAGGTAACATACATGTGACTAAGTGCCAAAAGGTGTGCATGAAAAGAGGACACAGTAGGTCAGAAAAAAAGTATGAAATAAAGTAAAAAGAAGTACGTTTTTAGAATGTATACTATATTGGTAATCATCACTTCAAAGTGGAAGATAACGACTTTATTAGTTTTTGAGAAAACGAGCTTTGAAGGATGAGAGGTGTATTGTATCGGATGTCAGTGATTGCGACACAAAAGTGCTACTGTATGGCTGGTAATTGTTTTTTTCCAGCCACTTTAGACAGATTAAGGATGTCCTCACAAGTATTTTCAAATAAATTTATTGCAGTCTGACTTCTTACAAAAATACTGACGTGTACTGTTTGTCGCAATACCTGACATCCGACATAAAAAAATTACCGTTTCTTTCTGACAACAAAAAGCACAAAGTTTCATCCATTCTGCCATTCAGACATTCTAGTGCAGGTAACAGACGCACTGGAAAGTCAGTTTTGAGGAATTTGTTTCTTTTCTTGACATAGCACCCAAAAAAAACTACAAAAAGTGTCGAACATCAGCATTACAGCAAAGTATGACAATGTCATAAATGTGACTTGACAGTGCAATAATTACTGAAGATTCTACATTTCTCTTCAACTACAAATGTAAAAACATATATTTAAACACAGTGCTACATTCAACTTATGATTTTGTGCTTTTAGTTTTACTGCAGAATCATAAAATGTTGAACATCAGCTTGCGACAGTAGTAAGACTTGACAGTACACATCTCTACAACATTAAACTTTCTCTTCAGCTATAAAAATACACATAAGGTAGTAAAGTAGTACGTACTTAGATCCAGAGTACTGCATTCAACTTCCTTTTTGATAGGCATTACATACAGTTGGCTTGTAATTAAAGCATTGTAATCCTGTTGAGCACTTCTGACTAGCTGTGCATACTTCAGTCAAAAAACCAAAATTTAACAGAAGTTCATACCACCTCCTCCAGCATAAAAAGAAACTGTACCTTGAATGTTTCAAGAGAAAGCACACCAAACAGCAGAGCACAAAGAAAAAGGAAAAAAAACTCTTACAAACAAACATGAAACAGTATTGAATTTTGAGTGTCCCACTGGCATTTCACATCTCCAACTAGGTCAACCCAGCTACTGGCTGGGGGACCAGCACAGCCCTAGCCATCATCAACACTACTTACTTGGGGGCATGGCCTACTCCAAAGGTACTGATTTTGGAAGACGTGAACAAAAAGTCTCAAGGGTGGGTGCAGCAGCCACATCCTCAGAGAGGTCATTTCAATCCTTGATTGCGTTGGGGAAAAAGGAGAACTTCCTGTAGTCAGTACAACACTTGACAGGTGGGCACTGGGTATAACAGGGAATGGGAATGATGGGCTCTTGTGATACTGGGATAGTCACCTGGTATTCACTAGTCTTGCTTTCCTGCACCTATGTTGGAGATATGGTCAGCCTAGTGTTGTCAGCATGTTGTTGACATTGGATATCCTGCAGCATCTCTGTGGTGTCCACCATGCTGCCTTTTGCTGTACAGACTCTAGGCGGTTGATCAGCTTGATGTTGTTTGGGTGCCAGATAGAGCTTGCATATTCCAGGACTGATGTGACAACTGCCTTGTACTTGTAGGCCCTGCCTTTTACTAAAGAGGAGCCGATCTTCAGGGTTCTTCCCAGAACCTAGGGTCCTGCTTGCTTTGTTGGTGATGTTGATATGTCTCCCAGGTGGCATCTGAGGTCAGTGTGACACCCAAGAAGTGAGTACTGTTGACTGACTTGAGCATCTGGCCATGCAGAGCATGGTAGTGTTTCCTCTTGCTTTTAGTAACACTTAGGATGTCACATCTGTCCAGGTGGAAGCACATGTTCCATCTGCCTTCTCATTACCCATACAGAAATTGTTTAGATCATTTTGGAGTATTGCTTGATCTTCAGCTGTGGAGATGGGGCACTGACAGATGGTGTCATCTTCAAACAATCTCAGTCTGGAGGTAGGCTGTTGTGGCAGGTCACTGATGTATAGGACAAACAATTCTGGGCTGAGAACACTGCCTTAAGGCACCTCTGAGTCCCATGGGACAAAGTTCGACCTCATACCATCAACATGACACTGACAGCTTGTTGATCTCTCAGGAAGCTCTTGATCCACGTGTTTGTACTACCGGTGATCCCATAATGGGACAGCTTATGAAGCAGGCCTTGGAGAAGTCCAGCCCACAAGGTCTACTAGTTTCCCTGCCTGAAAGTCATGCGCGAGTTTTGGTGATTTTGGTGATTAGGCCAAGGAGTTGGGTTTCACATGAGCAACCACATCTGAAGCCATGTTGTTCAGGAGCTATGACGATGTTGTCTTACTGCATGATGCTACTGATGACAATATGTGAGAATCTTGCACTAGCTGCAGACAACACTGGTGAAGGAAATTGGTTGGAACATTTTTGAATGGTAGCATTCTGAAAGACAGGTGTGATAAGAGTTGATGATCAAGGTCATACTCATAGCAGGGGCAGTTCTGTCCTACTCCTGGTCATGTCAGCAGTTACTGGTCTGAAATAATAAGACAATAACAAACAATATGAGAAACATCATCAACCAAAAATCCTATCCACAAACATAATTTATCCATAAAATACAATGAATAATTCAATAAAATTAAAACTATCAAACCTAAACTAAAACCAAACAAGCAAAATAAAAAGCCTAGGAGTACTTATTAAACCATCAGTAAATGACTCTTAGTAGCCATACAAAACTTAAACAAAAAGGTGTCAAATGCCATCAGCAACAAATTTTGGGGTAATCCTGACGTCCGACCGACTTCATCCTCGTAATTTGTGTATAATTTTTTTATGTTATTACTGGCCGTCCCCGATTTTAGAAGTCGATCTTGTCAAACGAAGCGCTATGCAATGTTGGGATGGCAACTGTCATATTTCACAAATGTCTGCACTGTGCAACTGGACGTCAGTTTTTCGCCACATGGTGATCAGGCATCCAAATTACAGCAAGTGCTCATGCTGCAACATAATTCTTCATTGCGATGCTAGCACAACATCAGCCACCGCAAATCTCACCCACTGTGTAAAAACGACACTTCGTCCTACTGCGCTCTAACCTGAACACAAAAGATCATCTAAATAACTATTAACTAGCTGATTTGATAAAATAAATGGTGCAAAATTGTGATCAGATGTCAGGAATGGTCGGACGTCATCCTTATGACAATAATTGCAACATACCTTTCGATGTTCGCAGTAGACGATTCCTTTGACGCCATTCAAATCAAATGTGACCGGGAAGTGTCACATGGTGCCTTCGTGTTTGTTGACAAGTGTAAAGCTATAATTTTTAGTTTTTCGCTCACAACTTGTTAAATGATCGGACGTCATTTATTGCGACAAAATTTGAGGAGCAGCAGATTTTGTTAATACAACAAAGGTTTTTTGGTTAAATCTTTTCAAAGCTGCCGAGTGACCGCGAGTCTGACGTGCGTATGACGTCTTTTCCACTCATGTCAAGGGTCAGAGTTGTTTTCAGTCTGTTGTGGAAAGTTCGCCTTTCGTATTGCGACACAGATGACGTCCGATCAAACGAAGTTCGATATGCTTTTTACAAAAGCATAATTTAGTGGAAGTCTTTGTGATTCATGGACCTTGTAAAACGATCTTTCGCTAACATAATAGGTGTCATAAATATAACTTTTCCTTGTTTTCTTTAACCAAATGGCGCCGACAGAGACGGGCTCTGTGCCACTGTCTGTTTTTCGTGGTTGAATTTCAGCAGTAAAATCACACTTTAGCAGACATATTTCCCAAACTGCTTCAAATTTTCAGCTGCAATTATTTCAGCTATATCCTCATTCATTTTCACACACATTCAACCCACACTCATGACAAAATATTTTTTTTAACATCTTTTATTCTCAGCACAACCAAGTCACCCATTGCAGACCCACCTTTTGGCACTTAGCCATGTAGACTTGTCTGTCCTGTCCAAAGGTGTGTGTGTCTGGGTGGGCAGGTGAGTCGGCAGGTGCCATACATGCATGACAGCTCTGCTGAAGCAGCCAGGATGTTTGACATCCTCATCCATCCTGTCACGACAGAGAAGTTCTTCAGGTGAGAACTGCTGCCTTGTGTCTGATTGTCTCTGTATTTTAGTGCCTGTGTTTGGGTCTGGCATGTTTGTGTTCTACATAGTTCATGAGCTTGACAGGATGACTTCCTTGCATTGTATGTTTGTTTTGTGTTTGCATGTTACTGCCAGTTTATATATTGGTGGAGGGTTCAGTGCAAGTTTAGGTGAGACCTGTGTACTCAGGTGTAGACCAGTGTGTGCAGAAACCTGTGTACTCAGGTGTAGACCAGTATGTGCAGAAACCTGTGTACTCAGGCGTAGACCAGTGTGTGCAGAAACCTGTGTACTCAGGTGTAGACCGGTGTGTGCAGAAACCTGTGTACTCAGGTGTAGACCAGTGTGTGCAGAAACTTGTGTACTCAAGTGTAGACCAGTATGTGCAGAGACCTGTGTACTCAGGTGTAGACCAGTGTGTGCAGAAACCTGTGTACTCAGGTGTAGACCAACGTGTGCAGAAACTTGTGCCAACATAGCTGGTTGATTTCAGGGAGCTGTGGGAACAGAAGCCATTGCTGGTCCGACGTCACCGCCCGGACTACAACCAAGGCTGGTTCAGCACAACGGAGATGGACCGAATCCTGCGTCAGGTGGCGCCCCCTGTCTCTCAGTCTTGTTGATAAGTGTGGTGGTGTTGGTGATTGGTTGTGTCTATCCTGCCCCCTGTCTCCGACTCTTGTTGATGAGTGTGGTGGTGGTGGTGATTGGTTATGTCTATCCTGTCCCCTGTCTCTCTTCTTGATGAGTGTGGTGGTGGTGGTGATTGGTTGTGTCTGTCCTGTCCCCTGTCTCTCTTCTTGATGAGTGTGGTGGTGGTGGTGATTGGTTGTGTCTGTCCTGTCCCCTGTCTCTCTTCTTGATGAGTGTGGTGGTGGTGGTGATTGGTTGTGTCTGTCCTGTCCCACTGTTGCTCAGCAAATAGGCCCTGAAAGGAGACAATAAGCAAACTGTTGAAAATGAGTTTTGGATCAACTTTTCTGTGGTTCCAGTCACCAGCTGTCAAACAGATTTTCAAAGAGTTGCTGCCTTCAATAGTTCCATTAAAAAAGCAAACGATGGGACCAATTCAACAAATAAATCCTCGCATGCAGGTTCACAAGCTGTATATTGGCAGACGGTGAAAACTTCATATTGGCATGTAAATTCTTCTTCTTTTTCTTGATCGATGACCAAAAAAATTAAGTTAAAAGAAGTAGGCCAAGCCTCTTTTTGTTAAATTACATTTTTCTTATGCATTTTTTGCTGGCATTTGTCTTCCCAAATTCAGTTGCTTTGACCTAATGGTCAACTGTCAGGTAACTGTTGTTCTCTTTCAAGTGGTGGTTGACTTCCTGTTGTCACCCTTATGTTCACTTTGACAAGTCCACACAAAAACACTGGCCCTGTTTATCTGTCAGGTGGCGGATGACTTCCTGTTGTCACTCTGATGCTCACCTTGACAAGTCGACACAGAAACACAGGCCCTGTTCTCTGTCAGGTGGCGGATGACTTCCTGTTGTCATTCTGATGCTCACCTTGACAAGTCGACGCAGAAACACTGGCCCTGTTCTCTGTCCAGTGATGGATGACTTCCTGTTGTCACTCTGATGCTCACCTTGACAAGTCCACACAAAAACACTGGCACTGTTCTCTGACCGGTGTGAAGTTGTGGTCAACTTCCTGTGGGATGATGTGCTGTGTGTTCCCCTGATATAACATGCACAGTTGACTGGGGGCAGTGACTGTTACAGACTCTTGATGGGATATGTGTCTGGGTATCATTATGGGTTCTGGATTCTTTGTTGGGTGCATTGTGTTTCTGTAAGGGGTGTTCCTGGATTCTTCTTGTCAACTTGTGCACGGACTGTGTGTTGATGGGGTGTGTGCTGATTCCAGGAGAACATACAGTTTGGTGTCAACATTGACATCACTTCCTACGTTGACGACAAGCGCAAGACCCACAACCCAGCTGGTCGTGCCTACGCCCCCCTTGTCTGGGACTTCTATCAGGTAAACATTGTAGTTTATACCAGTATTCATGTGGGACGTCTGTCAGGTAAACATAGTTTATACCAGTATTCACGTGGGACTTCTATCAGGTAAACGTTGTGGTTTATACCAGTGTTCACATGGGACTTCTGTCCGGTAAACACTTTATACCTGTATTCATATGGGACTTCTATCAGGTAAACATTGCAGTTTATACCTGTATTCACATGGGACTTGCATCAGGTAAACATTGCAGTTTATACCAGTATTCATGTGGGACTTCTATTGGATTTTGTGTTTTCAGAGGGGATTTTTATGTTGGATTTTGTTTTCAGAAGGGCTGTTCTGTTGGATTTTTGTGTTTTCAGAAGGGATGTTTTGTTGGATTTTGTATTTTCAGAAGGGATGTTTTGTTGGATTTTGTTTTCAGAAGGGATGTTTTGTTGGATTTTGTGTTTTCAGAAGGGCTGTTCTGTGGTATTTTGTGTTTTCAGAAGGGCTGTTCTGTTCGATTTTTGAACCCCCAAACCTACAGCCGCAACATGTGGAAAATCCTGTCAGTCCTGCAGGAGTTCTTCAACTGCAGCGTTGGGGCCAATGTGTGAGTTACAGCATCATTCCTCGCTTGTGTGTTGGTGCAGTGCTCAAACTTTGCATGATTTAGATTATAAGCTTGCCTGGGGTCTGGGAGTTCATACTCAGGTTGATGACCTTGACCTTGTCCTTGTTTGAACTTACTGAAGGGTATGTGTGTCAGAAATGAAATGTGCAGATTGTGTTAGGTTCTTGTCCAGTGTAGTTTAAAACTGTACTGGTTGCTACATGCAGGAACCCTCACCCTGGTCCTTGCCACAGTGGTCATGCTGGTTATTTGGACTATTGCTGTGCTAGTGATGTCATTGTGACAGTAGTCATGCTGGTTAGTTGGACTATTGCTGTGTTAGTGATGTCATTGTGACAGTAGTGGTGCTGGTTATCAGGACTTTTGCTGTGCTAGTGATGTCATTGTGACAGTAGTCATGCTGGTTATCAGGACTATTGCTGTGCTAGTGATGTCGTTGTAACAGTAGTCATGCTGGTTATCAGGACTTTTGCTGTGCTAGTGATGTCATTGTGACAGTAGTCATGCTGGTTATCAGGACTATTGCTATGCTAGTGATGTCATTGTGACAGCAGTCATGCTGGCATGACCAGATGCTGGCTGGTTATCAGGACTATTGCTATGCTAGTGATGTCATTGTGACAGTAGTCATGCTAGTTATCAGGACTATTGCTGTGCTAGTGATGTCATTGTGACAGCAGTCATGCTGGCATGACCAGACACTGACAATCATCAGCATGGGCGTACAGCTGCAGTGCTACAGTGTCTTGTGTTTTTGCAGGTACCTCACTCCACCAGGCACGCAGGGCTTTGCCCCCCACTATGACGACATCGAGGCCTTTGTCATACAGCTGGAAGGCAAGAAACACTGGAAGCTCTACAACCCCAGGTAGACTACAGCATACTGCAGCGTATTTAGTGTCGTTTTGATTGTCTGAAGCTGCTCAGGTGATTGGCAGCTGTGAACCCTCTAACCTGACTTCTGGGTGGTGTTCCACTTGCTGGTTGTGCTGGACCTGACTGCTGGGTGGTGTCCCACATGCTGGTTGTGCTCGACCTGACTGCTGGGTGGTGTCCCACTTGCTGGTTGTGCTCGACCTGACTGCTGGGTGGTGTCCCACTTGCTGGTTGTGCTCGACCTGACTGCTGGGTGGTGTCCCACTTGCTGGTTGTGCTAGATCTGAGGGCTGGGTTTTGTCCAGTACATTGATGGTACCTGCCAGGATCAGAAATTCTGCTTTTTAGCTGCTGTTGGTTTTTGTGTTTTATTATACCATTCATTGAGCCTGCCAGTATGTAGCTGCAGGTGTTGAGACAGGGTGTGGCCAGTGCTGCAGGTGGAGCAGAGTGTCTAGTCCACCAGTATGTAGCTGCAGGTGTTGAGACAGGCTGCGGCCAGTGCTGCAGGTGGAGCAGAGTGTCTAGTCCACCAGGATGTAGCTGCAGGTGTTGAGACAGGCTGTGGCCAGTGCTGCAGGTGGAGCAGAGTGTCTAGTCCACCAGTATGTAGCTGCAGGTGTTGAGACAGGCTGTGGCCAGTGCTGCAGGTGGAGCAGAGTGTCTAGTCCACCAGGATGTAGCTGCAGGTGTTGAGACAGGCTGTGGCCAGTGCTGCAGGTGGAGCAGAGTGTCTAGTCCACCAGGATGTAGCTGCAGGTGTTGAGACAGGCTGCGGCCAGTGCTGCAGGTGGAGCAGAGTGTCTAGTCCACCAGTATGTAGCTGCAGGTGTTGAGACAGGCTGCGGCCAGTGCTGCAGGTGGAGCAGAGTGTCTAGTCCACCAGGATGTAGCTGCAGGTGTTGAGACAGGCTGTGGCCAGTGCTGCAGGTGTTGAGACAGGCTGTGGCCAGTGCTGCAGGTGTTGAGACAGGCTGTGGCCAGTGCTGCAGGTGTTGAGACAGGCTGTGGCCAGTGCTGCAGGTGTTGAGACAGGCTGTGGCCAGTGCTGCAGGTGGAGCAGAGTTGGTGAAACCTGTAGCAGAGGGAAAAGTCTTCACATGTACATTGTTGTACTTTCCATTTTTTGTGTTGTTTTTCCCTCTTGAGTTTTTTGTTTTGTTTTTTCTTCACCTTTTAGAGGTGAGAGGAGGGGTGAGCATGATGGGAAAGGAGGGGAAGTGTATATAGCTGTATCCCCCTGGGGGGGGGGGGGGGGGGGGCAAAGGTGAGTTGCATGATGAGGAAGGAGTGGAGGTGTACATGGCTGTATTTGACCGTTTGGGGGTTTCAGATCACCAGAAGAAACCCTGCCAAGATTCTCAAGTGGTGAGTTTTCTTTCTTTTCTGTCAGTAATCTTCTTTTCTATAACTGACTCATTCTGTTGACACTGTGTCTGTTACCATTCAATGTTACCTATGCTATCAGAGTAGTAGTACTGTTCTCACACTCTATGTCTGTTACCGTTACAGTGTTACCTGTGCTATCAGAGTAGTAGTATTGTTCTCACACTCTATGTCTGTTACCGTTACAGTATTACCAATGCTATCAGAGTATAGTACTGTTCTCACACTCTATGTCTGTTACCGTTACAGTGTTACCTATGCTATCAGAGTAGTAATACTGTTCTCACATTCTGTGCCTGTTGCTGTTCAGTGCTGTGTAATATGCTGTCCACACATTATGTCTGTTACTGTTCAGTGCTATGTAATGTGCAGTCCAAACACTGCTACTGCTGTGCCATGTACTGTCCACTCACTTACCTGTGTTACTTCTCAATGTTACCTACACCATCAGACTAGTAATACTGCCCACACACTTTACGTCTGTTACTGTTCTGTGCTATGTAATGTGCTGTCCACACACATTGTGTCTTACTGCTCAGTGCTATGCATTGTACTGTCCCCACACTTGATGTCTGTTACTGTTCTGTGCTATGCAGTGTACTGTCCACACACTTTATATCTGTTACTGTTCTGTGCTATGCAGTGTACTGTCCCCACACTTGATGTCTGTTACTGTTCTGTGCTATGTGATGTACTGTCCGCACACATTATGTTAAACTGCTCAGTGCTATGCCATGTACTGTCCACACAGTTTATGTCTGTTACTGTTCTGTGCGATGTGATGTACTGTCCACACACATTATGTTAAACTGCTCAGTGCTATGCCATGTACTGTCCACACACTTTATGCTTGTTACTGTTCTGTTCTAAGTAACATACTGTCTGGACACACTTTGTTACTGTTATGTGCTGTCCACAAAGAGTTTGAAGAATATTTAATGACATTATTGTGGCATTATGTTTTACAGATAATTTGTGGGCCTGAACTAGGCAGCACCATTCTGGATGTTCTGTAATGCAAGCGTTGTGAAGTTTTACAGATAATCTTTCTAAGCATGACATAGGCAGCACCATACTGAATGTTACTGAGATGTTGTGATGTTTTACAGATAACCTTTCTAAGCATGAGATAGGCAGCACCATACTGAACATTACTGAGATGTTGTAATGTTTTACAGATAATCTTTCTAAGCATGAGATAGGCAGCACCATTCTGGATGTTACTGAGATATTGTGATGTTTTACAGAGAACTTTTCAAAGCATGAGATAGGCAGCACCATACTGAACGTTACTGAGATGTTGTAATGTTTTACAGAGAACTTTTCAAAGCATGAGATAGGCAGCACCATTCTGGACGTTGTTCTGGAAGCTGGGGATCTGCTGTACTTTCCACGAGGCACCATACACCAGGTACCGCATAAAGATGTAGATGTGTGTGGGGGGGTGAGGGGAGGACACACCAGGTACCTCCTAAAGATATGGGTCATTCTCAGAAACTGCGTGCTACTTAGGGTAGGCAACTTCAAACTTGTATTTCAAGGAATCTTTTACTGCAACGTAAATATTTATATTTCATGTCCTTGTATGTTGATGTGAGCAATAATAAAAATAATAATGACTGCCAGAGTTGTGTGTTATGGACTTTAAGTTTAAATTGGATTGATGTTGCTACGTGAATCAAAAATGGCACCACCGACTTGTGACATCGCCAACACCATTGGAAAGAACACGTCAGAAACTTCATAAAAACCACACAGTGACAATGCATTTAACTGCAAATGGTCATATTAAATGCATTTCGTAGGTTGGAAGCATGTTTGTCTGCAGCTACAATATAAATTCGTAAATAATTAACCATTTTTGAAAGTCTGAACATCGTAACCCATCGCTTCCACTCGAACACAATGTGAAACTGAAAACGCTGCAGCACTCACAAACTCAACACAGGAACTACTTTCAGCATTTAACACATGACACACAGTACCGATTGTTGTAAAGGGATTGAAGCTGAGTTTGAACAGTGAAATTTGAGCTGAGCTGATGTGTAAGATTGTCATCTCCTGCTTGAGACGTTATGATGTTAATTCTAAAAAGCAGCATCAATTTAATTGAAAATAGAAATAGGGCCTACTTTCAGACTAATCAGGCTGCATAAAGTGCCGGAAAGGTGAATGTGCACATCTGTGCACTCTCACGAATCCTTCGTTTGACCAGTGTTTGTGTTTTGATTTCGCTTCGACGAAACGTGTCCATGTTCGCTTGCTAATGGTTGATGGAAATTGGAGCACTAGTTTCTCATTGAAGGTAAGTTTGTGTGCTTTTTGAAATGTTTGGTGTTTTTATAATAACTGATTATTGTTCTTGAGTATTTTATGTTTGTGTTTGACAGAGTTTTATAATTGTCTTCACCCTGGAAGCTCGGAGATTGTGGTCAGAAATTCAAGAACTTTTAGAAGGGAGATTTAACCAAAAAAATCTAGTCTATTTGGACGGATGATGAAAAAATTACCATCATGGACTAACATAATATTTTTGGGGCATATTAGTTTCAGTTAAAACATTTACTTGCAATAGCAAGATTGCTTTTATTTTAAACTGAGGTAGTGATCAGAAATTTGACCTTCCGTTTCACTCTCAACTGGGAAAGTAAAACGGTGTCTTCTTCATTACGATGTTAAAGACGAATTAAGACTTTATTGCTGCCATAGTATTATCGAAGCAAGGTCGAATGTATATTTTGGTGTTATACTTTTTACAATGAAGTAAATGCTTCTCTCTTTTTTCCCCCACATGGATCGGCAAAAATGAATGCAAAAACTAATATTGCACACGCACATGGAAGCTGTGCATTTGCCTTGCCATGTTATGAAGTTAAATGAACCCACATTGAAATAAAACTGACATGCTTCTGCTGTTGGTTTCAGTCTGAACATAATGATTTTTTTTGGATTTAAAAAAAATTCCTTTTCATTTATTTGGAATAATGACTTGGTATGGACAAATTTCGCAGCTTGCCAAAGTTAATTAGTCCAAGCATAAACCTCGTCATGCGGAAAGCGGTTGTTTTGCTTTCAGTGTTACAAAGTTTAAATGAACACACATTTGTACCAAGATATTAGCATGTTTTCTACTTACTTTTTATTTGAACATAATAACATTTTTAGTTTTTTATTCCCCTTCATTTATTCTATAAAGTTAAAAAAAAAAGACTCTTGATGTTGAGCTTGCATGAGTGACTGAATCCGCCCGTTAGCGTAATTCGGAAGGCAAAATATTTGCATTCAGTGCTATATTGTTTTATGAAACAAATAATTGTTTTTCTGGCTGTCTGCTTCAGTTTGAGTTCAATATAAAATATTGCATAATAACAATATTCTTTGTTTACACCTGACTCGGATGTGTTTGTTTTTGGCATCATAGCTTGGAAACCGTTCAAACTGGCCAGCCTTGTAGTCATGTATTGTTCTTTGCCACAACAGTAAAT
The DNA here is from genome assembly GCA_963584105.1 of Alviniconcha strummeri. Classification (NCBI taxonomy): domain Eukaryota; kingdom Metazoa; phylum Mollusca; class Gastropoda; family Provannidae; genus Alviniconcha; species Alviniconcha strummeri. The sequence continues at coordinate 14,527,315 of OY757546.1, read as the reverse complement.
ACTGAGTGATTGAATCTGTCTGCTAAGAGACCACCTGTCTCTTTAGAACTTTACCATTGTCAGTACAGTATTATTTTTTGTCTGCTCTGCAGTGTGGAATTTCCCAAGAGGCTGTTGATAATGATCCATTTTAATGAATATTAAACACTGTCAGTATTGCTATTATTGTTGAAAAAAAGCACACACCCAGTTTTAACAAACATTAAGTATTGTCACCTGTACTGTGTTTTTTCTTCTCAGAAGATGGTCACTGAATGGAAGAAGAAAATTACACTTAGGTGATAAAGTCCTGGTCAGTGACTTGATGAGGGTTTTTTCTTTCCTCTGTCTTGAAGAAATTGGGTCACTATGCCAGTTCAGCAAAGCACAGGATTGCCGCTAGGCAAGAGGATGGTGAAGCAGAACTATAGCCATCCACCTCATCAGGTCCAGTCCCTCCTCTTCCAGCCAAGAAGAAAAGACAGACTGCATCTGAAGCTGTTAAAGCTTGCAGAGAGAGGATGAAAGTTAACAATCCTGAAAAGTAGGAATGGTGGAGAGAAAAAGGAAAGGAAGACAGCAAATCGTACCGCCTCAACCTGACAGAAGACAAGAAGGCTCATCAGAGAGGACAGGCAAGATGAAGGCTCATCAAGATGAAGGCTCATCAGAGAGGACAGGCAAGATGAAGGCTCATCAGAGAGGACAGGCAAGATGAAGGCTCATCAAGATGAAGGTTCATCAGAGAGAACAGGCAAGATGAAGGCTCATCAAGATGAAGGCTCATCAGAGAGAACAGGCAAGATGAAGGCTCATCAAGATGAAGGCTCATCAGAGAGGACAGGCATGATGAAGGCTCATCAAGATGAAGGCTCATCAGAGAGGACAGGCAAGATGAAGGCTCATCAGAGAGGACAGGCAAGATGAAGGCTCATCAGAGAGGACAGGCGTGACTACGGGTGCAGGCCCACAGGGAAAGGAAGAAGAATGAACAGACTGTGCAGGCCCACAGGGAAAGGAAGAAGAATGAACAGACTGAGAAACCCAGGAAGACCAGGGCAGCTACTGATGATCAGCGTGCTAAGTGGAGGGAGCAAAAGCGTCACCAGGATGACGAGCCAACACCTCAGAGGAAAGCCCAGGAGAAAAGAAGATGCAATGAAAAATGTAGGTCACGATACAAGGAGAAGAAACTGGTAGCTCTTCTAACTAAGACGTTACATGCTTCTAAATCTACTCCACCTGCAGCCTCGATTGAAGTTTGAGAACTGCACTGAAAGCCACGAAGAGGAAATGATGCAGATCAGTGATGAGAGGTCTCCTGCAGCAAGGCGGAAGGTACTGTCACGAGTGAAATCCATGATGCTTTGCAGCCTCAGAAAATACGTCCAGACAGTGACTGACCTCATGACTAAAGCATCTCTGAGAAAGAAGTCCCTTTTCAACTCCATGAAAAAGCAGTGTGTGGAGCAAAAGATTGGGCGGGAGGTCCTCAGGAGATTGAAGTCCATCAGCAGGCAGCGCTCCAAGAATGTGAACTACACCAGAAGTATTCTACTGTCAGTGTTTTGCAAGTAGAAACATTCACTGAGAACCAGCAGCTCACTCCTAGGTGTCCACAGAAAGACAGTAGCGAAGTGTGTTGGACTCAGAGAGTCATTTTCATCCAGCAGGGTGATATTAAAGAAATGCAAGAAGGCAGAGGCTGAAGCAACTGCTTTCCTTGAATCCAATGCCTCTGCCTTGCCAGAAAAGAAGTTGGTGTGGAAGAAGGTGGGGAGAGGTGCTGCAGTCCTGACCAGACCCATGAAGGACCTGCATGATGATTTTAAGAACAAGGCTATGATGACACCCATCAGCTTCTCACTCTTTGCGAAGTGTCGCCCAACCCATATCTGCCTCATGCAACAGTCCCCACTTTGGCAGTGTCTGTGTGAGTACTGTACCGACATAGAGCTCAGGATACGTGCTGTGAATGGCACTGCTGTATGGATGAACAGTGCCTGCCGTATACGCCATTGTCATGCTGCTGACATCGTCACTTGTGGCAGAGAAGACAGCAGTGGAAGAAGGACTGCGCATATTGAGAGTGCAGCACATGCAGCATTGACCAGCTGGACCGTCACCTGGAACCATTGCGCCAACACCAGGGCCCAGTGACAGGGACCAGATGGGAGTCCCAAGTCAGCATCGTCAATGGGAAGCGGGTAAGATAAACCTACAGTGCATGTTTGTTAATTTATTATAGTTTATTGTCTGTGGGCAAAATGTGTTGATGTTAGTTCACAGATTTTGAAGACTGATAAACAGATGAAAGGTAATATTAGTCAGGTTTTGGAATTTCTTGTCCAGTCAACCACACATTGTCACCCAGGATGAAGAAAGGTGAGGTAGTGTGGCTAAGATTAGTTTCTGTGCAGTGTGTTAAACAGTATTTTGGGTCACAAAATATGTCTCATGTCTTGTCAGTTATTCACTGCATTGCTGTTAAAAAAAGTTTTAAAAAAAGGATGTGAATAGCATTCAGCTAATTTAAATGGTACATTATTTGCTATGTTTACGTTAGGTGAACTGAAAGACGCTGGTCCGAAAGCAAGGGACACTGCAGGAGTTGGTGCAGGAGCTGAAGCCAGACGTGACCTTTCTGGCCCAACATTTGTTCCACACCAATTGGCAGAACCAGCAGTTTGAGGCCATGAGGAAGAGTCATGAGTTTCCAGCCATAACCATTGGCATGGTCCTTGACTTTGCTGAAAATTTCATGCGCACACACCAGGATGAGGTGCAAGCTGTTCACTGGCACCATGAGCAGGTCACAGTGCATCCCATTGTATCCTATTGTGGATGCCGAGGATGCCAGAAGACCGTGACAATCCCTGGTGTTTGTCAGCGATGATAAGGTGCATGACCACAATGCAGTCTTTCATTTTACAAAGCTGGCCATGGAGCACCGCCAGCTGACCAGAGGGTCGTCACTGGAGACCATCATCCAGTGGACAGATGGCTGCTCCAGTCAGTACAAGTCAAAGGGGCCATTCAGTGATGTTTCCTGTGCCCTGGGTGATTCAACTGGACACTGGAGTGCCATTGTTTTGGCTCTCATCATGGAAAAGGCCCCTCTGATGGCGAGAGTGCTGTCATCAAGCACCATGCAGCTACGGCAGTCAAGTCAGGCAACACCATCATCGATTTGTTTGATTATTGTTTCTCTAGTAAGCTGAACAAGCAACCGGCCCACGAGTGCGACCACTTCTGTCATTCATTTTTCTGGGTGGCAGCCGGAGAGGTGAGATGGGATGGCAACAGGACTGTTAAAACGCTGAAAGGAACTCGTGCACTTCACACAGTGAAGTGTGTTGAGCAGAACATGCTGTGCACGCGCCACCTTTCGTGTATGTGCTGTTCTGGCCAAACGGGCACTGGTGAGTGTGCCAGTGCTACCATCGCTGGCCCCTGGACTGCAGAGGCGCTGAGACCGCAGCCAATCCACCACCAGCCGGCTGTTCAGGTGGCAGATGATGACCAGGAACCAGGTGACCAGCCAGGACAGGAACCAGGTGACCAGCCAGGACAGGAACCAGGTGACCAGCCAGCACAGGAGCCAGGTGACCAGCCAGCACAGGAGCCAGGTGACCAGCCAGCACAGGAGCCAGGTGACCAGCCAGCACAGGAACCAGGTGACCAGCCAGCACAGGAACCAGGTGACCAGCCAGGACAGGAACCAGGTGACCAGCCAGCACAGGAGCCAGGTGACCAGCCAGCACAGGAACCAGGTGACCAGCCAGCACAGGAGCCAGGTGACCAGCCAGCTGTTCAGTAGCCAGTCCCCCAGCAATAGGGGATTTTGTCCAGGCAGAAGTTAAAGGTCGATACTGAAATGTCAGTTTGTTTGCCAAGGTCCTGGCTGTGGATAAAGCCAGCGGAGACCTCATGCTACACTACCTGACTCTGAAGCCTGGGTCAGCAGATAGTGGGTGCGGACAAGTCTTGGCTGCCAAAAGAACAAATCACCAAGATTGTTCGCCCACCCGTTCTGACACCCAATCATGGAATTGCTTTTATGTTCCAGTAACTTCTACTGGTTCTTGCTCATCTGGCTTAGAAGTTGGGGATGGGTTAGTTGTTACAGTAACTTTGGGGTGGGTGGGTTAGTTGGGGGGGGGGGGGGGGTATAGTGTTCAGTAACCTGGGGTGGGTGGGTTAGTTGTTGGTGTTTATGTTTCCAGTAAAAAATTGGGGGGGGGGATTAGTGTTCAGTAACCTGGGGTGGGTGGGTTAGTTGTTAGTGTTTACATTTCCTGTAACTTGGGGGGGGGGGGGGGGGGGGGGAGTATAGTGTTCAGTAACCTGGGGTGGGTGGGTTAGTTGTTAGTGTTTACATTTCCTGTAACTTGGGGGGGGGGGGGGGGGGGGGGGCACACCTTCTCAGTGCAACAGTCAGAGTGTACTCTTTAGTTGCTCCCTGCCGCCTGCCTGATCTGACCTCATTAGCCCTGCTGGGTCAGTTTCAGGCCAGCACGGGCTTTCTAGGGGCCCCGTTGCCTGGCTACAAGACGGTTTCAAAATGGCGGCTGCACCTTCAAGATTCAATCCTCCCTCCCCTTACTTTAACAAAGATTTCGCACCATTCTTCACACCTCAGCATCTTTGGGATGTTATCTTCTGTTTACTCGCATGCCAGACTGCCCCCTGGCACCTCTTGGTCAAGTCTGACAGCAGTAATTTATGTTTTGTTGGGTTGTAAACATTGATGGTGCCACAATCAATTCCTCCCTTCTTTTTCACTTGAGGGAATTATCAGACCTCATAAATCAAGACCAGAGGTTTTCCCAGATGGTGTGTAGTGGTCTCTGCACTCTCCAGGCTCTGTTCTTCACATTGCATGCTGACAAACATGGGAGTAATTAGCTGACAGGTCAGGAGGGGTTGTAAATGAGAACCTGGTGTCAGTATCCCTACCACCTGGTCTTGCCCACAGGCAGACACACAATGCCTTGTTGTGGAATGGATACCTGTGTTTGGATACCAGTGTTTTTGACAGTACTCGTGCAATGTTTTGAATTCTATTTCAGTTGTTTTGTTGACAAAACTTTATAGAAGTAAAATGTAAGGAATACAACAGTACACAATGGGTGTGCTGTAGAGTAGCTCTGTTGTGCTTATCAATGCTGAAGGGTGTGGATTACCAGACCACCACAGCCAAGGTAATTCAATTTACTTTCTGAAACCACTTTGCATGTCTGTCTAGTAGTGGTTCTTTATGGTGCTGTTCTTAGTCTGACTGCAAAAACCTCTGTTTGGTACTTATTGGTAAACAAACATCACTGTAATAGTAAGTAAAGATTCAACGGCCACGCATGCCCCTTTTGACTCCACTAATAGTTTTTTCCTTCCAAACCAATTACACTAAAGTGTCAAAAGTGCTATGTTTGACATCTGCAGTTTCTACAAAGTTACCTTAGTAACTTCTTTGCAATGAAGACCGAAAAGCGCACAAATGACCATGTAACCCCATCCTCCACTGTGTACTGTCTGCCAAGCACTGCCACAGGCAACAGAGTCAGACTCCTGCTGGCACAGAGCTAAATAGCTGCCTGGCGCTATTTATAGCTGGCTGGCCCAGAATACTAAAGGGCTGCTTGGGTGAAGGTGTGCCAAACACACACACACACACACACACACACACACACACACACACACACACACACACACACACACACACGTCACTCCAGTATCGACCATGTAACTTTTGCAAAGGAAAACAGGAACCAAAATCGTGAAGCCATCAAAAATTGAAGCTACACTGCTCCAACGACTGCGTCACGAGCAACTGATCAAGAAGAAACACACACACACACACACACACACACACACACACACACACACACACACACACACAGAGAGAGAGAGAGAGAGAGAGAGAGAGAGAGAGAGAGAGAGAGAGAGAGAGACTGACACTGACATATTTAACTGAACAGGCCAACAGCCCCTTTCAATGGAGGAACAAGAGACTCACAGAACCCAAGACAAACATTCAATGGCATCTTCATCCAAATCTCCAATGGGATAATCCAATCTCTACCAATACTTATACATTCATTACAATGTGCACATAAGCACACACGTTTGCAGGGCGGCTCCATGGACATCCACATAGGGTGATACTTAAGTATTCGCATCCAGCTTAGATGACCTTAGATTAAATGCACACACTAGGAATTTTGCAACATTTATAATTTCCTCCTGAGAGCTACTATTCATGAGGATGATGAGATGTTTTCTGGGGTCGCGTACATTAATTATGTAAGGCAGGTACTTGCTTCTTAATTGATTATACACTGGACATTGGAATACAAAATGTATTTCAGTTTCTTGTTGGGTGGCACAAAATGGACATGTATTATCTGTTGTTGTTGAAAACCGGTGTCTATGGAGATTTATCTGCGATACTCCCATTCTAAACTGTGCGAGACAGTTCCTGTATACCTCCATCCAAAGAACATCCACATATCTCTCCCTTTGAAAGCAATGTTTGTAGCTATTGTACACTGACAACCTTTCACTTGTGTCTAGATGATTACACCATCTGTGGCAGAATGAACTACGCAGTCTTTCTTCCAACTCCTTGATAAAGGGTTTAACATTTCCGCAACCAAAAAGCCACACTTGTTCGAATCCATTGGTACATAACACTAATTTTACATGTGACACCCAGGTTGTTTTGCCTCTGTTGTGTAAAGCAAGTCACATTTTGTATGCTTTTCTGGAATAGAAGTTGTCCGGTTGCATGAGTAATTTCAGCCAATACTTAATAAACCTAACTGTAGCTGTAATAAACAACGGATAACGACCTAGTTCTCCATAAACAACATCATTTGGAGTCTTATTACGCACATGCAAAAATTTCTTACAAGCAGAAAGGTGCACACGTTCAGTTTGTTCATAGTTTCTGTAGCCCCAGATTTCTGCAGCATACAGCAATGTGGGTACAATCTGTGCATCAAAGAGCTTAAAAAATACTTCTGGGGAATTACAACTGATCTTTTTCAACGCTCTCAATACTTCTAGCGTGCTTTTCTTTGCTCTTATTGACGTGTCCTCCATTGCCGCAGCGAAACTGTCCTGTGGAAAAAGTCAGCCCTAGATATTTATATTTATTCACCACCTCTAGTACTGCACCACCCAAGAACCATTTTTCTTTTGCCGCCAAAAAGCCACCTTTTCTAAACACTATCACCTTGGACTTGTCCAAATTCACGGTTAAACACAGTCTCTCTGCAGCTACAAACAACACATTCAGCTGATTCTGTAACCCAATTACAGTTGATGCCAGCAAGGTCAAATCATCAGCAAAAAGTAACAGGAATAGTTCAATATCAGTAGGTCCAAGTGGTATACCATGTCTTGCCTTAGCAAAGATTTCATTCGCAAGCTCGTTTACTAACAGAGAGAAGAGAATTGGGCTGGCAATACATCCTTGTTTCAGACCCTGCAAACAGTGAAAAAAAACCCCCGACAGATCCGTTGTGGCGTTACTTTTAACACGTGCCTGTACGCTAGCATACATGGCTTTAATAGTTCTCAACATTTTACCTTGGATACCGCTTCTGAGCAGTACCGAACACAGAATGTTGCGATTAACAGAATCGTAGGCTTTCTTAAAATCAATAAACGCAACGTACAACTTGGAGTTATTTGCAAACTGTCTCTCTATAACAGCGTGCAAGGTGAAGATGTGGTCGACCGTGGATCGACCTTTCCGGAACCCTGCTTGAGCGTCAGTTAGCACAAAATTGCTCTCGACCCATAATGTTAGTCTGCTGTTAATAATGTGGGTGTAAACCTTGCTTAAAATACTCAAGAGTGAAATGCCTCTGTAATTACCTGGATCGTTTACATCTCCTTTTTTGTGTAGTGGAATTATAATTGCTTTGGACCACTCAAGGGGAAATTTGGCCCTAGCAAATAGAACATTAAAATATTTTGTCAGGTATGGTGTAATCTCGTGTTCAGCTGTTTTTATCATTTCTGCAAGTATACCATCTGGTCCGGCTGCCTTGCCACATTTGAGGTGTTGAATAGCTTTCTTCACTTCCATTTCACTTATATCTGCGTCAAGAATATCATCATAACTTTCGTCTACGTTTTCGTCATCGGTTTCATCTCCTGTGTGAACCTGGCTAATTTCATTAAACACTTTACAAAAATGATCAGTCCATTCGTCTTGTGAAATGTCATTCTTAGTACACGTCCTGCGCCTGTATTTTTTAATTTCTCCCCAAAAATCTTTAGAATTGTTCACTGAGTCCAGCAAGACACCTATTCGGGCATTTCGCTCATCATTTTTCTTATTTTTGACTAGCTGTTTGTATGCTTTGCGTTTTCTCCCATACACCGAGTAATCTTCTGGGTCTTTGGATTTTCTAAAATGTCTAAGGCATTTTCTGACTTCTTTTTTCATCTGACGACACTCTGCATCAAACCAGGGAGATCTGTGTTCTGGAGAGCTATCAACAGTAACAGTCTTCTTCATGCAACTGGCAGCGCTAAGTAGCGCGTGCGTGAACATCTGAATAGAGGTGTCGGTGCATTCATTCATTTTATCACTCGCCTTTTCTATGTGTTCCTTGAACTCTGACGATGTAATGTACGCTTTGAAATCATTTACTTTTTCTTCACGCCAGATGATCTTTTCTTTTCTACTCTGTGTTTTGTTGCATTCATTTAAATTTGCATCAGCGTAAAATGTGCAATGTAATTCAACTGGCATGTGGTCTGACTCAATCCTATCTTCTACGGTTAAATTCTGGACACATCTAAACAACGCACTGCTCATTGTCAACGACACTATGCCCGTGTTGCGATACATATGTAAATTTGCCGACACTGTCCCACGGTGGGCATCCATTAACTAGAAGTCAAACAATATACATAATTCCAGAAGTTTTCTGCCAAAATCATTTATGTTACTGTCCTGTGAAATCCGACTATTTTCCCAAATCACTGTTGTATCAGTTACATCATCCTGGAACCCGCAATTCTGTGCCAAGGCTTGGTTAACTTGATATGTAGCCGTCCTGGCGTTAAAATCGCCGTTACATATGAGGTTCACATCCCCAAACCGTTCTAACAGTTCACAAATGCACTGTTCAACTTCTGCGATGTGGCAATTTGACTCTGCAGACTCATAAAACCGACTACCACAGGGCGGCACGTACGTAGACAAAAACAGACAGTCTTCTTCAGTGCCGAGTAAGGCCCCGGAGAGCTTGAGCACAATAACATTGTCACAGTCCACACTGATTCTTTCTGTGAATTTAGCTAGCTATTTCTTCACCATCACCAGCAAACCTCCAGAACGCCTCCCGTGATAGGACAGTTTAACAGCTGGGCATACAAACTTGATAAAGTCGTGAAATACACCAGACAAATCAAAATCATTGTCGATAAACGTTTCTGTGAGTGTCACAAAATCAAATAACTCAACATACTTTACCCAGTCACAGTCGTACAACTTGCTCGCCACACCGCCAACGTTATACAGTAGGAATGATACAGACCGCGTCTTGTGGGGCCGGCCGTTTTCCTATGTCGTGTCAGTCACGTCGTCAAAACACTCACCGCTATCGTCCACCTCCGCCCTAACTGCCTCGCTTGCATTGTCCGTTTGTGCCAGCTGAGTGGTGGGCCTTCGAAACATTGTATCAATCCGTCCCTGGGAAGGCGAGTGTTTCTCGTGCCCTCGGCTGAAATCTCTAGCCTTCTGCACACCTGGCGTTGAGTTGACTCGGTTTGCACGTGCAGTTGACTCTGAATTGCTGCGGGTGTCTCGGAAATTGCTCATGTCACTACACCCGGCCTCCGCCACCGTGCTGACACTGCCACGTGTCCGCAAGTTGTAAACATTGGCAGTACCCTGCGGCTGTTCGGTTGCTTTGATGTTGCTGGGGATGCTGCTGTCAACGCTGCCGTCGTTGGTGTTGGTAACTTTGGTGGTGGTACCGTTGGTGGTATTGCCACTAGCAGTGTTGTTCGTGTGGCTTCTGCTGTTTGCGTTGCTACTGGTGGTGCTGCCGCCGCTGACGATGTTGCCGTCCGTGGTGTTGCCGGTGGCGATGCTGCCCTTGGTTGTATTGTCATTTCCAGTGCCTTTGGCGATGCTGTCGTTGACGCTGACGTCGTTGGCGCTGTTGTCATTGGCGGTGTTGCTGCTGACGATGCTGTCGTTAGTGTTGCTGACTTTGGTGGTGGTGCCGTTAGCTGTGATACCGATGGTAGTATTGCAGTAGGCGGTGCTGCCAGTGGTAGGGTTGTCGTTGATGGCTATGCTGCTGCTGTCGGTGGTGGTGCTGCCGTTGACAGTACTGTCAATAGCGATGTTGGCATTGATGGCGCTGGTGTTGAGGTTTCATAGCGACCTTATTTCTGCCACGTCTTCGTTGTCCACGCTGGTGTCCATAATCTCGTCTCGCCCTGACTGCAGAGGAGGGAACTCGCTCATCGGCGGTAGGTAGGTAGGCAGTAGGTAGTTTGACGACGCGGGCGATGACCTGGGCCGATGTTCTGGTGTCGCTGTGGGCCAGAGGTCGTTGGTGGTTCCATGGTGACCATCTCGTTCTCCCTGTGCGTCCCATCTGCGGCCGGCTTCGTGGAATTGATCGTCTCTTCTCCATGTTGCTTGTCTGCTGCGCCTGGCCTTCCTGACGGTGCGGTTGCTGGCCATGTCATAGGTATAGACCGAATTCCCAGCAATCAGTTTGTCAAACGACAGGTTGGCCTTCACGCCACTCTGTCGGAGTTCACGCTGCAGCTTCATTAGTGCTTGCCGCTTGGTCTGTACAGACTCTGAAAAATCTTCCCGGACGTGTATGTGGTCGTAGTCTGAGTTCTTTTGTTCACGTGCTTTTGAGAGGACGGCCATCTTTTGTTTATATGACAGAAATCTGGCAACAATCGCTTTCCCTGCTCTATGCGCGCGTTCAGTGTGGACCTCCTCTGCGATTCCCATTCCCTCATGGATCACCTCCTTCACTTTTCTTTCACAGTCCTGCCAGGATTCCGGACCTCCCCGTACCGGTTCAAAGCCAAGGAAAAGAAGATTGTTACGTCTGCTCTGATTGTCGTTGTAGTCGCACTTGTTGGTGAGATAGTTGACGGTGTCCCTGAGGTCCTGGTTCTCAGACCAAAGCGCCTGGCACTGTGAGCGCAGTCCATCTACACTGCTGCTGAGCTGTGCTTGGTTCACTTCCACTTCTCGTAGCCGATGGTCAATTTTCTCTTCGACGCTTTGAAACCGTCGTTCTATGCTGTGTCCCTGTTGCCTGGTTGTGGATTCCATCCTGGCTACCGCCTGGTTTAAGATGTGCAATATTTCAGCATGAAAACTATCCAGTGGCTGTTGGCTGAACCTGCTGGGCTGGGCTGGGTGTGTATGCACGCCTTTCTTAGCCTCCTTCCCTTGAGCCCTGCCGTTGTAACCTGCCTCTTGTCCCGTTCCTGGTCCTGGGTTCGATTCCACATCACCACAGGTAAGTAGGTATCCGACGAGGAGCACTGACACACAGGCGGCAACGATACCGGTCAGTCTTCGTCTGCTCTGTTGGACTGTGACGTACCTGCTTTGTTTTCCTTGCGCTGCGTGGGCCGTCTTCAAAGGTCTGGTGGCGATCGCCAACATCTGCATTGATGAATGCAGTGCAGCAACAGAGTGTTGAATTGGGGATGTGGTGTCTTTTTTTGCAGATGAACGCCGGGGTTGTCACTCTGGCCACTGCCGGTGTGACTGTCACTGCTGCTACACATCGCCAGTATCACAGCGCACACGAACACAGTTCGCACAAAACTCAGTGGCCAACATGCTTTGACTGTCCTTGTCCGTGCAGCTTGAAATTGCCAATAAAACTGCCCACACACCACTCTGGAAGCCAAATTTGGTACCGGCATGATCAGCACACCGTTACGTGTCCATTCATCCAAAAATGCAAGAGGTTACCACAGTATTAATTACTGCAATTAACAAAAGTTGTGAGACCGACGTGGCAAGCTAACCTTACTGGTCTGTGAGATCAACTCACCTCAGAGAGAGAGAGAGAGAGAGAGAGAGAGAGAGAGAGAGAGAGAGACATACACACACACAGAGGGAGAGAGAGAGAGAGAGAGACACACACACACACACACACACACACACACACACACACACACACACACACACACACAGAGAGAGAGAGAGAGAGAGAGAGAGAGAGAGAGAGAGAGAGAGAGAGAGAGAGAGAGAATGAATGAATGAATGAATAAACTTTATTTTACGAGGGTAGTGGAGAAGACTCGAACTCTTTTTACATCCAGCCTTCGCCCATGAGGGAAACTACTATTAACTAATAATAATAATGTACATTTATTATGCGCTCATCAACGCCCTGAGCGCTCGCATGATACATATTAACCTAAATGTGATATTCTATACAAATGTAAAGCATAGTCCTACCAAAACAATTTACATAAAGTATTATTTAAAAAAATATATATAAATAAAATAATAATAATAAAAGCGCACTACAAACACACACTGACTGTAGCAGAAACTGGGTACTGATATTAGTTAGGATGGAAATACTGTGAGAAGAGGAAACGAACTAAGGATACAGTGATTAACTAGGGAGAGAGAGAGAGAGAGAGAGAGAGAGAGAGAGAGAGAGAGAGAGAGAGAGAGAGAGAGACACACACACACACACACACACACACACACACACACACACACACACACACACACACACACACACACACACACACACTATGACACCCATACACCCATGCACCCCTCACCTACACTCAAACATATAATAATGCTTCCAATTTTATGCTCAATAACTACTCACTTTTATAGTAAAATTTGAACAACCAAAATAAATAAATAGGCTTGGGGGACATTCGATATCAGCACCTGTATACATTAAGTAAGTAATTTGGCGTTTTACGCCCAGTCAACCATTACGGTTATCTGAGGGCGTTACCTGTATACAATTAACATCACACGTATATGGGTTATAAACACCAGTGGCAAAAGGGCCCAGCATATATCAGTTATTACAGTTCACAAAGTATCCTAATGAGTTAATTAGCAGTAGCGTTCACATACCAAATTTCATTCATCTACTGACATAGTTTCTGAAAGAAAATAAACAACAACTTGTCTCAGGCTCTGATCTTTATAAGGCTTTATTTATTTATTTTATTATTATTATTATTATTATTATTTTTTAGTTTGTTGTTGCTTTTTTTTTTTTTTTTTTCTGAATCGGTCAGGGATCCGGTTGAATTATTCCCTATACTGGGCCACCCTTATTCCAATGATGGGCCAGCAATGCCGAGTATAAGAATATTTCGATGTCCCAGGTATAAGCAAAAATGGGTGTCTAAAGTAAACAAACACCGTTTACAAACAACTGCACATGGATCCACGAAGCTGCACTTAAGACGCAGGAATGTGGCTTCGTATTTGAGCTGAGAAAACCTCAGATCTATACAGTCCTCTGTTTTCCTCCAAGATGATTTATATCATAAGTCAGAACAAATATGAGAAACTACCAAATGGTAAATATCACAATTGTCACAGTCTGCTTCTGTTTGAAGTGTGATCTCGATTTGTGGCGGGAACAAAGCGGTGCTTGTTTAACGTCTAAAACGAATAGGAGATAGGACAGTGCCTTGTGGAGAGCCGGTGGAAATAGAGCGGGAAGATGAGAGTACAGACTGGTGACGAACTGTCTGAGAACGACTGACAAGAAAGTCGACAATCAAGATAATCAGTCTTGGGTTAACGTCGAGTTTCAAAAGTGTGCTTTCCATGAGGTGTGCTTGTATGGTATTGAAGGCAGCCGGTGAAGAGAATTCGGAAAAATAAACACACACACACACACACACACACACACACACACACACACACACACACACACACACACACACACACACACACACCATCATCATCATCATCATCATCACCATCAGTATCAGGAGCCGTCAATTTTGAAAGCAAGGTTGGACGATAACAAACTAAAAAAACAATCAAACCAACAGCAAAAAGTTTAAGTCGAATACCTTTAGCAAAGTTCGACTTGTTCGTCGTCGATAGATAAGTTAAATAACGGATAACTCGAAGAAGCAGAAGAAAAACAAATACCCAGCACGTCCGACTTAAGCGTGTTCGACTGTATTAATATTTGGTTGTCTCTCATTTTGGCAACTAATTATCCACAAAATTGCTGGTCATGTGAGATTTATATTATGATGCATGCCTATCAATCAGTGAGTGGGCATGTGCGCTAAGACTGGATATCTCTCTCTCTCTCTCTCTCTCTCTCTCTCTCTCTCTCTCTCTCTCTCTCTATATATATATAGAGAGAGAGAGAGAGAGAGAGAGAGAGAGAGAGAGAGAGAGAGAAGAGAGAGAGAGAGAGAGAGAGAGAGAGAATTAGAACTCGAACTCTAAAACTTTATTTTGGCTGGATATTTTAGGTTCAGTCGGAAAAATAAACTCTGTCTAACAACTAGTCCTTGCTAAGCTACTGCTGAATAAACAAAAACGAAAAAGCAGGCATCAGTTACATGCCTATACGCAGGAATGAGTGAATGAAACGTTATACATAAGAATCTCCACACAAAACATAGGGCGTTCACAGCGCCAGACGAATACATGCACACATCACTAAGTTATACATTATGAGCATACAACCAGTAAATAAGGCAGTAGAACATCTGATCAATTGATATGACCAGTATTGGAAAAGAAAAGAAAAATAGTCAATGCTTATGATATAAAGAACAGTAAGAGAGAGAGAGTCCACTTTACAATGTCGATTTCTCGGGTTATTAGAACGGTTGCAGCTAGGCGTCAATTTAACACCGCATGAAAAAGAAAAATTAAACTACCAGGATATAACCAACCAGACGTGTTGCTAGCATATGTGGTAATAAACTTATTTATAAAGGAGTAATTTATGGATTGAAATGACTTAATTTAATGTAATAGTCGCCAACTGACAGTCGCTAATCGTGGAGGAACTATTGCTTAACACATACGAACCAGCAAGTCCCCCCTCTTCTTTTTTTTTTAGGAACACTTTAAAAGGAAATGTTACCACCGCTATGCTCTGAAGGCCGCGCTCTCCTCCATCGGATCCAACTCTCCCAACGCACGGGAGGATCTGGTGAGCGAGATCGTGACCACGACACACCAACTGATCACCCGCGGTACGGAGGTACGCTTCCAGTGGGTGCTAGCACATGTCAGTCTCTCCGGCAACGAGAAGGCTGACAGGGCAGCGAAGAGAAGGGCCGAGGGAACCGAGTCGGCGGCAGTCAACCTCGACCTCGGCCTGGCCGATGTTTATTCCAGGCTAACTGTGCAGGTGTGGAGACAGTGGGGGGAGGAGTTTCGCACCCAGGCACTAGCCAGAGACTGGGCCGATCGGACCTCCCCCTGCAGGGACGGAATCTTCTTCCCTGGAGTGCCGACACACCTTGCACGCATCATGCACCGGATACACATGGACTGGTGGAGGGTCATGTTTGTGCCCACACCCTGTGTATGCGGTGAGCCAGTGTCTTTTTATCATATATTATTCAAATGTATAAACTGCACAGATCAGGTTAAACCCCTGTCTGATAAGCTCATCAGTCTGGGACTCCCCTTGTGCATCCAAAGCCTGGCAGTGCGTCACCAGCGAGAGGGTTGGAGCCTTCTCCGTGCCGCCGCCAAACTGATCTACAGCTGTCCCATGGCAGCCTGCCTGTAGAATGAGGGACACCCCGTTACGTCCGCATTGCGTCACCCACCGGTCCCCCGTGACCTGCCGGGGCTCGTCCCCGGGGTTGGGGGAAGCGAAGGGTGACCCCCATTGACGACAGGGCTCGGTGGAGGAAGCGCTGCGTTCAGCTCCCTGAACACCGCTAACCCTCCGCCGTGCTGGCCGAGCGTGACCAACGCTCCAACGCCCCAGCGCGGCAAGTGCCTTACTCTTCTCTCCTTAAATAATAACAAACCCCATAATATGTTACTAACCTATGTAAGATTACTAGGCGACTTTTGCATAGTATCAATATCCAAATGCCTATGTGGCTGTTGCTTTTCACAGCCACGATATTTTTTGTCTCCTTTTTTTAAACTGCGATTTTTGCATATTATGACTACCCATATGCCTAAGTTTTTAAGGCCACGAGACTTTTTGTCTCCTTTTAACTGAAAATAGACTTCTGTCCGAACAATGGATTTTTAAACAGTAGCAGGCGCGTCGTTGTCGCCCAGAACATGTCACGCATGTTGAAACTGGAATGGCGACCGACTGCGTCGCTCCCCGGCTCCCCGGCTGCGTGGCTGGGGAGAAGAATCTGTAAACCATAATCGGCTTTTTTAAGGGTTCTTCCTTTAACAAGGTTTCTTCCTTTAACAAAAGCTGAATGGATTAACAGTTTTTAATGTATGCTGCCCTCATTATAGGTCCATCTACAGCTGTGAGCAGGTGGTCGTCGTTTTTTATCCGCAGTGAAATGTACCCCCGGCGACAAAATGTATTTTTTATCCAACAGTAGGCGCCTTGCTGACATGGTTACACGTACGGAAGCCAAAGCAACTCTCCCCCCCCCCCCCCCCCCCACACACACACACTCACCTTTACTTTTAAGAGTTTCTTACAGTTTGTCACTAATATGTCAACCCGACATCCGAGGACATGAAGCCCCACATCACCGCTATGCTCTGTGTGTGTGTCTCTCTGTCTTTCTCTCTCTCTGTTTCTCCGTCTGTTTGCCTGTCAGTCAGTCTGTCTGTCTGTCTCTGTCTCTCTTTCTCCCCCACCCCCACACATAAACAAACAAAGCAACAACAACAAACCCCCCCCCCCCCAAAAAAAAAAAAAAAAACCCACACACACAAGAAACGGCAGCAAAAATCTCACCGTGGATCGGTTTGGTAATCCATGGGCCATTTCGAATGGAAGGTCCCTGGTTGTGTGTGCGCTACTGTTACGCAAAACACCGTCGAACTGTGATTGCTCAAAAAAAGCTCGACCGACTTTGTCGTTTGCCAGGTAACTGCATGCAGCATTATGCGACAGTTACAGCGTTGCGCGTCGCAGTGACACTGGGGTTGTGAAGCTGCTTTTGTCGTCCCACTACCCTAAAAGGCCCTACCCGTTGAAAGTGATACGATCGTATCGCACAATTCCTTCTTTTATTCGGAGATAAAGACTGAATGCGAAGTAGGGAGGTCAGCATAAGCTTCCAAAGTTCTGCCTTCAAGGTGTCTTCGGTGTGTAAAAGCCTGAGAAATCCCTGTTAAGCCCCCCCCCCCTCCCCCCCCCCCCCACACACCTTCTCCCCAAATAATAATTTAAAAAAATAATCTACGCGCAGCGTGCACTTTCTACGCCTAGTACAACCGTGACATGCGTCCTATGTTCTCTCCTAAAACAAGAGAAAAGCGCTCTGATACCACACACAAGATTCAAA
This sequence comes from Alviniconcha strummeri, assembly GCA_963584105.1. NCBI lineage: Eukaryota > Metazoa > Mollusca > Gastropoda > Provannidae > Alviniconcha > Alviniconcha strummeri. Next base: position 14,509,834 of record OY757546.1, on the reverse strand, counting down.
TGCGCTCTACCACGGCCAGACGTGAAGCTCACACCGTGTATCCGCGTTCCGAAATGTTCAGCCGGAGCTCCCGTTACAGCGAGGCCCAGCCGGAGCAGGCAGAAGCAAAACGTCGATCCGCGTAAACTACACTGATGTACGTCAAATGTCGGTATTGCACATCTAACAGATCGTAATGGATGGAACAGGGAAACTTTCCCGTGTCCTGTGGTGTAAATTTCATGACATCTTGTTTCTTGTACGCCTCACAATCAACATTTTCATTTTTTATTTCGGCCTTTTGCAGGCAAAATTGCACTTTCTTCAAAAACGACAAGAACACGCAATCACTTAGAGCATTTTTGTTATTGTCGCTGTGTTATATCTCATGAGTGGTATGATGAACTATAACTGTTTAAGAGTGCTTAGAAGTCACGTTAGAAGGATAGGAAAACAATCGCCCGGTTTTTCTGTGTTCCGAACCAGAGCATGGCTGTTCCGATGCTGAGACGTGCCATGTTCCGTTCTTGGCAATTTGTATAATCCATTTTCCAACGATTTTGTCAGGAGCAATCGATAAAGAAAAAAAAAAGGAAGGAAAACTAAGAAACAAACAAACAACCAACATTATTATCAATATAATGAGCCGTCAGTTTCCAAAGCAAAACTGGACAAAAACAAAGAAAGAAACAAACAAAAGAAACGAAAAACAAAAACAAACAAAAACAACACCTCCCAAATCGAAACACTTTCTGCACGGTTCGATATAATCCGCCAAACCATAGATAACTCCAAGAATGAAAAATAAAATAAATCCCCAGCACGTTCGACGTGTGTTCTACTGTATTAATATTTTGTTGTCCTTCATTTTGACAGCTAATCCATGAAACTGTTGGTAATGTCACATTTTGTAATATTATGATGCATGCCTATGAATCAGTGAATGGGCATGTATGTTGAGGCTGGAAAGAGAGACAGAGAGAGACAGAGACAGAGAGATTTTCCTTGACACTGTATATTTTCAGGCTGTTCATAACCAATGTATAATCAATGTATGTGTGATATACCTGTAGGGGAGTTGGGTGGGGAGTAGAGGGAAAGCAGGTTGGAAGCATGGATGAAGAGCCACAAGTCAGAGGTTGCTATAACAACTTTTATTTGTACACCAACCAACCAGGAAACAGTGCCTGTACTGGAAAAGACACAAGCAAACAAAACATTTAGAACATGAAAGCAAATGTAAAGTCTAAACAACAGCAATTACTAATCTAATAAATACAGTAACTATGTAGTTTACCTGTAGGTTACTATAATACGTGACAAAATGATTAATAATCTTGATTTACACTTAAAACCCGCATCTCACAGAGTCACGGTGAGCATACAAGAGACGGCCAGTGAATTAACTGATGAACTCCCAGTATAATATAGTATACAATAAAGTAACAGTGAAGAATGCGGATTACCAAGCTCATTCTTAACTAAACAGGAAGAGTGAGATAATCGTTACGGCAGTTCCACTTAAGCACACAACGAGATGGTTAGTGACACGGGTGGCATTTGGGACTAATGCCGTAAGCGGGAGGAAGTCAGTCATAAACTGACCGGCTCCAGCCTCGTTACTCAAAGCGTTACAGCAAGTCACTGTTACTGACTGGCAGAGCATATCCGTGAACAACGTCAAGCGTCTTTCTGACGCGGGTAGCGCATCAAGAATCTACGCTATTGATCTGGCTGCGCCTGTCTGCTCGGTTAGTTGACAGAGACAAAGACCTAACTGCCGCATCACCGGCTAGTTCGGGTACACGCACAAAGACCCGGAAAGGGTTTACAAGCTAAGCAGAGTGAAAGCCTGCGTTTCCAAGACTCGGCCATACAAAAGCCGAATTAAAACAGAAATAACATGTCTCACAGTTTATACAATCACCCCTATGCACTAAACCACATTCAACTAGTAAAATGAACATTCGACAGCTATGAAGTCAACATCTCCAAAGTGTTACCACCGATTTCATGTAGAAACATAGATCGGTAGGAAACTAAACAAATAAGTTATGCCGCACTGACAAAGTACCCGTACTTCAGAGGGATAACTTTGCATTAGCAAAGTATCACTCAAATTGAACATCCAACAATGGCAGCATAACATACTAGTTACATACTAGTTACACTATGGAAACACTGGTCATCCTGTGCCATAAAGGCTTAACGCAACCAGGCGGCAATCTGATGCCGAAATTACCCCCGTGTTGAAGAACCAAAATCAAGGCACGTTGTGAACATGGTAACATTGTAAACATACATTATTTACATCAATAAGAAACAACAGAACAAAAGCCATAGAAAAATAACTACTTACAGGCTTTCCCCTGAGATGAACACATGAACACCGGCCGCAACAGTAAACAAACAACCTGCCTCTGCAAGGACACTGGGGGAAAAGGGACGCTGCCGCTTTGCTTTCATGTTGCTTAAAGGGCCAATGAACACTGATTTTGACCGATTTTAGCTTCAGATCTCCACTTTGGTATATTCCAGCGACTAAATATTTTCACATAGTAAATACAGGTATATATCCCGTGCCTCAGTAATCAGTTAATATTTTTCAAGTGTCTTAAATGCTTATGAATCGCAAAACAAGACCAATATGTCACGGCAGAATGGACAAGGGAAATAACCGCTGCGGGCGCGTGATCGTACGTGTTTTGGCCGAGAGTTTACTTGGAGCCGTAAAGTCAAAGGCTAATCGTGACGTCACGATAAGACTCGGCTGCCAATGGCATTGTTGCTTCTACAGTTTTAGTGCACAAAACTCCGGATAAATTTGCCTGAAAAGTTGGAAATGGCAACTGGAATACGGCCATTCCAGTACGAGTCAGTTGCGGATATCAATTTTGGCATCGACTGGGAGAGTTCAAGTGACGAAGAAGTGTCATGAGAATATAGTGGTGGTTATGCTTTGTGTTTATTGTATATTGTGATGTGTGCGATACTACGTGTTGTTGCGTACTTCTTAAGTGTTAATCTTTTACATATGTACACTTTGTGGCTTTATGTGTGGCACGTTTTCCTTTGAAGGAATAAAGAAATTAATTCTTGACTTAACATAAGAGCACAGAAGCAAAAATAGCTGTGCCAACGGCAAATGGATGGAAAGCCAAACTAACCATAACTAACTCCTCACTAACCTGGCCTCCATCTAGAAACACAATGCCTGCAGACTGATAAAGCAAATCGCTAATCAGGACTACCGATGACATAGGATCGGGATGTAAACAAGTGCAGACGAAAAGAGAAATTCAAAATGGCTGCCCTAATCAGGCAAGCTAACAGCGGTTACGAATTGGCCAATAAGCCAAAGACAAAAACGAAAGACGTATGGTGGAAGAGAAGAGCGAGAAAACAAAACAACGACAACAAAAACAACAAACACTTTCTGAAAAGAAAGAGGAGGCAGGAAATGTCAGCGAGCAATTGACAAAGGCCGGATACATGTAATCCGTGTACACGATACAACCCACTTAGCAGTTACAACAACACTGCGGGGCAGCAGACGCTCACGAGACTACCCCTCTCACTCGTACATTGTAAATGAACGATATAACACGAGAAACAAAAGGAGTTGAAAGAGAAAAAACAGTCAATGGCAAGAACCGGCCCAACCCCAAACCGTAACCCAGGGAGGCCACGAAATCGCTAGTCTATTGAACTAGAACGAACAAAACTTTTTGATCTTTACGTATGATGAAACAAACACGGATAAACTGGGGAAATAAAATAAAACACCCAATAAAAGGCAGGCTCCCTGATGTGGTCTAGCCTGTTGTGAAAGCTAGAGTAAACAGAACGAAAAAGACCGAAACGCCACGCACCTAACAAGGCTCGAGAAAGATGGAATGACAAGGGGAAACGCCCAGCTACTGGCAATGGCGTCGGAGCTTCATCCTTGGAGATTCGAACTGGAAATCTTTCCAAGTCGGTTACCTGTGGACATGTATTTGAGCCCAAACTGAATGCTCAGCATTTTTTTTTTTTTTGGAAATGCTTTGAGCAGAGCACATCGTGGTGTTTTGGTTCCCACTTCTTCCTCGTCGATTCATTGCCATTTGCCACTGTCGTTTTCTGGCTTCATTTAAAAACAAAAACAAAATTTAAGGAAAAGCATGGAAAGAAAACTCCTTTGTCAACCTTTCACTGCAAGCAACTGCAGCACACTCGCTCGGCATGCTTTAAAACTGATTTGCCAGACCACTTTCGATTCAATTTTGTTCAAGTCGTTACTGAGCCATGCGGGTCAGTTGTCTTGTTGTGACGTCACGGAGGTCACGTGACCGAAAACGGGATTTTCAGCTGCAGACGACGCAGATGCTCGAAGCGTCGTGTTTGTTTTCTTTCAAATCAATACTTTTACGTACCTCGGGAAAATGTCAATCTATCAAACGAACAGTGTGTATGTTAAACTTTATTTATATAGTACAAAGTAAGTGATATTTACAACTTAAAATCAGTGTTCAGGGGCCCTTTAACAGTAAGGTCTTAGGCTGGTGAGTGGACACCATCAGTTCGCTTTCCTTTCCTGTTAAAAAAAAGAAGAAAAAAAAGAAAGAAAGAAAAAAAGAAAGAAGGTTTCTAGACACCGTCTTGTGAACCTTTGCCCCCATAGAGCTCAGGAGCTGTGTGACAGTCAAGGTGGCCATCCTGGGCTCCCGTCCCTAATAAGCCTACGGTTTCTGTGGCCGTAAAGCAACACTCAACCATCAACCTTTGCCCTTCATAATTAATGAAACATTAAAATGGCTCTCATCTTAATCATTCTGGTGGCGACTATTAGTATAGTCGAAAATATTTCCAAAAACTGTCTTGAAGAAAAACGTGGAGTCATTTGTACTGATGATGTGTGCACCTCAACAAAATTAAGCTGAGAACATAAAACATGCATTTCAAAAAAGAACTCAAACTTTGATTAACTGTTTATTTCAATACTAATCTGTAAACAAATGCAGCCAACAAAATGGGTACGACAGGCACCATTGCATCATGTGATAAAATGAACTGAAAAGTATCCAGACAAAGACCATTAACATATGGATACTAGAAAGGAATACAGAGAAAGAAAAAAAGCAAGAAAAAAAGAAAAGAGCAGAAGACAGTGATTTATGACAAGTGGACAAATCTTTAATTGTAAACAGCTGAAGAGATCAGTATACAGCAATAAGCATCTGAGTTCTACTTTGATTTGCTATGGCAACAAGGAAATTGTGGGTGGTTTCAAACTGGTTTCCTGCCACCATGAAGGTGGGTGGTTGTTGGAATCCAGACACAAATTGTTGTCAATATTTAAAAAAAGAAAAGAAAAGAAAAAGGAAAGCTTTTCAGTAAATCCATAAGATTCATGTGTGTGTGTGTGTGTGTGTGTGTGTGTGTGTGTGCATGTGTCCATGTGTGTGCATGCATTCCTGCATGCAAGTGTGTGTGTTTGTGTGTGTGTGTGTGTGTGTGTGTGAGAGAGAGAGAGAGAGAGAGAGAGAGAGAGAGAGAGAGAGAGAGAGCAAGACAGAGAGAAATGAGAGACAGAGGTAGAGCAAACCAATACCAAAGATATTCTCTTCCAAGACAAAATTTCAGCTATTTGCCTTGGGTCAAGTTGCATTTTTGGATCGACTAGACCAAGCAGCATTTCGTCTTCACTGACAGCAGCAGGAGTAAGTAAGTAAGTTGGTGTTTTACACTCAGTCAACCAGTGACAGCAGCAGGAACATCACACAGACAACAAAGTGTCTTAAAAAAAATAACACACATCATAGTTACGCCAAACACAATTCCCTTCCGGCTTCAATTTCTCTTCATTAAAAAACAAAGACACTACAAATAGACTCTCTTCATGCAATCAGACATAAGTCAGCCATGTTTTAGTTTTCTCAGTCAGCCACTCCGCCACTTATTAAGGGTAATAACTCTCCATGACCACCTTCATGTTTTGGTGTGGACTGCACTCTCTTGGTGTTGAACATCTTCGTCACTAAAAAGTAACACAGACCACTCAGTTGCTGGTGTTGTTGATCGCTTTTATATAGCGCTATTCTCCGCTCTCGAGCAGACTCACTGCACTTGAATGTGATTCTGCATGAGTGAATAGCTTTTTATAGTGCATTTTTTAATATCCACTGCAGTGGTGTACTTACAGCACTGGCATGGCCGGTGCCACATAAACTGCTGTCATCTCTTGTAACCGTTCAGTAACTTGTTTTGCAAGCATAGTGTCTTTAATATGTATAATTTGTCAAATGTCAAGGGGATTCATATCAAGTAAGATGCTTTTCTTTCTTTTCATGCGCGTTTTCTCACCTTCTCACTTTTACACCTTTTTCTTAATTGTAAAACCCTAGGCTCCACTTTGAGTAAAGGCAGGGTCTTGAAAGTTTGCATGCTGTTTATGTATGCATTGATCTTTACTTTTATCAAACAGTTTGTAGATGGCAATATTTGTTTTAGTATTATGCCAATTTGAAATATTATTGGTATCATTTTTACCAGCATAAAATGTAAATAATACAATAAAATAAAGGAAAAGCACAATAACCACAAAATCCTTGCATAGCATTATGTTTGTACAAACTGTGAAAAGAACATTAATCTGCATGCAATGACTTTAGAGTTTTAAGCCTTTTTAATAATTGTGTTTGGCAGCCATCTTGGATTCTTTCCATGGCAACAGGTCCTCAAAATGATGTAGCAACATATTTTTTTAATTCTCCAAGTCATAACCTTTTAAATACATCCAAACCCCAAACTCTTACATAAAAGAAGTTTGGGTCCATTTTGCACTACCATGTCCCCCTTTAACAACAGATTTCCACACAAGTAGGCCGCATCCATCAGAAGGCAAGCTCACTTACATCAGTCAACACCCTGCTGTGAAGACTGCAACAAGAAGAACTAAGTTATACAGTGGTCTCAGCCGTAATCCTGACACCCTCATAGTTTCCAATGTCTTTTTCCACACAGTGGAATGTGAAGCTATATACCATAACACAGTAAACCAAAGGTCAACTATCAAGCAGACTTTGGTTGCTTTCAGACTGGCATGAGAAGAACGAGACCAGAAACAAAAGCAGATCTACAAAGATGCACTCCTGGAATTATACAGGTGAAGAACTGGCTGCATAACAGTTGCACAAACCGTATTAACAACAACCCACCCCCACCCACAACCTCAAGAAATCTCCATCAGCCTATGCCAGTTAAAAATGTATATTACTAAGAGAGCTATAAACAGTTAAGATAAATATACGCTGCATACATGCTTTATACTGAGCTAAAAACAAGCCACGGCAATAACATGTAGCACTATTAAGAACAAGTTTATTTCTGTATACCTTGATTACAACTTATCAGGCAAAAGGGTAAAAAACAACTAATGAGTGGTAAACTAATATTATATGATATGCAGTTTGTGTCACAGTCATCAGCTTTATGCTATGGAGTTTGTCATGCAAGGTGTTTGTGAATATATGTATCTAAAAAGCCTTTCCATTACCTTGCTTGGTAAACTGGCATAACACTCTATCACCACGCATACGAACAGTCACAAACGCTCTTTGTGGAAATGGGCAAATAAATAAGTATGTAACTTGGTGTTTTATGCCCAGTCAACCATTACACAAATAAATAATGAACCAATAGATAATGTTCATGCATATGTACCATATATCACACAGGCAGCCATGCCACTGTTGTCAGGCATAGCACATTTAAGTACAAACAATATTCACACTGGGGGTGGGGGGACAGACCAAAAGGGAGAGACAGAAAGATTTGTTTGATCACCTTTCAGTATGGACTAGGGGTTCAGCGGGACTGAGACACAGAAAGACAGAGAGACTTTTCTGATCAGCCTTCAGTATGGAACAGAGGCTGAAACAGACACAGAAACAGAAAGACAGAGAGAGACTTTTCTGATCAGCCTTCAGTATGGAACAGAGGCTGAAACAGACACAGAAACAGAAAGACAGAGAGAGACTTTTCTGATCAGCCTTCAGTATGGAACAGAGGCTGAAACAGACACAGAAACAGAAAGACAGAGAGAGACTTTTCTGATCAGCCTTCAGTATGGAACAGAGGCTGAAACAGACACAGAAACAGAAAGACAGAGAGAGACTTTTCTGATCAGCCTTCAGTATGGAACAGAGGCTGAAACAGACACAGAAACAGAAAGACAGAGAGAGACTTTTCTGATCAGCCTTCAATATGGAACAGAGGCTGAAACAGACACAGAAACAGAAAGACAGAGAGAGACTTTTCTGATCAGCCTTCAATATGGAACAGAGGCTGAAACAGACACAGAAACAGAAAGACAGAGAGAGACTTTTCTGATCAGCCTTCAGTATGGAACAGAGGCTGAAACAGACACAGAAACAGAAAGACAGAGAGAGACTTTTCTGATCAGCCTTCAGTATGGAACAGAGGCTGAAACAGACACAGAAACAAAAAGAAAGATATTTGTCTGATCAGCCTTCAATATGGAACAGAAGTTGAAACAGACATAGAAACAGAAAGACAGAGAGAGATTTGTCTGATCAGCCTTCAAAATGGAACAGAGGTTCAAATAGACACAGAAACAAAAAGAGGACGATAGAGAAAGATTTGTCTGATCAGCCTTCAAAATGGAACAGAGGTTGAAATAGACACAGAAACAAAAAGAGGAAGACAGAGAGAGATTTGTCTGATCAGCCTTCAAAATGGAATGGAGGTTAAAAGAAAAAGAGAGACACAGAAAAAGAGAAGAAAAAAAGGTGGATTTGTCTGATCAGCCATCAATGTGGACTAGAGAGAGACAGATAAAAACAGATTTGTCTGAGTAGTATGGGCTAGCAGTTGCTCAGGCTGTCCAAAGAGCAAAACCCCACAACATTCAACAATAACAACCAATACATCCAACAGGTGCATCGTGCAATACACATACACATTTCGTTCAAATCCATATCACAAACTGACATGTTTTGATAAGTGCTCCACAGAGTAAACAACAGCTCTGTGAGATTCATGTTATGCCTGCAGAAAGATTCTGAGCACCGCAAGCACCACACAGCCCTATGGCACAACACTGCAGTGCAAGACAACAACAAGCTGCCGCCAGCCTTTCACCAAAAGACCTAGTCTGCAGGGAAGCAAACCGCAGAAGCAGTTGACGGCATCCAGAGGAAACTCTGGTTCCTAAGACGTTTCCAACGCCGCCTCGGCAAACACCACGTAGTCCACCAGCAGCGCCGGCAGCGGAAGCTTCAGGGCGCTGTGCAGGATGGTGTTGCCCAGACTACGTCGTATGGAGCAGCGGGCTAAACTCTTCAGACTCTGTGGGACTGTCCGGAACTCCGCCAGCCACTTTTGGCAGGCCGGGTGAAAAGTGCTGTGGTCATGGAGGGCCAACAACTGGGTCGGCGGGTGGGTCAACCCTGAGGCAAAAGCCAGCTCCAGCATAACCGCGTGTGACCTGCAAGCGCACAAGATGGGGCAGCGATGAGGGTAGGAGCAAAGACCAGCGTGTTGTTCTTGCGTGGAAGTGCTGATGGAGGTTCAGGCAGCGTGCATCCTGGGTGGGCCTGTTTTTCCTGTGTGTACACTTCCTGCCCCATCGTCAGTATGCATGCACTCCTACTGTGTGGATCCAAGCCATAACATACACAAGAGAGACAGGATAAACTGGATCCAAGCCATAACATACACAAGAGAGACAGGACAAACTGGATCCAAGCCATAACATACACGGGAGAGACAGAACAAACTGGATCCAAGCCATAACATACACAGGAGAGACAGAACAAACTGGATCCAAGCCATAACATACACATGAGCAACAGAACAAACTGGATCCAAGCCATAACATACACATGAGAGACAGAACAAACTGGATCCAAGCCATAACATACACATGAGAGACAGAACAAACTGGATCCAAGCCATAGCATACACATACACATGAGAGACAGAACAAACTGGACCCAAGCCATAACATACACAAGAGAGACATAACAAACTGGATCCAAGCCATAACATGCCCAAGAGAGACAGAACAAAGTGAGTTAGTTCTTGGATTTTAGCACAATGAATATGTGATCAACACCCAAGCCATAACATACACAAGAAAGACAGAGCAAAAAGAGTTTAGGGATTTTAGCACAATGAATATGTGATCAACACTCCAAGCCATAACATACACAAGAAAGAGAAAACAAAAAGATTTAGTTTTGGATTTTAGCACAATGAATATGTCATGATCACCCCAGCCACAAAATACACAAAAAAGACAGAACAAACTGAGTTAGTTCTTGGACTTTGGCATAATGAATATGTAATCAACACCCTGAACAGTGTGATTTGGGGCTATTCTACTTTGTGTGTGTGTGTGTGTGTGTGTGTGTGTGTGTGTGTGTACGAATCAATACATATTCAATGCCACACTGCCACACCAGATCACATAACCCATGCATGTATTCAGTAAGTTAACAATGTCCCATCAACCACACTGGGTGAACCTCAGGGTGAAGCATGGAAGGAACTCAGTTCATAACACCAGTGAACCATGACGGTTATATCAGGGTGAACCTCAGGGTGAAGGATGAAAGGCACAACACGTCAGGGTGAAGGAAGGAAGGAAGGCATAACACCAAGTGAACCATGACGGTTATATCAGGGTGAACTTCAGGGTGAAGGATGGAAGGCATAACACCCAGTGAACTGTGACGGTTATATCAGGGTGAACCTCAGGGTGAAGGAAGGAAGGCATAACACCTAGTGAACCATGACGGTTATATCAGGGTGAACCTCAGGGTGAAGAATGGAAGGAACTTGGTTCATAACACCCAGTGAACTATGACGGTTACATCAGGGTGAACCTCAGGGTGAAGAGAACAAACAGGTTCACACAGTAAGGAACACATCTGGCAACTTTGGCTGTACAGGTGTACTGTACAATAACAGCAACAATAATTCTAAACAATCAAGTCTGCATAGACATGTATAAATCATTGCACGTGCGAACACTGTTCATATGAAACTGTAGTTTGGCTGTGAGCAATGAAACAGAGCAGACAAGAGCACACATCCACACACACACACACACACACATACACTCATTTATAGGAAAACACACACCACATCACACACCACAGTAAATACACACACATGGACACACACACACGCACACACACAGACGGAGTAAAAAAGGGGAAAGGGGAGAGACAGACAGACAGAGAAATAAGACACAAGGCCATACCCAAAGAAGCTGATGCCTCTCAGCATACGAAGATCAAGATGGGAGCAACCTCTCAGCAGCAACAATGTGGTTTTGGGAAATACTGCATGTTCAAACACCGTATGTAGAGTCGACATCCGTCTGCAAAACACATTGACACTGTATTCAGTCTCGGGAGGTCAGCTGTACAAATTTTGTACCAACACTGTACTTCTATTTATTTATTTGTTATACCAACACTTTATTTCTATTTATTTATTTGTTATTATTACCATTGCAATGCCAACATAATGGCAGTCCAGCTCAGTACAGTTCAGTGCTCCCATGTTTTGGAGCCTGTTTATATTCTGCAGACACTCGACACAGAAACCGGCATCAACCACTTGTGATGACAAGGGGGGTGACCTATTTTATTCCACAGGCCAACACGAGAAACTGCGTCAGCCAAAACTAACACTGTTAAAAGGTAGGGAGATGAAGAAAAAATTCTGAAGAAAAAAAATGAAGGTGAATGGGCCAGGAATGTCAAAATTAGGACAAGTAAGTCATTCCTGGGAGTGGTGAAGCATGCATGGCTATATTCTGACCTACTTTAGGCTTTACAGGGAGAATGCTTGTCAGCTCTGGGTTCTCAACTGAGGGGACCTTAACTTCAGTGTCAGCTGGTGAAAAATCCTGTCCCATTTGACTGATGTGTCCCCAGAAAACTCCCTGATTTGAGGGCAGGAGTCTCCTTGTCTCCCCTCCCCCCCCCCCCCCCACTTCTAGCTTCCCCCCACCCCTCTCCCCAACCCAATCCCCCAAAAGGAAAGAAAAGACTAGCCACCTCACATGCATAGCTAGCTGATCAACAACTATGCAAGATTGCCAGTTTGGACTTCCTCAGATGTACCAGCCCTTTCCAAATCCAAGTTTCTACAGCTCTCATTCACGTTGCATTCAACACTCCATGAACATACCCTGGCTCGGTGTAGGTGAGGTTTGGCCTCTTGGTGACGTCAATGCCTGACTTGAGGAAGAACTCCAGCACGTTGTGGACCCCCATCTCCAGGGCCACCTGCACGGCACACCTGCCCTGAGCGTTGCGCCACTTCATGCAGGCCCCCGCTGCAAGTAAACAGGGTTCCTGCAAACTAACCTCAAGACCATTGTTTTCTCTCGAAATTCAAAGACCAAACTCCATGGATTATTTGCTTACTCTAATTCACACCCTGGGATGGGTGTGCACCCTTCAGCTAACCCTTTGCCTGCCCTGAGGACGCTGTATGACATCAATGACTGCTTTTTCCCCATTTACTTATGTGACGTCAGATGGTGCATGGCTGTATGGTGCACCCAGAATGCGGCAAGATGGCAGCAGTTTCATGTGGCACCAGCCATGTCAGTGCCGTTAAGCACATCACTTCAGTGGATATTCAAAAACTCACTATAAAAAGCTAGTTCAAGAGCAGAGAATAATGCAATATAAAAGTGATCAACAACAACCTACTGCTCAAGTTCCGTTACTTTGTGTATCCCCAGTGTGGAACAAGTGCTTCAAACTTAGTGTTTCTGGTTTAAAGACTCACTGCTGACAGGAACTAAAACCAGCAGTCCAAATTCCCCAGCAGGGAAAGGGTTGCCAGTCCAGATGTAAAAGTATTGCCATTTCATGATCATTACTGAAATGTAATAATAAACTACCGAAGCATGAAGCTACAGATCTAGCTAATTATTCTAACATCAGGGACGCACTGGCTCACCAATTTGACAGGAAAAGTCAAAATTCACAAGCTTTCCTGGAGAGTTGTTCACCTTTCACAGACTTTCAAGGCCTTGAAAATGGCAGATCATTTTCCCCAGACTCTCACAAAACCTTCAGAGGCTTCAGGAACTGAAGAAGATGGTGATTTTTCTTAAAGTACATAAATTTGGCAACTTCTGCATTAAGGATGGTAAAGCAATTACAAATGTATTGAGTCAGAAGCCCTTTTTTTATATTTTATAAATGCAGTAATTTCATCTAGCTGTTTATGTTGTGCCTGATTTGTGTGATGTTTTTTGTTGTTGTTGTTATTCACCAATATAACAATAATGGTGGACTGGGTGTAAAACACCAAGTTACTGCTGTTTCTTTTATGTCAAACAGTACAGTTGTATCAGGGTGAACTGTTTCTTAGAACTGGTCAAACAAAATAACAGCTGGTACACCTGACCAATTGCTGATTTTGTTTCTGGTATATATGCTTATTTTATCTGGTAAAATACCAGAAATTACCAGTTAACCTGAACCCTGATGACATATCTAATGCTTTTGCCACACATGCTGGCTGTGTTTACATCACAGATCCAGACTGCTGGACACAAAATGGTAGTACTCATGATCGTGTTTTTGTGACTTTCAAACACTGAATCGTGATTTTAAACAAACAGGCCGAGAAACTGGAAAGCTGCATTCGTGTCATGGGTGGATGGAATGAGCAGCCTTTACCAAAAGGCTCAACACAGCCTTTGTCAAAAGGCTAAATACAGACTTTGTCAAAAGGCTTAATAGGCCCAGTAAGCTGCACACCACATCTGTCTTTCTTTCTCTAACAGATTGTCATCTTGCCTGTCACACTTTTACACATTGTTCTCTCAACAATAAGAAGAATCAATATATCTGTGCCATTCCTTCTAATAGTGCAAGATGCTTACATTCAAAATTAACTAGATCAAGACTAGTATTTATTGTAATAACTGACCCCCTGACCGCCCCCTCACTCCTAGCTCCTGATCTCTCTACCACTCTCTCTCTCTCATACACACACACTCACATATGTATGCATGCACGCACACGCACACACACAAACACACACATGCACACACACACACACAAACACCTACACAGGCAGACACACAGACTCATACCCTCTCTCTCTTACACACACACACACACACACACATGTTCAAGCACACATATGTACACAGACAGACACACTCTCTCTTACACACACACACACACACACACACACACACACACACACACACACACACACACACACACTGATAGTTCACTTTGCATCTTTTCAAGTAAAGAAGAAAAGATAGAAAGCTGGGGCTAACCTGCAGAGTGATCAACCAGCATACAAACATGTATGGAAGGGAAGATCTGCAGCTTGGAGACAAAAAAATCTGCTTCTCTTTGCTGAAAAATCTGTAACACACCGGTGGGAAGAAGAACAAACACACACACAAAAATGAGGCTAAAAAAAATGGCAAATGTCACAAAGAGGAAAGCTCTGTTAATAACAAACCTCTCATCAGCAGTTTGACTCCGTCCAAGTTTCCCATCTTGACCGCCACCTGCAGGGGGCTAATGTTGTACATGTCATAACTGTCCACGTCACACCCTTGATCAATCAGGTACTGCAGGATGGCATTCTGACCTACCAACAGACAGATGGCACTCGTTTTGTTGCGTCTTCTGTGAGCTACCTGCGGGTGGAGCTGACGAGTTCTAGTTCATATTCTTAATATTGACAAAGCGCTTTTCCTAAGATGAACACAAATAATGAAAAAAAATTATTCTGTAAAAAGTCTGTCTGTTAGGAAACAGTCACTCGTCCTTTTTCATGAAACTTTGATTAAACAAAAAGCACAACCTCCAAAACAGTTCTCATTCAAAACCTGAATAGATATAATTTTTTCTTGTGGGCCATGTCACTGGAACCAGCATGAACACGTGAAGTTCAACAGAGTTCATAATGCAGGGCTTCAAATACATCTCACGTATTACACAGCATCTGAGAACATACGAACATTAAGGTTTTTGACAAGTCCAGACATACACTGATTATCTCCCTTAACCCCACACAAAAATGCTCACCTTTTAAAGCAGCTTCATACAGAGGTGTTACACCATACTTGTTAGGAATATCTTTGTAGCAGCCAGCCTCACAAAGCATCTGAAAAGAGTAAGCTGGTATGCGTTTGTTTTACTCACAAAATCTTAAATAAACTTAGCTGATCGTTAATGGGAAACAAGTTGGCCTGAAACCACAAACAAATGAGAAAATAGTTAACTGCAGGCTTCAGTTGGTTCTTCTATTAATATTTATACAAAAGAAGTATTTCCTTGCTTCCGATCAAAGCTCCTCAACACACATGGCCATGTTGGTATGCTCTCTACCAATGAAGAGCATCGCTCTTTTGCCTATGCAGCTCCTTCTGTCTGGAATTCCCTGCCTTGCCAAATTTGATAGTCAACCACTGTATCTAAAATTTCTCTGAAGACACACCTGTTTAAAACCAACTCCTGCTAGCAAATTCTCTACCCCCACCCCCAACTTGTTCCTAAATTATTTCAGTTGACCAATGTGCTCTGTGGGCATGTGCGTGCGTGTGTGTGTGTGTGTGTGTGTGTGTGTGTGTAATGTAGGTCTTGCCTGCTTAGTTTCTTGTGACTTATACTGCTTGTAACTGTTGTCATTGTTATTGTTGTTTTCCACTTAAGGTGTCTCAATGTGTTTGCAGTTTATATTTAAATTTTGCACAGCATGCCAAAGCTCTAATTTTATGTTAGAGGTTCACGCTTTGTAAATATAATTATTTCATTATCATCATTATTGTTAATGGTTGGCTTCTCATTTATTGGATACTTTTGCCACATGCAGCTGATGATGATGATGAGTTGATGCTTAATGTCCTCAGATGTCAGTTGACATATTAGGGACAAGTTGTGACCAATGCCGAAGTACGGTTCAATAATTCTTTACGTCCATGGAAACCAGAAGGCTCATTAGGACGGACAGCCCAGGACGTCCACCTCGACTCTCACACAGCTCCTGAACTATGACATGCAGCTGCACAAATGGTCATATTTTAAAGACTTTCAAACTTCTTTTCAAACAGGGTGAGAATGTTTTTGTGTTTATGTGTTTATATGTTTGTTTTATATTGCATTATACTATTTTATTATTATTATGTTACATTATTGCATTATGTGAGGTGCTTAGAATGTATATAGATGGATTTGTGCCATACAAATACCATTTTCATTGGCTGATTGAAATCAAGTGTAAACTGCTCCTTGTATATGTTTTTTTCCCTCCAGTTCCTATC
Organism: Alviniconcha strummeri; assembly: GCA_963584105.1. NCBI lineage: Eukaryota > Metazoa > Mollusca > Gastropoda > Provannidae > Alviniconcha > Alviniconcha strummeri. The sequence continues at coordinate 14,493,522 of OY757546.1, read as the reverse complement.
AATAGGGCCATCAGCTGAATTCACACTGAATTCTAAAACAACTTTCAAGACATGATATACTTTTCCTGTCAACCTTACTTTATTTATTGGGAAGAGCGAAACAAAACTGTGGAGAATCTGATCATACGCACAACTTGTTGAAAACTGCAACATTATTCTCACCTGCACTACTGGTAGAAAACCTCTGCGAGCAGCCAGAAACAGGGGAGCATGGTCTTGGCTACCGACGTTGACATCACAGCCAGCATCAATCAACTGGCGCACGACCTCAACACAATTCCCCTCGATGGCGGCATAGAGCGGAGTTATGCCTACATTGTCTGTCAGCTGCACATCAGCAGACCAAGCCAGCAGCACCTCTATGACATCCTTCCGCTTCATCTCCACTGCAGCGAGCAGAGCTGTCTGCTTGCTGCTCTCATTTCTGAGGTTGACATCTGCCCCGGCCTCCAGCAAAGCGCGACAGACGTCAGCGTGACCTTGACGTGCTGCACATGCAAGTGGTGTCTGACCCCCATCGTTGACACTGTCCACGGAAGTGCGCCACCGGTATCTTGGAGTGGGCTCATCTGATGCCTGCAAATAAAAGCAAAAACTTCATACACCAGATTAAATAACCACAAAAATCGGTGGCATCCCCATGAATACTGTTGCTATTGCGGCTGGGGTTGAATTCATGCACTATGCAGACGTGAACTGACTGCACGTGCCAGTTTTTTTTTGTCAGAATGTATCGCTGCACAACACCTAGTGTTGTTTTAAACTGGATATATGTGCTAAACAAGGTCTGAATAATACTATCATCATGCTACACACTGAGTCAATGGCAAACAAAGGCAATCAGATAAATGACTATGGTGATAAACAAATACAAGACTAAAATAATATCAAAATAAAATTAAAAACAGACAAGACAATCAGTTTAAAATTTGTACTTTTCCCAAAATGTACAATAACTATTTCTCTTCTACTGCACCGATGACCCATGAAAAACAGCTAAAAGCAATCAAAATTATAACCTTAATCAAATCAGTGCTGAGGTCAGCAAATTCTTCTTTCCCTACCCTCTGCCCAGTTTGTTTAAGTGTGTGCACAGACAATGAGACAGGGTTTGTACAGGATTTTTATATCAAAATTCCCAAACTATAGGTAGATTCTTCCTTTAAGACCATGTTCCCCGAGCAAGTTACAACTCAGTTACACGCACAGTTTGTACACTTTTATGAGACATCAATCTGAACCAGACCCAGGAGTGGTTTCAAGTTCAAAGTTTTTGCCTTTCCACTTTCACCATCCATCATTTGGCCTCCCCGTTTTTCCGTAAATCCACCTTCTGCAGATTATCTGTTGACCATTACCATAAAGTTCCCAAACTTTCCAAGACCCTGGCCCAAAATGCCATTTTCCCCATTACAGATACCTCACTAATATGGAAAAAGTCATTCTGTTTTCCCAAACTTTCCAAGACTTTGGTCCAAAATGCCATTTTCCCCATTATATTTACTTCCCTTATATGGAAAAAGGCCTTTCCCAAACTCCCTGTTAGTAACTGGATTTTAACGTCTTGATGTCATCACTTTTCAAACTGTGCTGCATTACACTTTTGCTGAAATAAACTTATATAATTTGGTATGAAGGCCAAATAAAATAAAATAAATGGTGTCTGGTCCTAAACCTTTGCAAATGCTTGTAATTAATGATAGAGAAAGAGACCTGTTTGATGCAGTGGAGCAGGTAAGAAACAACATCAAGCCGCCCAAGAGAGGCAGCGAGTGTCAGGGGCGTCCAGTATCTGTCACAGAGACAAGATATGTCTGCACCCTCCACCTCTACCAGACTGCGCACACGCTCCAGTCCCTCGTTGTTCTTGATGGCTATGCACAGATTCTGCTCTGCCGAGTTGGGTGTGATTGGTTGACGCTGTGAGCGATGGCTTGTGTCCACCACCACTGCTTCCATGTTCTGTGCCTGCAGAAAGACAGCTTATGCACTGACCAGATCTATCTGCAGTTAAGTCAAACTGATGCACAGAAAGGTAAAAGAAACAAACAAACAAAAATAGTCAAAAGGAATAGCTGTACACTCTTATGCCATGCATACAATTTGTGTGTCAGCAATGTTAACAATTGGAATTTAAACATCCTGTCAACCCCACAGAATCATTTCAAGATCAATGGCAGCAATGAAAAATGCCCAGTTTAGTTAGGGTAAGGACTCTTGTCTTTTCCACAGCTGCATCTCTAGATTTATCGATTGTTTATTTTTTGTTTGTTTATTTACCAATAATAAATGGTTTGCGATAAATATTTCTACAGTAAACAAAATTGTAGAAATCTTAAAATTCCTTAAAATATATACTGCTACTGATACTAAAACTGTAATACATAACTCATAGAGCACCATTCTCTAACAGTAACACAAGTCACACAAGACTTGTGTGACGTCTTTCAAGTGCTAATTAACTCCCTTGTGTGTTGACTGCACACACAACTTGATGACTTGTAAGTTGTATATATATATACATGTACATATATGTGTGTATGCATGCTCTCTCCTGCCCCCCCCCCCCCTTCCCCACACACACATCATTAAATACCTTAAAAGAGGGCTTGTGTGTCATGTGACTGTGACAGAAAAGATGCCAGCAACCAGATGATAATGATTAGAGAATGAGGTTTAGTGTCCTCTGATGTCAGGCTGGCATATTAGGGACAAGACTGCATACCGGGCTGCACCAGCATAATGGTTGACCTGGTATAAGATGGCCTCTGCAGTCTGATATGGGTACTGCACCATATAATATCAATTATACTTTTATAGATAGATCTATATGATCATGTACCAATGGGTAAAGTAAGTATAAGGCTTATTCGGGACAGGGAGAAGGGGGCTTGTAGGTGGGGTAAGAGGGAGATTATATAATACCTATCACTACACTGTCACCACCAGAATGACTTCTGCATTAAGATGGGCAGCGATGACAGCCATTTTAATGTTTCATTAATTGTAAGGGACAAAGTCACAAGACAGTGTCCACAAACCACAACTTTCGAAGAGAAAGGTGAGCCAAAGCAGAATCGAACTGAGGTCCTTCTGCTTACCAACCTAATGCCTTACCACTAGACCAGACTGGCTCACCTGTATTGGGGGCTCCAGCATAACATCTCATAATTATCGGTGTGTGCGCCAGTATATTGAGTGAGCCTTATATGATATATATCAGTTTGTAACAGGGGCATTCTGCTTCACAAGTTTTACTTCAGTTCGAGCTGTGTTTATTGCATTAGCACGAATATTAATAGCAGGAACACCAAACAGTAACCCTTTCAAAAACCTTCTTGATAAACATTGGGTACACAAAATATTTAGCACACTGTACCCGATTATTTTAAAACAAGCCTGGACAATACACGCAGCGCTTCTAATAGAATGTGACTTTGCAGGCAAAAGGCTAAAAATCCTGTATTATATTAATATAAAAAATACGTGTCAGCGAGCTGTAAGTGTAAAATTATTATCAATTTGGGCAGTTACTGAGTTTGTGGTACAAGACGTACACCATCCTACAGCCGAGAGCTCCATGCTCAGTCTTCAAATATAAACCGAGTTGTGGTCCTGGTTGCTAGTAAATGCAAAGTGTTATCACTGCTTCTCGGTTCAGGTGTTCGTCTGTATCTTACAGCATCCTATTGGTATTGCTTACCTATCAACGTAGGGCAGGGAAAATCAAGGGAGGTCAGTAACAAATTAAAAAAAAAGATCCTGCGTTTTTTGTGTCCCTTCCCAATCACCGTAGTTATAACGGATGGTCAATACGGTTTAACTTCACTGACCCTTTGTTATGCCATGTTCACAATAAAACATGGAGTAAACAATCTTTACAGAAATCAAACAGCACCATGTTACGTCGTCAAAAAAATTATTTAAAAAAATGTATCAACAAATTATTTACATTTTTTAGACTGCAAAGAGTTTATACTAGTTACCTCCCTTTAAGGTAAACTAACTGAATGTAAAAATAAATAAATACAACACATGAAAAAAAGAGCATATGAAATTAGATCGCTTACTAAAACATCAAACAGAACTATCTATTTTATGCTTTGAACTGAATAACGCCCTGTTGAAGAGATGTTTACAGGTGTGACATCACGGATGAATCATATTCACATGCATTACGGTGGAAGCAGTCTGCGCATGAGCAGTAGCATTTTAATACGGGGCATCGAGAAGCAACATGGCGCCCATCGGAAAAGACGACAGGATGGGTACCCCGGTAGCAGACGGCACCAACGGCGACGATGCACAAAATCTATGGTGTGTGAAAACATATTTATCGTTCATTTTTATGTATTGAGTATGATCTGTGACGTGAGTTGCTTTTGTGGTGAGTCATCATTAAGGAAATATATGCGAAGGACAAATCAGACGGACAGACAGCTTTGGAAAGTTGCAGAATGAAAATAATGGGCAAGCGCTTTCTTTGGACATAGGTTGATGAACTGATAATCAGCATATAACTTAATGAGTTACCATGATTGCTGAAGCAGGGCATTGGCATCTGTTATCAGTGTGTTACACGGGCGTTTGTATGGTGATGGCGATCCACTCAACTCCAGACGTAAAAATTATTGACGATTAACAGCTTGTCTTTTCTTGCAAATCGTACAACTGGTTTGGCGAGTTGTTTTCCGTGTTCAGTGTAACACTGGACCTTAATGTACGATCGAGCTCAAGAAAACTGCCTTGCTAGTATTAGTAGAGCTGTTGACTGAAGAGAAAGGGGGAAAAGTACGTAGACCAGAAGACATAACTGTCATTTTCAAACATTGTCTTGTTGACTGTGACGCCGCTGTCTTGTTGGCTCTTGTCACGCCTCTTGCCTGTTGTTTTCCTGGCCCCCCCCCCCCCCCCCGCCCCCCCCGCCGAAATTATTTGTTCTGACGTTAGGTAGTAGTGACTGATAATTCTGATTTCCTCAACAACAACAAAAACATTTGTTGTTGCTTTTGTTTTTGTGAAAATTTTAATTTATAATTATATGCTAAAGTCTTTATAAAGATGTTGTTATTTTGCACATTATATAATTAACAAGCACTGTGTTCCAATAATAGTGATATACTTTTGTACATGCAGACACAGTCAGTGACTCATACACCTGTATGCAATTTGACTAATACACAAATTAACACATGCATGCACACATAATCCATAACACTGGGGGAATAGGCTGGGGATAGAATTCCCATTAGTAAGTATTTCAAGGGGCAAACAGTGAAAAACAGAAAGTTCGGTTGGTCAAGAGTATCATGTTTGCAACAACATTTTATACTATTATTAGTATTAACATCATTACAAAACAAACAATTACATTGACATTGTGTTTATTGTGTCTTTATTATGATTATCATTCCATCAGTGCTATACCCCAAAAATACATCAAAATAAAAGCACTGGAAATATTTTTTGTCGACTTGTTGAAACTTGAAGTGTCACCATCACAAATACTGTAAAACCTGCCAACTGCTTTGCATTATGTTTATAATTTATGTGTAATACCCTTTGCCCCTTCTAAGTTCTACAGGTAGTACTCAGTACAGGACTTAGTTCTATTAGATAATGCCACTTTTACACAAGTTTTAATCATTCACATTCAGGTATGAATTTTTATGATTGCTCATTATAGCCTTGGCAGCAACACTAACAGTAACACTGTAACACTAACAGGTTCCTTTTCTTGTACTAAGTTATAGTTCTCCATGTCACTTTTGTCAGTATTAGTCTTGTTATTCTGGTGGTTGGCAGTCCTGCCAACTCTGTAACTTTGTTTTAGTAGTATCCATCTGTCAGTATTGGGCGATTCAGGTGGGGTTGTTAACTCCCTTGACTTTTGCCCGGCATTGCTTAAGTCCCTTGGCTGCTTTTACTTCTGGTGCGTACTTTCTTCACAGTGGAAGGCGGTGACAGTGAATTTGCGAATTTTACACTGCCAACGTTAAAGGCATTTTTTGAGGCACAGTCATAATGTGTCTGGAAATAAGCAATAACATGTTGCTCATGCTTTGGGATGCCCCAAAACGCATTTTTTCTACGAACTCGCGATCTTCTGATCAGCCCCAAAACAACGCAGAGACACTTTTTGCTCACCCTCCATCCCCTTTCCATGGTAATTTTTGCAACTGCAACAGTATTGGCATTTGTACTGCTTCGCAATTCAAATTTCACCTTCCACTGTTATACACAGTGTGAAGCAACGCCTACTCAGAAATTGGCCCGGAAGTACGCTGCAACCTCTCACGACTTCTTTCACGAAAGATTACAAAACGCATTCACTCTAGCAAACCAGCTTCGCTGAATCGCCCAATAAAAAAGGATTTTTTAAGTAAGAAAGTAAGAAAGCAGAAAATATGCAACACTTCTGAATACAGCTTATGAAACCATTACAAAATATACATGACTGAAGTGAAACAAGTTAGAGTAATGCTTTAAATAGTCTAACATGTCTAAAGCCCGTTCTTAATTGGGCGAATGTTTCCTCGCGAACCTAGTTGGAAGTAATCGGCGAAGCTAGTTGGTTCTTAATTGGGCCAACTTTTCTTCACGAACCTAGTTGGAAGTATTTGTTGAAGCTATATTTGCACAACATGTTCTGGGAACATTCGCCCTATTGGACGATCATTGCCACTGATTGGCTGAGAGCAAAGCTCTCCTGTAAATGGAGAAAAAACAAAAATAAAAATGCATGACGGTGTCACTAGGTTCTTCACTCGCTTCGAAGGGAATTTGTTTATTTGTTGACTTGTGGAAGGCGCAGCCTTGTCTCGGAGAACCCAGAATGAGATAGTAGTTAGTTGAATTACCCTGTGAGGGATGATTAAAGTATACTGACTTGACTTGACTTGACTTTAGCCTACATTTTCAATCATGCTGTCTGCTGTGCGTCTGCCACAAGTTCGGGCCGAAGCTTGCATCTCATTACAAGCCAGTTGAGAATGAAGTAAAGTCTGGACTGTCCGAACCATATTCGGCGAACTAAATGTTCAATTAAGAAATGAATCATAGTTCGTCAAAGTGTCCGAAGTATTTTCGGGCGAACAAACATTCGCCCAGTTAAGAACGGGCTTAAGTCAGTGGAGCAAATCAAAACCAAACAGAGAATAAAGGGAGAAAGCTGTTATTAGTGCTAATACATTTATCTTTTGCAGACTGCAGATGGAGAATAGTATAATACAAATTATCGCTAAGGCTGATGCTGTAAAGTGTAATTGTAATTTAATCGGTGCGTGTATCATTATCACTATCAAACTATCATGTCTTACCACCCCACAAAACTTAAAGTTATCTCCCTTCATAAGTTCATTACTATGCCTATGGTGCCAGTTTGAACAAAAGAAAGTCTTATTTAAGAAAATGCTTTTTTTCTTCTTCTTTTTTCTCTCTCATGAATGCCAGTCTGTATCTAGTATTAGTAAAGTAAAACTGGATGATAAAGCCCAGCAACTTTTTTGGGATCACTCAGATGGAAACTCCATTTCTGTTCCGGAAACTGGAAAAGTTTCTTACTCCTACTCCTAGCCAGTGCAGGGGTTGCAAACACTTTTTAAAACTTGTGCACAGTAATGAGTAAATGCAGTGTCTGGAAAAGAAGGGGGAGGGGGGGTGCGGGAGGGGGGTAGCATACAACCAAACATGAAGCTAAACAGACTGACAGTGTCACTGTCAGTGATTTAAAAACTTTTTATTTTTATTTTTAAGAACAATCCTTTACTGCTCACTGCATTTAAGCCTGCTGTAAACTGGGAGAACTGTTAGTTCACTGAACATATTTCAGACTGTTTGACGAACTATAATTCATTTCTTAATTGAGCTCAGACGAACTTTTAGTTCACCGAACATGGTTCAGACAGTTCATGAACTATACTTTGTTTCTTAACTAGCTTATATAAGTTATAATGAAATGCAAGCTTCAAAGCTGATCGGTTGAAAATTCACTTCTTTTCTAAGCTGTCACTTCCTTTCAATGCCTTTGTTTTCACTTTGGCTGAAAACATGTTGCTTTTAGTTTTTACCTGGTTAAGTGGTACCGTTTACACGTGCGAAGAAGTGCTCAGCGGCAAAGTCTGATGAAAATATTATTGTTTAGGGAGAGAGAAGTTTTAAGGTGGCTGAAAAAGATCCAAGTGCAATCGTAATTGCTAGCACATGTTTGACTGGTGCAACTGTAGTAGGTAGCATAAATGCGACTGAATTTTGGCAAAGGCAAACACAGCCTCCCTCATAAAATTACTACTGCTGTGTTGCAAAAAAAATGGATCTTGCAGTTCCACAGTGATCCTCTCTTCACCCTGGCAGCCAAATGATTTAATTACCATTTTGTTCCAATTACTTTTCCTTCCTTTACTGATGTGCTATATTCCATCGGAAAAAACTCAAACAAAACTGAGGCTGTTCCATGGCTGTTCAATTTTTTTTTTTTTTTTTTTTTTTAAACAAGTTGGTAAAGGAAGAAAAATAAAGAAGTAATTGTTGCAAAAATGGTAATTACAATTTACATTACAATGGATTATTTAGCTCCCTGATGGAAACAATAAACACTGTAGAACTGTGAGAATCTGAGATCCGGGCAGGGCCATTTTACAAGTCGGCCAAATCTTCAGTAAAAAGTGGAGGGGGTGGGGGGCATGGTCTCCCACCTTTGCCAGATTTTTCCCTCTGTTAAGTGTTATGCGTTTATAGAATGAACACTTCTAAAATGACTCAAATTGATTGAAAGGACTGGGAAATAAATGGGTTTCACATTTTTATGTATCATGTACTAAAGGACTGTAAAGTATAAATGTGAGGACAGTATTAGTAATGTTGGAGCATTTGTGGTGTAATGTTTTTTGTTTTTTCAGTCAGCCCAGTTACTGAGAGTGAGACTGAATGAGAGCCTAGGGAAACCAGTTTTAAATTACCTGTTAGTGTTACAAGTTTTGGGCTCATAGTTGTTCAGATGTTTGTGTAATTTGATAGCATTGTGGGGGAGGGTGGGGGGAGGTATGCAAATGATGTCTTTTTCTTTGAGGCTGCCGAAGCTTTTGTGACTTTGAAATATGGCTTGATCAGATTTTGTGATCAGAAGGTTGTCTAATACAGTTTTATTTTTAAGTAATTTAACCTGTATGATTGTTACAACTTACAATGTTTGAAGAGGTTTGAGGAAAGAAATTAAGCTTCATCATGTTAATGAACCAGTAACTTCACAACTTTTACTGTGTATGGCACAATTTAAAGAGGCAGAATTCCTGGTAGTAAAAGAAAATTATGCTGACACTGACAGTAGGCAAAGCAGTTACTACAACAATCACTCAACCAAGTTTGGAGAGGTCTTGCAGTGGTCAGGTCTTCACCAGGTAGAGTAGATGGCCTTACTGCAGAAGGTACACTGCAGTGTCATCTGTGAACAGCCTTGCCAGATTTGTCAGGCTCTTGATGCATAAGCATTGATGTAGACCACAAGTACTAGATGCTGCCCATGTGCAGTCCATGTCCCTGGGAGTGGGACACTCCAGAAATGACACTGCACATTATTAGAGTCTCACTTGTTTCCGTCCACAGCAACAGTTTTGCTTATTTGTTGGTGAGGGAACTGGAGATCCACTTGTTAACCTTACCTTTGATGACATAGTGATACTAATAGTGTTTGTGATTAACATGACGTAGGACTTACGAGACGTAGTTCACTTTGTAACATGTTTATCAAAAACCTTTCTGGTCAGGGCAGTGAAGGCCATGATGAGTATGTCTGTTTAAGTTGCCTTGCATATTTTCTCTGGGTTCTTTTTCTAGTTGCAAAGTTGATGGAGTTGAGTCTTGTGTGTTTCCTAAAACTGTAAAGAGTAAAAGTAATTTTGGGGGAAGAGCATAATAATAAACTAAATATATAAATATATTGTTCTACACGAGGTGTTCCATTCTTGAGCTGGATCACAATGTGCTTCAGCACCTTGCAGTTTTTGTTGCATTAAAAAAGACGTATGCAGCCAGACCAAAGAGACCACTGACACATTATGATGCTGCATCACATTCATCTATAGGGATAATGTACATGAACCCACCCACCCAGCCATCCTCACAAAGTGGCTGGGAACGTCAATTTCACATATGGCGCTGAAATTTGTTTGATGGCTAGGACTAAATCTTACTAAGACAAGTAAGAGTCTATTATATAGTATTAAGAGTAAGAGTTCTAACTAAAAGTAAGATGGTAAAACTAAAGGTCTACTAAAATGCAAGGAGAAAATAATTTTACGGTCTTTTTGTTTCATTTTAAAATGGACCCCTTAATTACTTCACTTTTCAGTCTTTGGTAATGTTACCCCTGTATAAATTCAGGATTCAGATAGCCTGCTTTTGTTTTCCAGGGCCAGTATACTGGGTGAAGTGCAGTCAAGTTCTGGATCCAAGCTGTCAACCACTAGATCTCTTCTGGTGCTTGGTTAGTGTTTGGTCTTCTAATTTTATCAAATGTTCCATTTACTTATAGAAGTTATACAGTTAAGACTTGAGTGTTATAGTTTAATATAATTTGCTAAGTTTTGAAGTTGTTTAAACTGTTAGGAAGAATTTCATTAACCCATTTCGGCATTTAGCCCCAGACCAGCCACTGCCCTTTTGCTTTGAAATCCCATGCAATGAGAAGTAACTGTGTCAAATGATCCTGTTATACAACTTTAAAAATCAATAATAAATACCAAATAAAAGTTTCAGCTCACTGTATTTTTCCAGGCTTGCGAATACATTGTTCTTGTGTATCCAACTGGTTTTAATTTTTTTCCACTCAAAAATAAAAGCATTAAAAAAAATCCCAAATCACAATTGTCAGGTTTTAGGGTGCCTACTGAGTAACCGACTGCAGAATTTCCAGTTTGAATCTCCAAAGATGAAGGTCTGTGAGTTTGTTAGGGTGCCCAGGGTAAGCAACTGAGCCAGATTTGCAATTCAGATCTGAAAGGATGAAGCTCCAGTGCCATTGCTAACACTGTAAAAGGAAGGCTTTTGTTTATTTTTGTGCATCTGTCATGTGTCCATCTTGCAACTTTGAAAATTCACAGCATCTCTCAAACTCCACTGAACTTCGAACAAAGGATATCACTGGAAGTGGTGAATGATAGTGGAAACAAGGCTACAGGTCTTGTGAAAATCCCAAAGGCTACAAGTCTTGTGAAAATCCCACTACTATTTGAAGCTGGGATACCAGGCAGTCTGGGTTCATGCAGTAAGAAAAAAGAGTGGGCAGTGACAGGTGGTCTGGGGCAAAGTGGGTTATCTTGTGTTGAAAGCAATAAAGGGGACTCCAAGCAAAGGGGACCTGCAAGCTGGCCTGAAAACATACAAATTTATTATGCAAATATTTCCTTAATTTGCAATCTTTGTATGGTTATATATATGGTAGTAAAATGTGTATTTATCTTATAAATGCAACAGGTGCTTTTATTTTTTGCTTCAAATTTGAGTTTCTCAGGTTGCTCCTCTATCTTACCATTGAACTGTGTGATTACTATGAAGACAATAGTGCAAAAGGGTTGGTTATGATGTACTATTATTGTATTAATACTGTGTAATACTCATAGTAATAGACATTTAGCCTTTACCCACTCCTGCAGGCCTTGTTCGTCAATTTTATGACATGACATATATATTATGCACACTGTCAGACGCAAAATGGCAGCAATAATGACCTTGTTTTTGCAGCTTTCAAACTTGGATTTTTAACAAACTAGACATTAAGTATAAAAGGTAAATTGACTGAAAAATGGCTGTGGGTCTGTTTATGTATTCCATTCATGTGGATAGTGCCCATGCTGCTTAATTTGGGGTCTCCTTTAATAAAACAGTTTAAATAATATCATAGTCATACTGGAAGATGTTATTGTTAATTTGCTGTTTGTAATCTTAGGGGACAATGAGTGTGGCAAAACCACCCTCATTGCCAAACTTCAAGGTGTTGAGGACCCCAAGAAAGGTGCAGGGCTGGAGTACTACTACATTGATGTTCAGGATGAATACCGAGATGGTAAGCTTAAGGCTGATCTTAAGGCAATAAGACTAAGAGTAGTCTGTTTGTGCTCCATGATTAATCATGTTCTACTAAAGGCCTGATTTTATTGTATGCAAATTGTGAATCTGTCTGATCAAGAGTGATAACCTAGATGTGTTTTGAATTTGAGTCATCTTTGAGTTCTAGGAACAACTTGATTGGTTTTGTGTTGTATACACTGATAACCTAAATGTGTTTTGAATTTGAGTCATCTTCTAGCATCTTCAAGTTCTAGGAAAAACCTTGATTGATTTTGTGTTGTATACACTGCAAGTGTTTAAGATGCTGTACTAATTTACTAGAATTACGATTGCTGCAGCTGATTATTGTATAAACTGTATTTAAAAAAAGGTGTGTGATTTGACTTTGCTTGCTGATAATTTAGATGCACTTGAGGTGGTGCCTGTTTTTCCACTATTTTGGCACATGATATGAGTAAATTTGTCTAAATCTCTTTAAATCTGTCAGTGTTAGTAGTGTAGTGTTACACTTAGGCTGTATATCTGCTTTTGTACAGTTTTGAATTGGTTCATTGTTTGACAGAGCAAGCTCGACTGAATGTGTGGGTACTGGATGGTGACCAGTCCCACACTGGGCTGCTCAAGTATGCGCTGACAGAAGAGAACTTTGAAGACACAATGGTTCTGCTGGTGGCTTCCATGGCTCAGCCCTGGTCATTGGCAGAAGCCCTCAACAAGTGGGTCACCGTGCTTAGCGAGCATATAGACAAATTGCGCATCCCGCCTGAGAAGATGAGAGAATATGAACAGAGCTGTGAGTGTTTAGTTTTGAGACTTCCTTGTAGAAATATTGCATGTAAATTGTAATATTTGTGTTTTTGTGTGACAGACAGTTTAAAAGTATCTTTCATCCAACTTTCAAGTTGAATTGAAGAGGTTTGTTTGTTTTTTCTCCCCCCTCCACCCTACCACCATCCCCCCTTGCACTGTGTTGCAGTCACACACAAAAGTCTTGAGAGTCTATGTCATGACCGGTGTCATGAGGCTGTGAGTTCAAGGTCAGTCTCCAAGGCAAGGGCTCCAGTGCTTTAATGTATACTTGGCATATTTAATGTAAAAGGAGTGAATGGATATTGCAAAAGCTGTGATGTTGGCCTGTTTTCTGAGACTGCTGAGCCTGAAGTGAGATCTTTCAAACATTGCAGGACGGTAACCTCTGTTGAACTTGGTATTTTCATTCCACCTGTGAACTTGATCCAGTGGCATAGTCTTAGCAGCATTGGATAAAATTAATATTGTGATTTCCTGACAGATTCTTCTGTTCAGAATTTTGTAATATTTGCAGACATTTAAAATGGTCATGCACGTACATACAACTGTTTAAATACTTAGGGATGTATTTTCTGACCATACCAAAAATAACTTCATGTTTATCAGATGCACTTTAAATTAGATTATAATATGAAAATTCTGCACATTCATGCACATAATAATAATGAGATGGTCATTATAGTGCAAACATCTTTCATGAAAATACAGCTTGGCACACTGTACATAATTCAGATATAAGCTGAGACACCTCAAATGGAAAATGACAGTAACAATGACTACATGAGTGCAAGCAATTCAAAGGACAAGAAGCGAAATAGACCAGACCTATGTTGCATTACATTGCACACACACACACACACACACACACACACACACACACACACACACACACACACACACACACACACACACACACACAAACACACACACACACAGGGCACATCAGTCAAGTAAAATAATTTAAGAAAAGGTTGGGGTGGGGGGTTGGGGATAGAGACTTTAATAAGACTAGGTGTAATAGGTTTTAAGCAGATGATTCTTGAAAGCCCTTTTAAATGCAATGTGTGACTTAATGTGACAGGACCAGCCTAGGAAAAAGCCATGTCCAAATATATTTTTTTGGTCTTAATGAAATGCACTGAAGTACTTGTAAAATGTTTAAGATATATTTTGGGGTGCATTTTCTGCTCTTGCTGAACAAAACTTTGTGTTTGTCAGATACTCTTTAAATAGATTCTGAAACTGCAAGATGCTAACCTTTGTTGAGCTTTTCGCACTTCCACTACAGTTTCTGACCAGGTGTGGTGAGGTTTATTTTTTAAGGTCAGTGGAGTGCTCAGTGACTCCAAGGGCGTGGGAGAGCTCAGAATAACTATAGTATAAACATATTTTCCTGCTTTGAATGCAGGTTAACTGTGTGTTCACTCTTCTGTTTTTAGCATGCTTCCACAATCACAGGCCTGCATCATTTATTTAAAGTCCATGTGAAAATGTGAATGCAGTTGCAAAGGAAGCAGCTTAGATGTCTTTATTTCCTCAACCTCATCTCACCCCTCCCACCTTCCCATCATCCCCTCCTGGGTGCCCTGAATTGTTATTTAACGCACAAACAAAAACGTGACTATTCCAAATAAACTGTTGCACAATGTGCATGCTACTGTGGATGTTAACAGATTGATTATTTCTGAAGTAAGTCAAGATGCATTAATGGCAAACAGATTATTTCTGAAGTAAGTCGACCTGCATTAATGACAGACTGGTTATTTCTGAAGTAAGTCAACCTGCATTAATGGCAGACTTTTGCAACCATTGCAAGTCAGAGTGTGCACCACCAACCTGTGTCACTTGCAGGAGGTAATGAGGTAATCTGCCAGCTGCTGTCAGCTGGGATTGAGGTAAAGAATGACTGTGAGCGAAATGATGAGGGTTGGACACACATCGGTTGGACGCAGGTGTTGGTGTGATTGATCATCAGGGCAGCAGCAGTGCTGCCTGTGTGTATCAGTCATTGTAGTGCAGATAGGGATGCTGCATACTCCCTCCCAGTCCCCTAGGCTCTGCCTTGGTTTCCGGGCAGTCGCCCTTCCGAGAAGGAATGCAGTAAACCCACTGGCTGGCTGAACCCAACATAGGGTAAGGGCTGTAATGACTATTGATTTTGGGGGAGCTAGTTTGATTTTGTATTACACAGCCATGTTTGCTTGCCCGGGGGAATAATAGCCTGCACAGCTTTGACTTCAAATACATCTGTGCATCAGGTCTTTGCATATGTAGTTGTGGTAGTTGATATGCACACTTTCTGATGGAATTTTGCTTTCTGCTTGTGATTTGGGGGGGGGGGGGGGGGGGGGGGGGCAAGAGAGCTAGACTAATTTGTGTTGTTTCACACAGCACCAAAATATTTACATCAAACAAACATGCAAAAAAGGTTCAGTTTCTTTTCACTTGTGCCAGATTTGAAAAATATGACCAGGATTAGTAGGGAACTGTTCAGCCAACCACTGCACAAAGCATTACTTCATTATCTTACTTATTCAGCCAGTCATTTTTCATTACTTTTAATGTGGCAGTGCCAGCCTGAAACGTAGGAACTGTCATAAAGAAATTGGTGCAACTCAATAAACATTCATTTAAAAGTGAATTACTTTTATGTTTCTCTGTTTTTTGTATCAATCTGTATCAAATATGGAGGTATTACAGTACCAGATGATATCTTCTAAACAGTTGAATGTTTCTGTTTTTTGTATCAATCTGTATCAAATATGGAGGTATTACAGTACCTGATGATATCTTCTAAACAGTTGAATGTTTCTGTTTTTTGTATCAATCTGTATCAAATATGGAGGTATTACAGTAACTGATGATATCTTCTAAACACTGAAACAGTTGAATGTTTTGTAACCATACTTGGTATAGTGATGAGCTGGAGTGTTCTGCGGAAAGATTGCTTTGCTCTCTTCACGGTCGAAGGTCACAGGGTTCATATGTATTCAGAATATTACCTCTTCTACTGTATCTTCTGAAATGCTGATCCTTTTCACAACCAAACTTAGTGTGATAGGATATCATTATGATGTAAATCTGATGTCTTTTGAAAGGACTGAATTGCTGTGTTCAAGGTCAGGGTCATAGCAAAGGTTTGAAACTTCATTATCAATTATTTTTCAGTATCACTGATCTCTTTGCAAGCAAACTAGTTGTGTTGGTGCACTTTTTCCTACTAACCATACCAAATGCAAACAAAGGGACAATAAACACAAGAACTGTGACTTTAGTCTCTAGGCATACAGCAGGAGGTACTTTGCCATGCAAGGCGACAAACTTTGTCAAATGTTACATTGGCAACAGCTTGGCCATATTGGTCCAATTGGAAAAGGAGGTGGATGCAAGATGTAGACTGTAGCATGAATGTGCTTGAAAATATGACAAGGTCCCAGGAAATGTTCATCTTTTTCTACTTTTGTCTCCAGTTTCAGCATTAAAATTTTAATGTTCTCTCCCCCCCCCCCTCCCCCTTTCATTTCCACTGTCAAGATGGAGCTGACAGTTGACTTGCCTGTTTGCAAATCTGTTGGATGGGTGATTATAACCCCCTGAAGATCACCTGAAAAGCATTCAGATCTAGCAATATAGCATATGGAGAACTGAGTGACTCATCCAGATAAGAGAACTCTGTAAACAAGCTGTTAAGTGCGAAAGGGTGGGTTTGGGAGGAGACTTCAGCTGGATTTGTTCATTATGTGTGTAGTTGTAACCTGATTGTAGAGCTGCCAGTCTTATGATTATTTTTATAGCCCATGAAAAAGGATTTAAAAAGTATTTGTAATATACATGATATCACATAATTATGTGGCTATGGTCACGGTGCTACCACTAGTACCAGGCAGACATAGAGGTGTTTGAAGGGGCTGTATGGAAGGTGCATTTTGCATTGGAAAAGTGCATACTTACATAAAATTTAGCAGTTAGCTTGACCCCTGTATTGCAAAAAATGAATTGAGGGCACTCTTACTCTTAGTCTTATTTTGAAACTCGGGGCCAGGGGTACTGTAGTCTTATTTATGTTATTCTTGGGTGAAATGTAACCAACCACATCGTCACAATGGGTGCTTGACTTTGTTGTTTCTATTCCAAAATAGAGTTTAAATGTGCTCTGTACAAAGTTACACATAATTATATTCATACTTGAGGCAAAACCTTTGGTCCAAAAATGGAATGCTTTCTGTTTGCAGTGGTACGTTTCTTCCAAGACTACACAGAGCCTGAGGAGACCCAGTCCAGCTCACAGGCCCCGCCTCGTGGTGATGCCAACCCCCTGCATCCTGCAGCAGTGGCAACAGAGGATGAGAAAGTCGTGCTGCCCCTTGGAGAGAATGTGCTGACACACAATTTAGGAATTCCAATTGTAGTAGTTCTAACAAAGGTACGCATTCTGTGTGCTTGAGTGCATTTGTGTGTCGGTTTCAGTGTCCACTTGTGCAGTGTGGTCTGGGTCCATGTCCATATGGAACGTTTCATTACTTCACACAGTTGTGCATGGCTGACTCTTTAGTTTTTTTGTTTTTTTTAAACTACATTTATGGTTTTATAGATTTTCTCCTGATTTTTGAGTCTGCGCAGCTTGTATCATTTGGGGGTTCCTTTGTGGACAAGGCAATATTTGGGTTGGTTGGAGCTGGGTGAAACGTGAATTTTGAGATGTGCTACTGAATGCATTTCAGTTTGTTGTGTTTACTGTTAACTTTGTTGTGTTCAGAATTACAATCCTGATTTTCACTTGTGATTTAAAAATAAATAAATAAATTGTACTTTATATAATACTTTAGTAAATTGCATGAGTAGGACTTTGCATAGAGTAGACTTTTTGGACAGAATATTGTGTTTAGGTTAATATGTATTATGTGAGTGCTCAGGGCATTGATGAGCGCATAATAAATGCACATTATTAGTATTATGATTTAGTTCCTTGTGATTTGAACTGGTAGACAAGATTCATCCTCAGGTGACCTATGTGGATGACAGGATGTTCAAATCTGAGAACTAACACATTAATGAAAATAGATGTGTTGATTATAGTTGTAATATCTTAATGGCAATAAGATAGAAGGGCACTGCACTCTGGTGACCCTAGGCAGTTTTGCTGTTGAACGAATTTACCCCCAAGGGACAGTAAGCATGCACTGTATTAATGATGAATGCATCTCATCTCAGGGAGAGCCCAAGGCCAAAGTTTCTAAAGATCTGAAAAGAGCTAGAGCCTAGAGTACATAGGTGGATGGTAAAAAACAACAACACAGTTTGACCCAACCAGTTAAACTAATTACCAGTTCCACAGAGTGGAACAAAGCAGTCTAAAGTATTGGAATGCTGAAACTGAGGCAAACATTTTGACTGTCTGCGTAAAACATTGGTGGCTTTCAAACAAAGCTGTGGGTATGTTACTGTTAGGAAATGTGGTGGTTTTGTGGGGGTGGGGGGTGGGGGTAGTTTTAAACATCATGGCAACCATACAGTCACCCCAGGATGATCTGGTTGGGTGGTTGTTTTCATGGCTGTTGCCATGTCAGATTTGTTTTGTGTAACTGCACAGAAATTGGGGAAACTGGGAAGGAATGGAGAAAAGAGCAACAGGTGGGATGGGGAAACTTTCATGTGTGATAAAATTTTGTGACTTACTAGTTTTGCTGTCTTGTTTGTTACAGTGTGACGCAATTTCAACGTTGGAAAAAGAACATGATTTTAGGGAAGAACACTTTGATTTTATTCAACAATATGTCAGGAAGTTTTGCTTGAAATGTATCCTTAAATGTTGTTTATCATCTTAGTCTTTTGTTTAACTAGGCATATATTGTGAGTGATGGAGGTTGGGCAAGGGGGGTGGCTATCTTTTTTTACTTTTTTTTTTAAAGAAATTTATTTGAGATAACTTCTTTTTTTAACTTAAAAAAAACTAAAAACTATACAGTGTTGGGCGAATGGTGGTTTATGTTTGATACTTAGTACTCAAGCTAAAGGGTTGTATAGAGGGATTCGCTGTCAACTTAATTAAGGTGTGATATTGAAATTACATTTCCTTAACATCCTGAAGTTGGTGCTGCTTTGTTCTACACATCAGTGAAAGATGAACGGAATTGTGAGTTGCTGTACCGCTATCTAGTCCACAGAATATACGGCTTCCCCTTCACCACTCAAGCCTACGTTGTTGAGAGAGACAGTGTGTTTGTGTAAGTTTTGGCTGGAGTTCATGCAATGAACTTATCTCCTACAAGTGTTTGCTATAATTGATGCAATGAATTTGTGTCATTGTACAAGTCCAAAAGCATGTCTGCTGTTATTCCAGGACTGTTAATAATTAGGTAGGTTGATAGTGATACAGTAGTCCTTTTGACCTCAAGGAAATGGAAACACCCAAATTGCCTCTGAACAAAACTTCATGTTGAAAAAAAGTCAGCAGACATTCATCCTGTATGGTGGTTCAATTGATGTTTGCATGTGTGGTCAGCAGTACCCCATTTCCTTGGGAGGAAAAGTGGGAATAATTTTCATGTAAAGTCTGAATGGGCATTGTGTGATGGTGGTGATTTATTGGCTTTGACCCTTTACATGTATGCACTGGCTTTGTTCTTTTTAATGACTGGACCTTGCTGGACCTCATGACTTGATTCTGACATCATGTTTTGAATTGTTTTGCAGACCATGTGGTTGGGACAATGAGAAGAAGATTAGCATATTGTATGAAAACATGACCTCAGTGAAACCAGATGATGGACTTGAAGATGTCATAGTCAAACCGGTGTTACGAAAGGTGAGAGAGGGTTTGTTTTTATATTTAAGCCTTCAGTGTCATCACTAGCACCAGTTGAAATTCATTGGGTGTTGTTACGATGATTTGCATTTAGTCTAAATTTCCCTGCAGTTGGAGAAAACTTGACACATTCTTCACTTTGTTAGATGAAGTATTACTGATGGAGTTATTCAAAGTGAGGTGAGGTACTACTGATGGAGTTCATGCAGTGTTTGTGAAACAGGTTTTGCAGGTGATGTTTGTGTACAGGCTGATGCAGAAGTGGTTGTGGAGAATGAAGATTATAAGCAGGTGCACCTGATGAAGCTTCAGGCTGTACTGGTTTAGCAGTCAGGGAGATCTGTTTCAATATTGCAGGTGGTTGAGAGTGATGCTGAGTTGTAGAGAATCAGCAAGTGTGCCTGATGAAGATTGAGACTGCCCTGGTTTAGTAATCGATCAGATTTGTTTTGATATTGCAGCCGGTTCAGACTGATGCAGAGGTGGCTGTAATGGATCAACAGGTATTCCTGATAGCGCTTCAGACTGGTCTGGTTTTAGTGATTGGTGAGATTTGTTTCAGACTGATGCAGAGATGGTTGTAATGGATCAACAGGTATTCCTGATAGCGCTTCAGACTGGTCTGGTTTTAGTGATTGATGAGATTTGTTTCAGACTGATGCAGAGGTGGTTGTAATGGATCAACAGGTATTCCTGATAAAGCTTCAGGCTGGTCTGGTTTTGGTGACTGATGAGATTTGTTTCATTACTGCAGTCAGTTCAATGTCATGTGCAGGTGGTTGCAGAGAATGAACAGGTGTACATGATGGAGCATCAGACTGTGCTGGTTCAGCAGTTGATGAAATTTGTTTAAGTGTTGCACCTGGTTAAGCTTCAGGCGCCAGTGGTTTAGCAACTGATGAAATTTGTTCAGTGTTGCAGCTGTTCCAGCCTGGTGTGGAGGATGAACAGGTTACATGATGAAGCTTCAGATTGTGCTGGTTTAACATTTCATGAGATTTGTTTGCATATTGCAGCCGGTTCAGCGTGATGCTGAGGTGGTTGCAGAGGACGAACAGGTGTATCTGATGAAGCTTCAGACTGTGCTGGCAAAGGCTGCTGCGGCTGGTGGACCAGCTGGGGTAACTCTCAAGCTTTTCTCCAGTAGAAGTATCTGTAATCCTTCTCTCTTTCCCAGGCTCCTTGGATTTCGTTTAATGGCAGAAATCTGTCTAGGTCTCTGTAACTTATCTTGTGTATAACTTCCTCTTCCCTTCAAGGGGAACCTAATTGAAAAGCACTCTGCAGATTTAGTTTTGACTCACAACATTCAATGTAAGCAACTAATTACTTTGTTTCCGTTCTTATTAATGAAACACTTGTTTCAGTGGTTGCTCTGTTACTGTCTTTGTTCATACAAGTGGTGACCCCTTCAGTTTTGTTTTCTTTCTCCCACATTCTTACTTGGCTTCAGTGATCTATAATCAGGATGAATTTGATAGCTCAAGGAAACAGTATTCTGAGTCTCTGGTACTTCAGTCTTACACTCAAAACTCAGACATTCTTCACAGAAGTTGATATTGCAGGAGGCACCTGCTCCTCGATCATCTCGACCACAGACACAACGCACCCCTGAAAGACAGGGTGGGGTGCAGACATCACCTATGCGAGGAAAGGTACCACCAGACCATGTACGCATGCTTTTGCTTCTCTGCTTTTACTAACGCTATGTCTAGGGTAATCCTTAAAAGAGACAAATCAAGAATATTGTCAGCTATGAGAATTCTGTTTTTGTTTATGCTTTAGAAAGAATTTAGTGATTGAGCACCACTCCTATACTATAAAAAGCAGTGTAAACCATTAAGGTTTGCTTGGAGTGCAGACATGTCTCGGCAAGTAACAGGGAGCATGAACTGTGTGCACAGAAGGAGATGTCAGGCTCTGTGGTCTTGAGCTCCAACTCGAGTATCATTAAATTCTGCTTTTTGCATTGGATTGTGTTGCTGGTCGCTTGCGTGTTGTGTATTGCCAGACGTCAGATTTTCTGTCTTTAGGCAAGAGTTTCATCAGTTGAGAAGCCGGGGGGGGTGGGGGGGTCATTCTTAAGAAGAGAAAAATGTAGAAAACACTGTATTTGAATACTTTCTCAGTCAGTTTTGAGGTAACAGGTTTGTGAATTCCATAGAAACTGATATTTTGGAATCAGATTTCTAATTATATTTATAGCTGGTTTGATGGTCACCTGCAAATTCTGTAGCACATGTATATCCATAATTATATGCTTTTCAGCTACTTCAGTGTGAATACTGTTGAGGTTGTTCAGAACTGTAACTGGTATATGCAGTGTTTGAAGTACTGTGTGAAATGCACAGTTTGGATATCTAGGAGTGCCTAATTTTAGAGAAAAAGTTAAATGGCCCACCCCAAATGTTTGGTCTTTTTAAAGATTATTTTTGTCAGTTGTATAAGCAGTGACCTGGGGGGGGGGGGGGGGGGGGGGGAATCATGTTGAAAAGATTTCTGTTGGCTAATGTTACTGAAAGATTGATAGTGGATGATTTTAGCAGCACTGTAGCTGTATGCATTCAATGCTGAAGATGCACACAAAGCGCATAGTTACTTCTTGTAGTTTAACATCATGATGCATATAAGCTAGTTTTCATATTATGCTATTTTATAGTACATGTATCAACACATTAAACTGTACATGTGTAGTTTGGTGTCACTGTACTACCTGACACCTTGCCTTGGTAATGTGTGAGATAATGCTAGGTAGTGCAACTTTCTTCCTGGGATACTGGTTTACCTTTCTCCTCCAAATTACTCTGTTAATATCATTTTACTAAACATCTTGTACATATATTGCTTTCTTTGTAACACAAACTTGTATGAACAGCATTTTGTAAACACCATATCTCTTACATCCAATTATTCTTGAAACTTTTTATAATTACATTTTAATCGGACAGTTACATGTATACATTCATTACAGTCTGTTTTCTTAAGAAAATATAGTTAAGTCCAGCTATATTAAAAGATGGCAAATACATATAACAAATCTATCAGCTTTGAGCCTGAATCCTGAGTATGAGATTTAGTATTATTATTAAAGCAGTTGCATTTGTTTAGATAAAATAATTTTTTGGTGATTAATTGCTCACACTGTGTTGTCCTGTTTGAAAAACATGGCCAATAGGTCAAAGCAACATGTAATCCAAAGTGTTACTAAAAAAGTTTATTCAAATTATACTTCAAAGCCAGAAGAAGAAAAAAGACCCAGCAAAACTGTTTTGGCCAATACATCAGCCATTCATGATTCAGTGAGGATGCAGAGTGAATATTAAGAGCAGAACAAAAATAAGAAGAAAAAAAAAATAGCAGAACTACAGCAGCAGTAGTGATGCAAAAAACACTTGTACATCAAGACCTGAGTCACTGTGGCACATCAGTAGCATCATCATAAAGATTACACTGCATTCTGTTGCTGGCACTTGCACATCATGGTATGTCACTGTGATGCATCAATAGCATGTATTAAAGATACATTCCATTCTGTTGCTGGGAGTCATTGTTGCACTTGCAGTTGTTGCAAAATGTGTAAAATAGAGCATTTCAAACATAAAGTGCTTTTTATGTGTTGCTCTGCATTGCTGTGCACTATTTTGAGATGGTTGGTCTGTTTTGCTGCATTGTGGCTGCATACAATGTGTAATTGTGCTACATAAACTCCTTTGGCTCTTTCAGTATACCTGCAAATGTTTGATATTTCGGGGCATTTGGCTGATTGGCTATTTGAAGAGCTGAACAAGGCAACACAGGGGCATTTATTTGCGTGGTTGGTTATTTGACGTTATTATTGTGAATGTAAAAGTGTAGGTAATGAGCTCTAAACACAGCAGCTGTGGGTTTTGAGCAGCAAGGCTAAAAACACCTGCTTAGCAAAGGCTGCACTAGCGGTAAAGCCTCCAGGGCTGAAAGGGTTAAAAAAGGCAACACAGGCCAGCTTGTTCCATACATGGCTTTACCCCCAGATGAACCAAAGCAGTTGTGTTTACCCCCAGATGAACTCAGCAGTGAGAAGTTGTTGGTGAAGAAGCAGACAAACTTTTGTGTCACATGGACTGGGAAGTGGAAACAGCTCAGGCTTCTAGATCTTTAGTGTTTTAATTCTTTGTGTTGGTGGAACTTGCACTGAATGCATATTAATTGTTATGAAGACTTTTTCATTCATCTCTGTAAGGTAAAGCAGAGTTGTCAGTGTTACTATCAGTGCAACCCCTACGTATAGCATTAGAGTTCTCTGCTAGAAAAAAAAGAGAATGTGCCAGATTTAAACTTTTTTTTTTTTTTTTTTTAAATGTCCAGACAGCTTATGGGAAACTTTTTTCTTCTTTTTTCAACAGTGTAATCTTTTGCTGAATGCACTGATGTAAAAGTGTCATGCCTGTTTTGATGGCTTGCTATTTTTGTGGACATTACCTTTTGTGTTTAAATCGCTCTGCTGCACAAAGCATGCACGTAAAATGGCTTGATGTACTTGCAGATTTAGAAACAAATCTGTGTTTAAGAGTTGTATTTTGAGAGTTGAAGGAAAAGATTATATTTGTGTTTTGATAATGATCAAGATGGAAAAAATGACAAGAAAATCCTGCATTTAGCTATTCTTGCTGGTGCAGATAGTTCTGTTTCTGCTGCTGACGCATGAACATTTCTGCTTTTTTCCTCTTAGACTGTGTACAGAGCAAAATCTGATTGAACATAAATTTATAGTCATGATAAAATGCAAGTTCAAAAGCCTAGAAACTTGCATAGAGGAGAAAATGTGCCCACTGTCTTTGAGGTAAAGAAATAAACTGGATGAAGTGAGAAGCAGACAGTAGTTGAGGTGAGGTGAAAAGATGGGAATCTGTGTACTCATCAGTGTGTGGCCACCCTTTCAGTTGGCCAGCCAGTCTTCTCAAAAACCTTAATGTTGACATTCTGTTGGACATTATAATTGCAGTTACTGCAGTTTTTTTTTAACTTTGTCTGATTGTACACTGGTACTGGTGGTTCTTATTGAGCACACCCATTCATGCTGCTTTTGGTGGCCACCAGATAAAGTGGTTTCAGTTTTATTAGAAAGAATAATCATTCCTCAGTAACTTCTAGTCCAATTAGTTAAAACATTTGTATGCTTGTAAGTAGTCATACTTTTAGTGATCTCAGTGGGGTTTTTTTTTTTTTTTTTTTTTTCCAAAGCTACAGTGATATTCCAGAGTCCATCAAGACCGTTTATAAAAATGGGTGTTGAAAATGAAAGTGGCTGAGCAGTGAAAGTCTGTGTTACAGGTGCAGGTGACTTAGGCAGGCATGTGTCATTTGTGTTTTTGTGCAGGATGTTGGCAAGGGAGGGACTTAGGCATGCATTGTGTGTTTTTGTGCAGGATGTTGGAAAGGGAGGTCCAGCAGGCCAGGCCACAGAAGGCATGCTGGCCAACTTCTTCAACAGTCTGCTGAACAAAAAGACCGGCGCTGCAGTAGCAGGCAAAGGTAGGTCAGCAAAACCACATCTTTCCTGGTGTCAGATTTTGGAGCTTAAGAATGTTCTTTTGTAAGATAGTTGAATGATTTTGCTGGTAGCAGCAAAAGGTAAAGGTGTATTCAATTTGAAATGTGTCAGGTGTTTTTTTTTTCCACTGGTTATTCCATAAAAAATAAAAAGTGACAGTCACTTTATACTGACCATCAAGTTGATTGCAAGCTCTTGGAGTTCATGTCAAGAAGGTAGAAACAGACAAGAGGTTAAAAGGAATGTTACTTTAATTGGACAATGCAAAACATGCCTACATTTTCAGCGCAGACACCTTTCTCCAGCAACACAGAGACATGCAGTATGCTAAGAAACTATTATGTCGATGAAATCTGACTCTGGGATGGCTTTGAACAAGGTCAGCTGTCCTGTTGTGACATAGATTTTCCTGTTACACAGTTATTTTGTGCAGAGTCAAAAGTTTCTTTTTGCTTATTCTTTTACAGCATTATCTTCAAAGAAGATATGCGTTGGGTATATTTGTTTCTTCTTTTGTTTCCTGTTTGCTCAGTCAGATCATCACTTAACCCTTTCATTGTCAGCAGTACACACAAGGTATACACCAGAAACCAGCAGTGCAGAAGCACACTGCAGCTCAGAACCAGGCAGTGCAGGAGTGCTGCTTTGCAGATCACTACGTAGCTACTTTAAACTGCTGTATCTGCTCAACCACTCATCCAGTCTTATTCATCCACACATCAATTTAAAGACAGTTGGATATAGCATTAAATGGGTTTGTTTGAATATTAAAGTTTGGTTTTGCTGTAATACAGTTTTGTTGTAATACAGTTGATGGAGTGTAAATGTTTAGTGTCAGAATCATTGGTCGAAACAATTGCTGTCATTGTTATGAAGAAAGTCACTGTCCACAGGTTGAGCAAACACTTCTCCATTGTCAGTGTCAGCAGCAAGCTCATCCATAACCATGCTTATTGCTTGCTCCATGCTGTAACAAGGAGTTGCTTATGAGGAAGAGTTTGCTGACGAAGTGCTAGCCATTTTCACCAGTTGGAAAAATGTTGAAAACTGAGTGAGAATTAAATGGACAAGAGATTTAAGCGCAGACTGAAAGACAGTTGTGATTTTGTCACGTGACAAACTTTTGGACCATGCATGGTTTTATTCACAAAAGATTCGAGAAGTCCAGCAACTCCACTGACCCAGGTCACCAGTCAGCATCAGCAGGGTCATCTTGTACAAGTCACTGATGGGCACCAGTAGTATTCTCTTGGCAAACTGATGATTGGTGCCTGTAATGACCGAAGGGTGAAGATCTGCACTGATACTTCAGCCATTTTGTCAATTTGAGTTTGACTGCTTTGCTTAATAAATACAATGTGCATCTGTACATAGGATTAAAGATGTGGGCAGTGACACTGTATTTTTATCTGAAAATTTTGATAAAACAGTAACAAAAAACACAGGAGTCCACATGCCCTGAGCATCGTAATTTTGGAAATATTCATCTTTGGCTATTGCTTTGGCTTTTGTTGAGTTTGATTTCTTCTGTGTTCTTCATACATTTTGCATTCTTTAAGTGCTTTTGTGGTTGTTGATTTGAAATGCATTCAGTTATTTGTGTCATGAACATATAAAATGTTGGTGCTGGTTTTTTGATACGTGAAAATCATACAAAGTGTATGTAAATTGTGATGATCAGTGCTAGTCAAACTGATATGCAAAAGCTTCAGTGTTAAGAGTTTTCTGGCGACAGTCAAAGCAACATTTTTTTAAACTTTACATGACAATAACTGCCACTGAGCTTTGTCATTCTGTATCAAGATCAAAACCCACAAATGGTTGGAAAGAAAGGTCTATTTTAAAACATGCGCAGTTTGATCATAAACCCCTTTTACAAGTGACAAACTAGCTCATACACGAACAAAGATCATGACTGTGTTTGACGTGCATTTAACTGAGATATTTAAGGCATATCTGATGTATAGCCAGCTGTGGCTGTAACTATAATGTTGGTTTTTTTCGCATAAAGTTTTAAAGAGATATCCTCCATTACACTTTACACTGTAATGCCAGTTTCATGGCCTTGACCTAGGTCACAGCAATATCAGAAAGAGTCCAAATTAATTATTTCTGTTCTCTGTAAGCTCTGACCACATCAGTTAAAACATTGTTATTTTCATGCATTTAGTGTTATAGAAAAGAAGTTAAAGTCTTTGAATGTTAATGGCTCATTTTTTGTTTGCTTGTTTTTGTTTTTATCTAACCAGTATGATACGTCAAACTTTCTTAATGAATCAGTTTCAGATACTGTAGAAGTCTGAACAAGTCATGTCAATGCAAAACCTCTTACCCAGGATGAAGTGGACTTGTGTTGATGAAATGCATGAGGGTGATGAAGAAGTGACAAGTGTAATGATATTAATGAACTGTGCATGCCTGTGGCACGTGTTGCAGACAAAGCAGCGGTGACTCGGGATGCAGCAGCAGAGCTAGAGAGACTGAGGGGGAAGAAGGTTCCAGAGGCCAACTCCAATGACACGGGGGCCTCAGGATCCTGAGATGTGACCAGCTCCTCCTGCTGTGTAGGTTGTCGCTGGGCCACAGGATATCAATCGACACTCATCCGCTCCTGCGCCAGTCTTCTCCTCATTGTTTCGTGTCTTTCGTCTTCATTGTCACGGCCATCCTTTTGCACAATCATCATTGCTGGCTAGCTGAATGTGCAGGTATTGATGTCATGTGGATGACAACAGACAAAATGCTGCATGCCTGTGGATGAGAGTAGGAGAGAGACTACTGTGGCCCTCCCAGAATGTTCAGTGGATGGGACTCCGAACTCCCAAGACTGCTGCTGTGTTTCTCTGAACTGATGGCGGGTCCTCAGATCACAAATCTGTTGTTTGTCCTGCTCTTTAAACTTCCACCTCGACATTTTTCGCCCCACTCCCAGAACACTTCTCACCCAACCAAACTCTCCCTCCACCACCTTGCTGATGTGAGCTTCAGTGCCCCTCCTACCTCCCCCTTTCCCCACCTCCATCATCTCCTGACCAGTCATTGGATTCTGCATCAGCCAGAGACGATGACAAGACCACATTTGAAGTGTTTAGCATGTGGACTTGTAACATTCTTCTTTCTTGATTTTTAGTTCATGGAGTGGAACTATTTTAGACAGTAGGGCAAACATTAAACAGGATGACTGCTAAAGACTTACATCACTGGGGTCTTGCAATAAGGAAGAGCAAGGATAATACAACACTGTCCCATGGTTGAAGCCCCAGTGCAGAATGTCGGCGTTTTGCAGAGGGAGGTCTGTGACAGGTCTTGAGCTGTTGAACACAGCCAGAAATGGCAGTAGGTGTGTTATTTTCCAGGAGTGACCGCCTGACTTCCAGACTTTTCGTTGAATTTCCATTTGCCGTCAGTTAATTACTTTTTGTGATGGTGTCAGTGTGTGTTACTCATTTCTCCCATACACCACAGCAGCCAAGCGGCTGCCTAAAGTGAAGTCTGTGAAGTTGGTTTTTAATCAATTTGTTGTTCAGTCATACTTGCCTTTTCATTGACAAGTCATTCATCAATTGTACAGAAATGATAAAGTAACTTAAAAACAAGCTTTTTTTTTAGCTTTTTTTTTTCTGCGCCTATAAAGATGTATTTATCGGATGCTTCGTCCATTGTTTTCCCTGCCAGGAGGATGCATTTCAGTTCGCCACATCTTTTCCCTTTGGCATTACTGTAGTGTTTAGTATTTCATTTGCTGATTAAGTAGCTGTTATTTGATGATTTTGTTTTTGTAAAAGGGTATTTGTAATATTTTTTTACGAAAGGTGCTTTTCTGTTGTACTTATATTGAATAATAACACTAGCACATAACATATATTAGTATGAGGGTTGAAAGACTTGCATGACTACAGCTGTAGATTAAGATGATATTTATCCAGGATTGGAACTATTTCACAGAAAGCCAAGAAGTATATAGAACAGATCAGCATTCTTTAGAAGAACCAATTCCTTGTGCTGGAGCTGTAGATTTGTGTACCAGGAGTCTGTGTATTCTGACTGTTGGTACTCTTGGCTGAAGGTGCCAGTCTATGCAGATATTTCAAACTAAAGGATGTAAGGCAGTACCACTACCAGTGCCAGTTTCAGGCCATGCACTAGACATCAGATTTTTGGGCCAGTCTGTCAGTTCCATCATTTGAGCAGCTGGGGTCCTCTTGAGATCTGAGAAATGTACAAAACTGTATTTGGGTACTTTTTATGTTAGGGTTTGGGGGGTGGGGTGTAATCTCTGTGAATGGTTTGGAATCTGATATCTGTTGTGTAGCCATGCTGCAGCTGCATTAGGAATTGCAGGCTGATCTCACCTCATCGTGTATTTGACAGACCTGGTGACTGATCTGATAGGGAGGGAGGGAGAGGGGGTTTGGGGACACCCACAAACAGACTGGCAAGATTCAAGAACATGCATGAGAATCACAGTGAACTACTAGACAGTTGATGTTATTCAGCCAGGTGTATTCTGCAACAGCTACCGGTAACACAGGGAGAAAGGGAGTTTATCATGGCAGGACTGGCCCGGTGGGTTTGCTTGCCTGATTTGTTCCACAGAGTTTATTATGGCATGGATAATCCTAGTTTCCTACTTAAGAGATTTTTATGACATTGTTCAACTATGACAGCTGATCATAGATTTCATTGGCATATTAACAACAGTCGATGAGACAATGTTTGTCTTCTGTCCAAAAAGCAAACCACACGGTTTATTGGAACAAAGTTTTGGAAAATGGAGGCTGTATTTGAAAGAATTACTGATGAGGCCTTTTGTTGTGCTGAACTAATGCCGGAGCTGCCTCTCTCTTTGACTGACAAGGGTGTAAAGCCAAAGATGGATGGACCCTTGTCGTAGGTTTGCCGCCTTGATGGCCTCTCTGATTTTGAATACAGATTCCCTGTGATAAAAGCACTGACGCTTCTGGAGAGGAGGCGGTGGCTGTACAGTGTTAGTCCAGACTAGAAAACTATTTTTCACAATAATTGTATTTACTTTAGCTTGCTTGGCCCTGCTAAACTGAAAATGGCAGTGGCAAAAATAAATGAATGACATAGATCATTGTATCGTTAGCATAATGTACAGTGGTGTTTTTTTAGTTTTATAGATAGCTTGACCAGTTGGTTGCTTTTGTTAATAGCCCTCTTTTACTTGTACACTGCAGATGGTTTTAAATGTGAGTAGTGTTAAAAAGGTTGGGTTTTTTTTTCCAGTGTATTCTTTGATGATTCAGCTTGTAATGAGCATAGCAAAGGCCTGATTTATGCGATACTGTTTGCACACAAAAAAAGCAAGAAGTTTTTGGTATGAAATGTGCTTTCCCCACCCCACCCCACCCCCTTTTTTTTATTTAATTTTTTTTTTTTAACTACTTTCCCCTTTAGTCATTTCTGGTTTTCACTTTTTGGGTATTAGTGGGGGGGGGTGTTGCACGAAATATTTTAGTTGGATTTCTTGTTGAAACTTTACATTTTACTTGCATTTGTTTCATGGTATGCCTATGTTGCAAACCCTAGACACTTTGGTGAATTTTGGGGGTAAAGGGAGTTGGGGGTATGCAGTTGGGGGAATGGGGGTCTGAATCATTCTTCTCTAAAGACAAGCGTGATGCCAAAAAGAAGTTGAGGTCTAGATCATCATGAATTGGAACTAATACAAATCCATTTTTCTTGTCTAAACCCATGTTGAATTATTGATTACTAAATATAAAAACATTTGTTTTTACATTTTATTTGATGTGATTCTTTGTTTAAATTGTCATTTCTTTCATTTGACTTTCTCTAATTCTGTCATGTTACTTTTTATGAGTAGTAACAAAAATTCTGCATATTCTCCAAATTGCTTAGGCAAGATTGTTGATGCTTTGGAAACAAAAATAAAAACAAGAAACTTAGATTTAGATGTGATTCAAT
Organism: Alviniconcha strummeri; assembly: GCA_963584105.1. Taxonomy (NCBI): domain Eukaryota; kingdom Metazoa; phylum Mollusca; class Gastropoda; family Provannidae; genus Alviniconcha; species Alviniconcha strummeri. The sequence continues at coordinate 14,462,365 of OY757546.1, read as the reverse complement.
CTAACAAACATGAAAAAATACAAATATTTAGAGGCTGTAACTCATAGTTTTTAATGACTTTGGGGTCTGGGACTTTCGCAGCCCAAGTGTGGGTAGCTTTTGGGTTTGGGATTTTTGTCCAGACTAGATCAGGGTCCAGAACAGATTAGGCATTGACAAACATAAACTCCTGCCACATGTTTGACCTTCCATGACACTACCCCATCATTGGAACTTGTCAAGAATTTGCACGTTTTATTTCTGTAAAAAATATATATAAAAATAAATAATTAAAAAAAGAAAAAAGAAGAAGAGGAAAATAAATATGTGAATGTAAAACTGGAGGAAAAAACCCTGATTGGTTAGAAGACTGAAAAGAGACAATACCTGATGAGACCCACTTATCAGTGTATGTACATTATTAGCATTCACAGTGTCAGCTTTTGCACTTTGCAATTCATTGGATTCTGCAAGATCTGCAGTAGAAGGCTGAGAAGATGGGTACGCAACTGTGCAAACAAAATGATTGTCGTTTTATCACGACAAACTGTGCAAACAAAGTGATTGTCGTTTTATTACGACATGATTATATATCTCTCTCTCACTCTCTGTATATATGTGTGTGTGTGTGTGTGTGTGTGTGCATGCATGCGTGTATTTGTCGCAGTAAAGGATTCTGCTCCCAGTCGTGTTTTGGATCCAAGGTATCTTTTGTGTTGATGCTTTGAATAAAATGTGTCAAGATCAATATTTACACTTACAGTGACTTCAAAAATGGTCTCCGAACAGCAGGTTACAAGCATTAAGAAGATCAATATTTACCCTTGAAGTGACTTCAAATGTGGTTTCCCAACAGCAGGTTACAAGCATTGGGAAATACTATTCACACTTACAGTGACTTTCCCAACAGCAGGTTACAAGCATTGGGAAATACTATTCACACTTACAGTGACTTTCCCAACAGCAGGTTACAAGCATCGAGCATTGTCATAGGTCTCAGAATATTCCTGTTTGTTAGTTAGGGAGTTCTAGCATCCTGTTAACAACACAGGGTCACCTCAAGATCAACTGACTGTAACTGTAACGTGATGTTTTGCACCCCGTCACTTCAGGATCCCAGATGATATGATAAATTTGTGAAGAAAAAAAGTGTGACATCTTGTACATTTGTCTTGTCTTTCCAGTGCTATTGTAAGTGTTGTTTTGTCCCACAGGTACAACATGATACTGCAGTGCTGATGTTTACCTACATGAAGCAATCTCACATTTTTCACATCCATGTACCACTTGCGTGCATATACATATATATATATGCATTATGTTCTGTGCCAAGGTCATAACGACATGAGTGTTGTTGTCACAGTAAATGCTAATTACATATGAAAGCAAGATATGTGCTGAATGTTTTGTTAGATACAATTTCTTTTAGTAGCTGTGCAGAATCAGTTTTCCTTTCATCATTTTGTTTAAAGAGTTTCAGTCATATGTTTGTGAACCATTTGCTTAATAAAAACTAATAAAAAATGGTTTATTTCAGGTGGAATACAGATCCTTCTTCCCCTCTTTCAGAAGATGCATTTAAAACCATATGAAAAATGAGTGGATAATGAGTGGGTTGACAACATGGCAACACCAAACTCTGTCAGCTCTGAATTATATTTACAGTTGTTTTAACAAATGCATTGCAGTGTCTGATTTATTAACTTAAATTTCAGAGTTGGGAGATGTTTGTCAGTGTCGCCGAAAAACTTGTTTGGCAGTGAGAGTCATGTCTGACACGGGGCAGAACCAGGTATCCATCTGAGAGCACTGGTGCAAGATCTCACAACAGAAAGATAACCCTGATGGACTGAAATAGAGGTGTATCCACATTTCTTTGTTTTTGTGAGCTTCAAACAATACACATAGCAAACCTAAGATCTTTTCTCTTCCACCCCTCATCGCTCTTAAAGGGTAAACTGGTGCATTGTGTGATTATTCTTATGGAGAGGTTACAGGCCATCATAAACATCTGCAAGTAGGCCTTCCCTCCATCTTTTTGTGTGTGTGATATTTTTTGTTGTTGTTGATGTACAAAAACAGACAAATGTGGATGGCTCTTAAATGCGTGCATGTGAAAGATGGAGAGGGACGAGGATTGTTTGTGCATGTGTTGGAGGTAGAATGACAAAACTGTTCATGCCTTGTTCTCTCTCTTTCTCCTGTATTTTTCTCCCCATAGTTCGAAATTGTTTCAAAAGTTAGGGGTTAAGTGTCGTGTGACTTCCGTCACAAGCCACTGAACTAGATTCATATGCTTGTGCGATGATTTTTTTTATCCTGTGCAAAGTTCTATGCCTGCTGCAGCTAAGCATGATATCTGACAACTTATTGAAGACTCCAGTCATTTACACTACAGCTGTACATCTGGACGTCATTACAGAGGAATGAGCAAAACTATGTCTGCAGATCATGTAAGGGTTGTTGCAATAAAGTCTTTAAACCATTTATTGAACAGGTGCCTTGGGTTCTTCAAACACTGTGTGTGTGTGCATGTAGTGTGAAAGTTGCTGATGTCTTTGTGTGTGGGAATTTCCAGAGAGCTTTGTTCAGTGTGTGTGTGTGACATGGGGAATGTCGGTGACCTGCAGACATGGACAACTATAATGGATGATGCATTCAGCTGCAACTGCGGTATCCATATCACCTGCTAGAGTAAGCAAGAAACTTGTTTTTGTTAAATGCGAAATTACTTACGAGCACGCACCACGCCAAGCAAACACAGACGCCTGCGCACACGCACGTATACCTAAATGGAAACAAACTCGCGATTTCAGCGTCCCTTGTTAACGCCGAAACCATGTGTCATCGGCAGAAAATGAACAGAGAAGTCAACAGAACGGGCCCGGGTGCAAATGATAGGCAGTTACTGGTGGTGTCAAAACTGGACTGAGGGCGGGACATTAGTTCACTAAGGAAACTAGCGACAGGTGCTTGCAGGAAGTAAATCTTCCAGCTCGTACAACACTCCTATCGAAGTTTCCCGGCCGGCGAAATACCTGGCGGCTGAGGATGCTCCAACTGGCCCGTCCAACTTCTCGTGCAGCACATGCAACTTGAGACGTCTGCTTCGCCTGAACACTTGATGCCTTTGTCATGTTTTTCTTGGTGGGTGACAACAGTCTCTGACTGATTATTTCCGGATTCAGTGAAATTTCGGAATGGTTACTCAGAACAGCCAAGGTAGCAGCCCTTTATTAAGTGATGAGTGATTGTCCTTGTTGATCCTGCTGAGGCACTCACAACTGCCGGACTGGACTACTGGATCTTTAACGGCGTGTATGTGATCGCACCTGCCGTGATAGTATCGGGAGGGGACCGCTACTAGAAATGGGAGGTGCTCGGCAGACCTCCCGGTGCCAGAGCAACCAGAACCCTTTTTAGTGTGATGTGCGTCAAAACTGACAGACACTGAGCAACCCTGCGCGGCGGCGAGCGCCTGTCAAACTGTTTAGCGGAATAATACCCCCCTCCACCTCCCCCCCCCCCCCCTCCACCCCACCCCACCCCTCGAATAGTCATTTCCATCCTCGCCGTTTTTATTCCAAGACTGTAGCTCAGTTTTTCTGCGTTTCTGATTTTTCTATTTCGACCGGATTCTAGCTGGTTTCGTTTACTGACGGGCGCCATCTTAGCTTCCGTCGAAAAGTGAGAAAAACAAAATTCCCCTTCTTCTCTAAAATCTGGAGTATTGTTGCAGGTTTTATATGTAATTCATAAAGGCATGTAATGCATGACATGGCTGTTATTTATGATGACTATTTACGGAATTTAGGCGGGTAAATAAGTTCTTCTTCGAATGGGGTGGCATGGGGGAAACTTTTGTCCAAACCTCAGGTACGTTTGATTTACATGCACGCTTCGAGACACGATTCTGTCGCACTGGCTCAACCAAAACAAGCTCGTTGTGGTTTGTAGACACCTTCGACCAATTGCTGACTAGTATACAACACAACCACCCGTGTTAATGTAATGAGTACGAAAGAAAACATTCTTTTTCTGATGTATGTGATTCGGGGGAATTTCAGTTGATCACGTTGGGGAAACTTCGTCCAGCGTCTCGGGGAAACTTCGTCCACACATGAAGAGAACACACGTAACGAAAGGAAAAGGCTAAGAAAGACGCCCAAACTAGTAAGAAGTTCAGTGCCTTTTTTATGAAGACTGAATGCGAACCTTTTCAGCATAAAAGTGTATAACACCGGCAGTGTAAACCCGACCGACACGTAATTACATGCTTTTATCACTGAGTTTCCGAAAGCCTAACTCTGGTCCCACAAAGTTGACAAAGTTCTTTCATTTCATGGTTTATCCGGCGGTAATGATCCAAGGCCGAGACTCAGTCTCGGAAATTCCTGAGACATTTGACTGAAATGCCATTTTGAGCCGCAAATATGATCAGAATCATTCAGACAGGGTCATATAACATCTAGCGAATGAAACGAACATTTGCAACAAAAGTGACTGATTCACTGAGTCTGTAAATGGGTGAGTCCTCAGAACACGATCGATTGTTTTGCCGACATCAGTACTCGGGACTCGAAGTGTGCACGGTTACTCCGCCGCAGAAATTAAGATCAAGATCAAATGTCTAACAGTAACATACGTATACTGAAGGACACAAATATGATTAAATTCACTTTCTGTTGCAAATTTTGGGTTTATTCGCTTCGTACGACCCTGTTTGGACGATTCCGATGATATTTGTGATCTGTCACAAGTTATAGATGATTCTGACGATATTATTTTGTGACCCGGCTGTTATGGCCTCGTATAAAAAATGCCCTAGGAATGAATTTCCGACCACCTCATCATTGAATATTACCGGTTTGAGTCAGTTTGTTTCTTCTTCTTCGTGTTACTGTTAGGCCTAGCGATGCACTGATTATGCATAAAAGCAAGGGTAAACAAAAAGGGCGAATTTCCCCCCATGTGGTGTGGGCAATAAGTTCCCCCAAGCATAATTTATGTCAGTTGGGGGAAATTCGACCACCTGGAAAATTTACTTTTCACTTTGTGTAAATGTTTTTTGATAGAAATAAGTGACTCATATCGATTCATTTTATTGATTTATTTTATTTTATTAAAAACAACATGCATCCATCCTTTACAGTATACCTTTCACTCACATCCAGATGTCCTTGCATAGTAAAGCTATATATGGTAGCGGCTTCACAGAAAGAAAAAAAGAAAGAAAAAGGGTTATCTGCATGGGCAAAATAAAAATTGAAGGAAAATCAATTTAAGGTATAAAGTTATTAAGAAGTAATGCCCCATCTCTACTCCCATTATACAAAGAACCCATAATGAAAGACTGAGAATAAACACACACACACACACACACACACACACACACACACACACACACACACACACACACACACACACACACACACACACACACACACACATACACACACACACACACACATATATATATATACATATCAGTGTGCACACACCAATACATCAAAACTTCTGAACACGTGATGCCTTTCTCAAGTTTAGTCAGTCATATGAGACATGGGGCTGACAGAGCACCTGTTATCTGTCTGCTTATAACTGAATATGAAAAATGGGTGTGCCGGGTTGCAACTTGACTTTCTAAACATACTATCAAGGCAGCCATTCCAAGTCTATCCAAGTCTGGTGTGCCTTTGCCAATTTCAGTGTACGGGTGGCTGGAGAATTGGTCAGTTTTGTAAAAATGTATCATAGGTGTGGTCCCTTAACTCAGTGCAGCTTACATGCGGCATTGATAAATAATTGTGAAATGCTGCTAGTAAAAGCCGTTGTCAGTTTCAAGCATGTCGTCCATGCCAACTGAAAAATGCTGATTATTTTCCTTCGCCGGATAATGTCACTTGATAGTACTGACGTAATAACTGCCCCAGCGCATGAGGGTAGGTGCAGTATAAAGTGTGAAACCACCGGAAAGAATTACGTGGGGGCGGGGATAGCTCAGTGGTTAGAGCACCGGACTCGTGATTGAAAGGTCGCGGGTTCGAATCCCTGCTGGAACGGCGGGAGAATTTTCTTCTCCAGGGTCGACTTTCTGTGCTGACTCTTATTTCGGTATCCGTTCCACCCCCGTGTTACCACAGTAGCACGTAAAAAATCCCGGTCATTCTGCCAAAAAGTGCAGGTGGCAGGTTACAGCCAAACACTCATACACCTTACGTATGTGGATTTTATTGAACCGTGCTTCGGCATTGGTCACAACTTGTCCCTAATATGTCAAATGACATCTGAGGACATTAAGCATCAACTCATCAAAGAATTACGTGTGAGCCGGTTTGGCCTAGCGGTAAGGCGTTAGGCTGGTAAGCGGAAGGACCTCGGTTCGATACCGCTTCGGCTCTCCTTTCTCTTCCTGAGAAAAGGTTGTGGTTTGTGGACACTGTCTTGTGACTTTGTCCATCAATTCCTACTGAAACATCAGTTACTGGCTCTCATCGCTGCCCATCTTAATGCAGAAGTCATTCTGGTGGTGACAGCCTTTAGCGATAGGTATATAATCTCCCTCTCCCCCCACCTCCATGCCCCCTTCCCCCCCCCCCCCTCCCTAATAAGCCTTATGGTTTCTGTGGACGTTACTGAAGCACCATGTTTACTAAAGAATTACGCAAAGAAAAGTATGAATGGGCGAGTTAAAGCCGGTATATTGTAATGGATGGCTGCATATATATGTTACTAAATCAGTAAAAGTTCCACAGCCATCAGAGAAAAAGACAAGCAGTTCTATTCAGTGGTGCCAGAACTCTGACCTTAACTGTCGAAAAACTGAAGAGTTCACAAACCAGCGATAGGTGCTTGCAAGAACTGAGTCTTCTTTGCTGTTGACAACTTTCCACTTTGTATACCGTAACATTTTTTCCACAGTATCGGGCGCCTATGGCTGGTCAACCCGAGGCAGCTCCATTTGGCCCGTGCTGTTCGTGCAGCTTTTTCTGAACACGTGATGCCTTTCTCAAGTTTGGTCAGTCGTATGAGACACGGGGCTGACAGCAGGTGTCCTCGTTGATTTAGACTGTACATTTTGAAGTTATTACAGAAATGGTAAGGCAGTAGTAGCAGTTTTGGCGAGATTTACAGGTATATTTTTTGTCAGATTTATGTCTTTGTGGCAAAAGCGTGTGTTTTATACGCGGACGGGGCGAACCGCGTGTGTTTGGTGCAAAGAGCTCAGTCGGGTTTGGTGTCACGGAGAGAGCTAGGGTCAGTGTGACGCGACGTGCCACGTGTGCCAGTGTGCTTGTCTGCGTGTCTTTGTGGGTTAAATCCCAGAACAGTACCACAACTGAGCCTGAATAAGTTTAGCGGTTTGGTGCTAGGGTTAAACGTGTCTATTTCTTTCGTTCTTTGTGTACTTCAAATGGAGCACGTGCAGAGTAAACTCGACCAAACGGAAGTCGCCGACATAATTACGTCACAAAAGATTGCGGGCAGTGCTGGCCCAACACCGGTTTTTGTGCCTGCATGTTTTTATTTTTTAGGTATAGCCGTTGATGCACTGTCAATACAGTGGCGGCGACTCCACAACACATTGTCTTATTGTATTTGCTGCGTGAAAAACGGCGAGAGGAAACGCATAGTGGGTTCACACTATCGCAGAAGTTAATTGCAACTTACCAAAAGTTTCAGATCTTTTCAACTTTTTGAAAAAACAAACGCCGTGGCCAGGATGACAAAAAATATGTGTTTAATCAAGCGCAGAAATGTGCACCCAAGCGAGGGTGGGTGGGGTGTGTGTCTTCTCACGGAATAATCACAAATGGTTTCTGTGGACGTTAAGCACCATGTTTACAATAATCACAGTAGTTTATTTTTTATTTTTTATTTTAATCGGTGCTGCTGTGTTTAATTACTAAGATGCTTTTTGCTGCTTTAAGTGCACTTCTGTTTTTTTCACTCACTGAACAGGCTGTTCTGTGGGGACTCGATCTGACTGTTCAGACAACTCTGGTCCAAGATAACAGGGGAAAAAAGGGGAAATCTTCATTTTTTTCCTTCTTTCTGCCCATTTGTATTCCTGAGTGATGTTGTCTGGTTGACATTAAAACCCAAGAACTAACTACATTTGTATTTATTTTGTCTGTTTCTGTCTGCCATTCTTTCTCCCCCCCCCCCCCCCCCTTCTTCTTCCATTGTGCATTGCAGAGTGGTATTGTGCATAAATTTGCACCAGGGGAGTTAGTAACTGGACTGTACACAATGCCTGCCAACCCACAGGGTCACCTGAGGATTATGCACCAGAGGAAGGGGAGGGGGTGGAATAGGGGTTTTGTGATGAAAGCTTGTCTGAGCATAAGTTTGAAATTTGTATAATCTTAAAGGGGGTAGTGCCATTTTTATTGAAGTTTGCATGCTGTCTTGAAAAGGGCTAAAAACTCTTCTTCTTCTTCTTTTGTTTAGTTTTTTGGTTATTACATTATTATTTTATAGTTTTAACATAGAATAAGATTAATCATTTTGTCATGTTCAACACTTTCTAGGTCAGAAGGCATTAGGCTGTATGGGGGGGGGGGGGGGGGATTAAATTGTGCAGTCACTTACTTTTTGTGTGTTTAGTTGCATGGTTACTGTTTAACAGGTACCCATTTCATGTTTGTATTTATTTCAGCACTGTCTGCTGGAAGACGTGATGCAACCCTGTGGAGCCTGCATTGGATGTCCGTCTCTGTCTTGAAGAGCAACATTACTCAGTTATGTACATTTTTGTTCACTTTCACATTTTTTTGTTTTGTTTTGTAAAGAAGAAATTCACTACATAAAGAAGCCAGCATAGACCTTATGAGAGAAACTCCCAAGAGAAAGAAGCCAGCATGGGGTGTGTAAGAGAAGCTCCACAGGTAAACCAACATTGGGCATGTAAGAGAAACTCCCCATATAAACTAGCACTGGGCATGTAAGAGAAACTCCCCACATATACCAGAATAGGGGCACGCAAGAGGTGCTCCCCACATAAACCAGCACAGGGTGTGTAAGACTAAGAGAAACTCCCCATGTAAAGCAGCATGGGACTGTAAGAGAAACTCCCCACAGAAAGAATTAACCATCATGGAGAGTGTAAGAGAAAGTGGTCACTAAAACTAGTAAAAGGAAACTAGCACAGGGCTCAAGAGTTATTTTTTTAAATTCCAGTCTTTGAAGTCCTCCCTCAAAGTCAAAGCTCCTCTGTCCTCTCGTAGCTCCTGCCACAAACATTTCATGTCTTTCCCTCCTGTTCTTCCATCTCCGTCAGTGATGTGACTGTGCTTGAGGATATGTGTGTGTGTGTGTGTGTGTGTGCGTGTGTGTACATGCATGTGTGTGTGTGTACATGCATGTGTGTGTGTGTGTGTGTTTAACAAATTATATTTAGGGACATTTTTGTTGTAACTTTGTTACTGGTGTGCTGGCATGATTATTGTAGTCAGGGTTCGCATTAACTGGTAATTTCTGGTATTGGTTAAAATCAGCGCATTATATATTATACTGACAAAAAATCAGCAATTGGTCACTGTCAGTTGTGATTTTGTTTGACTGGTTCTCAAAAACAAAAGTAACTCTTAACAGTTTTAAAGTGCAGTACAACAAGAGAGTGCTTGTTATGTGTGTGCATGCTAGACAGGATGGAGAACTCTGGGTGTTTTCTAGTGCTGCTGTAGTACTGTATAATATGTATTATTGTGTAGTAGTGGTATGGATGGCTGCGTGTCTGACAGGTTACAGTGATTATCTGACTGGTTTCCGTGAACCACTTTCAACATCTTACATCTGTCACACTGGTTTGAAAACTGTCTATCCTAACCACTGGTAGAGTTTTGGTTTGTTTGTAATCCTGATGTAGTGGTCTCTGTTGTATACCCTGTATGGTTCATTGGTTGTCATGATAATATAAGCGCAGAGGGCTTTCTCGGAAGATTCTTCTTTGTAGCCTGTATGTTCTGTTCAGGGATTTTTCATGTGCCTTCTGTCCATCTACTGTTGCTAGTGTTACTATTTGTGTAGTAGTTTTGGGGGCTTTGTCTCTTCAGAAATGTGTTGTATTTTTTCTTCTTTCTGATGTCTCTTCTTGCCAGCTCTTTGTCTTGGTAGTTTTGTTTGTTTGCCTGCAGTGGCATGCTGTGGGTGAAAAATTAAGGTCCCCTATGTTGAGAACCCAGAGCTGTGAAATTTTCTCACTTTAAAGCAATCATCATAGGTCAGAGTATAGCTATGCATGCTTCTCCCACTGCCAGGAAGGTTTCCATAGTTCAGCCTGATGTCGTCTTCCCAGTCCATTTTCCATGTTTTCCTTACTTTTCTTTTTAAATGTAGAACAATCTCGGAGCAGTGACAGATAATAAAAAGTAGGTTACAGACATGATCAAAACATTGCAGATTGATTTTTGCCTTTTATTTACTGCTTGTTTGGTTGTGGGTAAAAATGCGTCGTAAGTGGTGGTTGTTTTTTCTCCTGAACTATTTTATTTTTAAAACTGTTTTTGCCAACAGTTTCTTTTCTCAGTTTAAGGAAGCTGCCTTAAAAGTGCACCAAATGTCTTTCATGTAATGGTGGTAATAGTAATTAGTATATTCCCACTATTGACAGCTGTGAATGTGACTTGTGAGTCCTGAGTGTGACTTTTGAAAAGGAGGGTGGAGTCATTTTAGAGTGCATGACTGTTTTGTTGTTGTTTGAAATCGAATTAAATCTGTATGAAATTGTTGCCAGTTGATTGAAATAAATTACCTTTTTCAAAATTGCCAATGGATTTAGTTTCTATTTTTCAGTGCAGTGACGCTTAACATGACACTTAAAGGACAAGTCCAAGGTTAGGGGTGATTTTTGACACGATTTCTGCTAAAGCTCGCTGAGAATGATGATGTAGGTGAAACTGTGATCTGAGGGTTATAAATGCATGAAAAAAAGGCATTTTCTGTCATACCTAAAGCGTTGCCATGATACCCAAATCACGTGACCATATGCCTACTACGTCACTCAGGGGAGTCACTGCAAAATGGCCAACTCGAGCTCCGAAGACAAAACTGACACTTTGCCCGAGAGACCCACAAGGATACAGCCGTATCAGTTTGAGCCTGTCAGGCAGGATTTTGAAAGAGTACCGGAACACTGTGTCGGCTTCGAAGCAACACCCCATGTGGTATTCCATGGGGTTTGCGAAATCGCACTCACTGAAGTGCCCGCTACCCAAATGGGCCTGATGCGGTGCAGCAAGAAAGTCAGCTCGTTTGAATTGTATAAACTTAATCCACTTTCACCTCACTGCAGGTTGATTGCGCGGGAGCTCGTGCATTGTTATACCTGGGGTCGTCTGCGAATTGTTACAGTTCACAGCAACACAGTAGGCCGGCATAGATAACTTTTTTTGTCGACCACACGCATACACAGTTTACTGAAGAATCTAAGATGGCAACCGCACTGACTCCCCAGACTGACGTCACTTCCAGGGAAGCCTACAGAAAATAAAATTGATTAAACCCCCCCCCTTTTTTTTTATATATATATTTATTTCATTAAATCTGAAACTAGTGACTCATTTGTCAATCATTTTGATGGTCATTTTGCATACTTAAAAACCTTGGACTTTTACTTTAACTACTTGTGACTAGTGTCATCACAAGCTGTCCAATATAACTGAGTGCCTGTGAAATATAAATATTGGCTCCCAAACATGTTGTGTGTCATAACAGCGAATTAGACATATGCTTGTGATTTGATCATTTTAATTTTGTGCTGAAATGATCCGCAAAAGAGAACACACCTGTTCATACCTTTCTTAGTTGTAACTAAGTGAAATGTAAATACTGATGCTAGTTATGTTTGTTGATTGTGTTGTGGCTAGAATTGTGGGCTGCTTTTTTTCTTTTTTCTTTTTCTTTTTTAACTTGCATTTAGATGGCTTATTGCTTTGCCCTGGTATAGAGTAACTGTGAATGTATGATTTGTCCTGAGGTGACCCTGTATGGTTGATGGAATGCAAAAATCCTAGAACTAACTAACTCTTTCTTTTCAGCGTTTTGTAGGTCTCTTCTTTTTTTCTCAACTGCTTTTTGGGGCATGTTCTGTTGATTGCTTTTGGGGGCATGTTCTGCAGATATGGCAGCAAGTGGCAGTGTGATTTCACTCATAATCGTAAACAGGTGGTAAACAGGCTCAAGATCCCCCAGGGTCTCTCCACATCATTGTTTCACCGGTGGAGTGAAGTTCCCTCAAGGGGAGGAGTCCACAGTGATTCACTGTAAGAAAAACTACCTGCTTTACAAAGATACAGCTTGTCTGTGTTCTCCAAGTGCTGCTTGTTAGAGCTTCTTGCTAGGCCTTCTTCTATCAGAACTATTCTTCTTAGTGGTTTTGTTGTTGTTCTTAGCATTTTGTAGGGCTCTGTTCCTTCTCAGCCTTTTTTTTTTTGTAGGGCTCCTTTCCAGTTTGACTGGTTCATTTTAGGGCTTTTTTGTTGGCTGCCTTCTATCTAGCTATTGTTGTTAGTGTTTTTGTTTTGTGCAGCATTTCATATGGCTCCTTTAATTCTGAATGCTTCCTGGAGGGGAAGGGGGGGGGGGGGGGTCATGTGCCCAGCTCTTCTTGTGGTTTTGTTCTGGTTAGCATTTCTTAGGTGTTTCTCTCTTCTTAGTGTGCTTTTTGGGGGTAGTCCACATTTCACAGCCTGTGGCAGGATGACTTCACATACAAACGTAAAGAGGTGGTAAACAGGCTCAAGATCCCCCAGGGTCTCTCCACACTATTGTTTCACCGGTGGAGTGAAGTTCCTTCAAGGGGAGGGGTCCGCGGTGATTCACCGTATGAAAAACTACCTGCTTTACAAAGATGCCACTTGTCTGTGTTCTCTGAGTGCTGCTTTTTAGAGCTTTTAGCTAGGCCTTTTTCTATCAGAACTCTTCTTCTTAGTGGTTTTGTTGATCTTTTCAGCATTTTGTAGGGTTCTGTTCTTCTCAGAGTGATTTTCATAGGGCTCCTTTCTGATCTGAATGCTTCATTTTAGGGCTTTTACTTTGGGCCATCATCAGCCCAGCTATTGTTGTTACTTGGTGGTTTTGCTTCATTTAGCATTTCATAGGGCTCCTTTCATTCTGAATGCTTCCTTTTGGGTCTTTTTTATACACCTCTACCCAGGTCCCAGCTGTTGTGATTTTGGTCTTTTTAGTGTTTCCTAGGGCTTCTCTCTTCTTAGTGTGCTGTTTAGGGCGTAGTCCACATGTGTCACAGACTGTGGTAGGGTGATTGCACTTGTGAACAGGTGGTAAACAGGCTCAAGATCCCCCAGGGTCTCTCCACACTATTGTTTCACCGGTGGAGTGAAGTTCCCTCAAGGGGAGGGGTCCGCGGTGATTCACCGTATGAAAAACTACCTGCTTTACAAAGATGCCACTTGTCTGTGTTCTCTGAGTGCTGCTTTTTAGAGCTTTTAGCTAGGCCTTTTTCTATCAGAACTCTTCTTCTTAGTGGTTTTGTTGATCTTTTCAGCATTTTGTAGGGTTCTGTTCTTCTCAGAGTGATTTTCATAGGGCTCCTTTCTGATCTGAATGCTTCATTTTAGGGCTTTTACTTTGGGCCATCATCAGCCCAGCTATTGTTGTTACTTGGTGGTTTTGCTTCATTTAGCATTTCATAGGGCTCCTTTCATTCTGAATGCTTCCTTTTGGGTCTTTTTTATACACTTCTACCCAGGTCCCAGCTGTTGTGATTTTGGTCTTTTAGTGTTTCCTAGGGCTTCTCTCTTCTTAGTGTGCTGTTTAGGGCGTAGTCCACATGTGTCACAGACTGTGGTAGGGTGATTGCACTTGTGAACAGGTGGTAAACAGGCTCAAGATCCCCCAGGGTCTCTCCACACTATTGTTTCACCGGTGGAGTGAAGTTCCCTCAAGGGGAGGGGTCCGCGGTGATTCACCGTAAGAAAAACTACCGGCTTTACAAAGATGCCACCTAATTGTCAGTCTCTGGCCATGTGATTTCACTGATGTTACTGCTTTCTATTCTCTGTTCTTTTTGGCATAGCATTATCGCTTCTTTCTCTGCATATTTGTCCTTTGATGTCTTTTATTTTGGCTTTTTAAGTTTTTTACCAAGTTCTTTCTCATGGTTGTTCTTTTTCAAGGGCATCTTTCTCCCCTGAGTGCTGTTTTTTCTGGCTGTTTCTTCGGCCTACTCTGCCCAGTTCTTCTTGGTGGTGGTTTTTTTTAGCACGCTCCCATCTCTTCTGATTGGTTCTTTTCTGATTGGTTCTTCATATTGCATTTGCTTAGGCCTTCTTCTACCCAGCTTCTTGTTTGTAATGATAGTGGTTTTTGTTCTCATTGATACTTGGATGGGCTCCATTTTTCTTCTGAGTACTTCTTTTTACAGATTGTGCTTCAGTCTTCCACCCTGCTTTTAAGTGCTTCTGTTCTTTCTAGTGGTCTGTAGGGTGCATTTCTCTTTGAGTGCTTCTTTTCAGTTAGTTGGTTAGTGCTTGGATTTGAATGTACTAGGTTACCACAGGACATATCAAAATTTCAAAATTCTGCACCAGTTTAGAACACATACAAGTCACTGTATTGTAAGTATACAGTTGTGTCACAGTTCTGGAGACAGCAGTCAATAACAAGCACATCTATATTATATATATATAATATGCTAGTCCTAACAAGTTAGGGTCAGCAGGCAATTTCACTGTACTTTTTAAAAATATCACAGAACAGTGACAGCTAAGCAAAGAAAGTTGCAGATACGTGGCCAAGGCATTGCAGACTGCACTTGCATCAGCCTTTAAAAAATAAAAAATCAGTCTTTTTGCTCACAGCTTGTTTGGTCACCAGTGGAAAGTGTGTCACAAATAAAAAAATCTGAATCCCTAAATTGTTAATTTTTTAAAACTATTTTTGCTTACTTTGCAGGGCACCTGCCTGAAATTGAATGGTGCATGTGAAACTACATTTTTATGTTGATACTTTTCACGTTTGATCCGGGTGAGGTGGCATGAATTTTGTTTGGCCCAAAGAACACAGCATGCAGTCAGAATTCCCTGACTCTGGTTGACTGCTGCACCCGTGCAGCGTGGTGTCCATGCCATGTGCCTTGGACCAGGCAGTAGTGGTCCATGATCCCCTTCACTGATGAGTCTCCTGCTTTACTGCTGCTTTCAACAATGGCAGGAAATGCGTCTGTCTTAGGTTCTGAGAACACTTCATTTGATATGCTGTTTGGGAGGTTGATCGCTATGGAGGCAGATCAGTCATGATGTGGGTCAGCATATATCCACCTCACTGGTAGAATACTACTCTACGTCATTCAGGGCTCCCTAACTGGCCTATGCTGCAGGGATGAGATTGTGTGCCCCCTCATCCAACATGCTCTGCAAGCCATCGGACCAGGTGCCAGACTTTGCAGGACACCAATGCCACTCCTCCCAGAGCTCAGGTCATCACAGATTTCTTGCCACCCACTCTCCAGATTTGACTCTGGTCAATTTTGGACAGTGAGTAGCTAAAAACTACCCCTCTCCTTTTGATGTGTACCAGCTCACCCATGTCCTGCAGCAGGTGTGGCAGAGTAAACTCTTCAGACCCTCATCCTCTCCACGAGTCAGTGCTGCATAGAATGTCTTTCAGATAATGGCAGCCAAACCTGCTGTGGAATGCCATGAACACGAGTCGCATCTATGACTTTAAAAAAGAAGGGTGGAGACATTTTAGAGTGCACATCTCTTTTGTTGTTACTTGAAATCAAATGAGTCTTGTATAAATTGTTGCTAAATGATTGAAATAAAGTGTCTTATTCAAAATTACCAATGGCTTTTGTTTGTATATTTCAGCTCAGTGCTCATGTGGCCCTTAATGTTTGGTGAAAAATCACCATGTTTGTCATCACAAGCGATTTAAGCAAGTTTCTGTGTTGAGTGCCTGCAGAATATAAATAGGCACCCAGACATGACTGTTATTGTCACCAGCTTATTAGTCATATATATGCTTGTGATTTGATAAATTGTGTTTTAAAATTTGTGCAAAAAAACGTCTCGGAGAACCCTCCTGGAAGTACATTTTTCGGTTGCGTGTAAGTGAACACAAATGCTGATATTGCTTATGTTTGCTATTGATTGTGTTTTGTGTAGAACTGTGAGCCTTTTTTTAGTTTTAGTTTTTTAGTGTGTTTTGGTAATTGTGTTTTGACCTGGTGTAGATTAAGCATGAATATGTGTGATTCATCCTGAGGTGACCTAGCTGGTGCAGCTGACAGAACATAAAAATTGAAGAACTAGCTAGCTAACAAGTGGTTCTGTTGTTTTTAATGTTGTGTAGGGTTCCCTTTTGAGTGCTTCTTTTTGGTTGGTTAGGGTTTGGATTTTAATGTCCTATAAGCCAAACCGGATCACCTCAGGACAAATCACACTTTGACAATTTGTGTGTACCAGCTCAAAACACGAGTCACTATAAATCATAAGTAAAAAGCGGGATCACAGTTCTGGACACAACACAATCAACAGCAAACACACAGCACTTGACACAGGAATCTGCTTCAGTCAGTCATGACAATTAGCAATGTTACCTCTTTTTTCTGTGGGTCAACAGGGGAAACTCCATTAACCACAACTAATGCAGTTTAAAATGTAGGCAGTAGAGAACGAAAGTGTAGGTGAATGAACCAGTAAGGTAGAAATTATGACAAGCAAGAAATTCCAGGCAGCAGGTGAAGCATGCATGGCTGTATTCTGACCTACTCTCGGCTTTAAAAGGAAAACGTTCACAGCTCTGTGTTCTCAACAGAGGGACCTTAATTTCTGCATCTGCATTACTCCCACTGCAGGTTTTTTTTTTTGGAGGGACTCCTGCCTTTTTGTTTTGTTTTTGTTTGTTCCAGTTTCTGGACAAGCCGCTAAAGCAATGCTGTAGTTATGATTACAACTGTACACCTGAACAGAGAAAAACGTATAGAAACCTTAGACATAACAAACATGCATGGTTTAGGGAAAATAAACAGGAAGAAAAAAGAAAAGTAAAATACCCATCTATTCTTAGTAGTAGTAGTTAAATACTGTTCCTTCTTGCACTTAGTGTGGTTTGTTTCTTTTCAGTTCTTTCTAGGGATTTTGCTTCAGGTCTGCTTTCACCTTTGTCTTCTTAATAATTAAAGTGATTTTGTTCTTCATAGCTCCTTTTTATGAGTTTTTTGTTAGTTTTTTCCTCCTTTTTCTTTTCTTTTTTAGACTGTGTTCCACTCAACTTTTTCACTATTCCCTTTAGTACTTTGCAGGGCTTTTTTGATCCCTGTTATTTTACTTTCTTTCTTTCTAATTTTTCTTTTTGTCTTTTTTAAATATATTTTTTAACCAATGTCCTGAGGTGACCCTGTGTGGTTGATGGTACGTTAAAATCCAAGAACTGTCTCTTGATCGGTCTACCCATCTCTTCTTAGTCATGTTCTTTTAGCACATCATAGGGCTGCTTTCTGTTCTGAGTACTTCCCCCTTTTTTCCCTTTTTTTTCTTTTTCTTTTTCTACCCACATAGTGTCAGTAGTTCTGTTCTTTTCAGATGCACAAGTTTTCTCCATGCAATTATTTACTTGTGTTAATGTTCTTCACTTTCTTAGCTTTTTCTAGGTAAATTCCACATGGCTTAGTCACACATGTACATTCACTCCTAACCATAAACAGGCTCAAGATCCCCCCAGGTTTATCCACACCCTTGCCACACCGGTAGAGTGAACTTCTTTCAAAGGGAGAGGTCCATGGGATTGACTGTAAAAAGCAACAACAAACTACCTGCTTACACGGTTCACGTTAACTGGTAATTTCCAGTATTTTACTGGTTAAGGTCAGCATATACAGGAGAAAAAATATATTCAATCAGATACATGTACTGGCTGTTATTTAAAAAAATAAACAAAAAACAACAACAACTAAACAGCAAGTGAACAAAAAACGCAGCACATTGAGTGAGTGCATATAGTGTGTTTGGTGTGTGTGTGTGTGTGTGTGTGTGTGTGTGTGTGTGTGTGTGTGTGTGTGTGTGTGTGTGTGTGTGTGTGTTCTAGACAGGGAGGGGACTTGGGGGTACAGCTCTGTTAGTACAGCTCTAGTAGTTGTAAACAGGGACAGCTTTGTGTCTGACCGGTTACAGTGATCATGTGACCAGTTTCTGGCACATTGGTTTGAAAAATGCCTACTATGTAATCTTATGAAGACAACACTAGTGTGTGTGTCAGCCTCTGGCAGTGAAGTTTCCCTTGCAGGGCTCATTTCTCCTCTGAATGCCAATTTTTAAGGCTTTCTGTTAGAGTCTTCTTCCATTAGCTCTTCATAATCCTTTTTTAGACCAGAAATTGCTTTTTGATTGAATCCTTGGTCTCTACTTGTTTGTATTGCAGAGATGGCTGAACAGCTACCTTTTTCATGTTTATGCAAAGCAGTTGTAGAAAAAAAGAGAGAAAAAAAGTATGGAGAGAGAGACAGAACACGCAAGCAAAATGGAGAGGATAGAATAATGAAGATGCAACTACAAGAATTGGTTTATAATAGGCTTAATATGATAAGAAGTCAGGTAGAGTTGGTTTCAACTTTCGGTTGTATGCTTCAGTTTCATATCTTCTTTTTTCTCCAGCTTACGTGTGTATTCAGTGTAGTGCAGGCAAAAAGTAAAACTGAGCAATGGCAATGTGCATTCAAGTATCATAGCAGAGCACAAAAGAGAGAAAGAGAGTGCTATAATTATGTGTGTGTTCAGTTTAGTGTTGGCCTATGTCAGTGTATACATACTTGTGTGCATATGTATGTTCTTGTATGCGTATGTGTTTGCCAGGGGGTGCATATTTGTGTCACTGTCAGTATGTGCAGGCGGGGAGTGGGGGTCAGTTGTGTGCTTGTGTGTAGAAGGCCCTGGATGCTCTCCAGGCTTCAACTGGGAACTGCAATGGTTCATGTCCAGTGCAGAAAGCAGCAGGGGCAAGCCACCTACAAGCTAAAGGCCATACCCTGAAGACATCAAGCGTCAGCTTGGTCAGCATCAGCATGAGCAGCAGGCTGATGAAACAGGCTATCAGCACATGCATTGTGCTTGGCTGTCAATCAGAACAGGAAGTACAAGGTATTTTTAGGTTCATTGGAATACTTTTTTCAGATAAATTGTTATATATCTAAGATTTGTTTGATTCCAGTGTAAAGTAACTATTCTCTTTACAGTATTCAAGTTAGCCCCAGCTCCCCTTACACACAGAGGGAACTGCAGCAACAAAGTACAGCAAGCATGTACTCCCCTTCCTGCCCCCTCACCCTCAAGAAGATATATGAAGTAAAGCAAGCAAACAAAATGAACATCAGCAGAACCTGTAACACTGAACAAGAAGAAGCACATCAAAACACGCTCTGAAGATGTATCCTTGGTACATGTTAATGTTATCAATGGTTATCATTAATCATGGACGATTTCCCTCTTGTAATTATGTCCCTTGCTAGGGTATGACGTCAATGGTGGAGACCTGTCAGTTCACTTTGTAGGTTCTGCATGAGCGTTCTTGGCCTTGTTCTCTTTAAACATAGACCTAACAAAAACTACACATTATTTTATGCATATTAATACTCGGAAGTTGAACCGCTTCTTCTTCTTTTAATGATAACCTGCTGTGCCGCAAAGGAATATATATACCAAATTTGTGTGCTTTTTATGGAAATGTGTTTGAAAAAATACTTCCTAATAAAAGACAACGCAGCAGATGAGCACATACAGAATCAGCAGTGAACACCCCATTTGTAACCGAACAAATGGCCGAGTCAGTACATACCATCAGCTTGTGGCCATCTTGAAACGGTAAGTCCGGAAAACCACTTTTTATTCATAAACCCGCACATACATATATCCAGATGTGTTTGGAAAAAACACTTTTTATTCATAAACTCATACACGCATATCCAGGTGTGTGTGTATTATACATATATATATATACTAAACAAGTAGCTGTACATACAGATGTAGTCACTCGTCCAAGCATGACCAAAGGCAAGACTGATTCAAATAATTTTGTTCTGCTTTATGCCGCACTCATGCTGTCGTGAACTTGCCCACAGAAGCTGTATTTGCAGATTTAACAGTGACATAATTAGTGCTCCTCCAACAGGCCTAGGCATTGATGCTATGAGCATGGCCCGTTTTTCAACACAGGGCTCCCCCAATGGGATACTTTGGACGCAGAAATTAAGATCCCCTGTTGAGAAAACCTAGAATTGACAAGTAGGTTCCCCCGGTGAGTACCTACCGGAAATAAATCTGTACCAAAATGTGTCATTGTGCAGTGATAGATAAGTGGATTATTTTTTTATTTTTTAAATTACATTGTATTTTGTCCTCAGGTGACCCGCTGGTCAGTGACAGGATGTTAAAATTCAAGAACTGCGCAGGGGCAGAGGACATTCAAAGTGTGGACTTCGAACATGACATGGACATGACAGACTCTTGGTGAACAGCCAGTGCTCCTGAACACTGCAGACACTAAAGAGTACAGACGGAGAATGACCCACTAAACAGTACACACCCTGAACGCTACAGACACTGAACTGACACTGAACACTATAATAGACTGAACCCCACTCCATGACAACTGAATACTAGACTGAACACTACCGACACTGAATAATAGTAGGCTACATGAATGCCATAGACTGTAACCCAGCTAACACCGAACACTATTGACTATGTATGCTACAGATTCTACCCTATAGACTGAATGCTTAAGAAACTGAACTGATGCTGAACACAACTTGCATTGAACGCTATAGAACTGAGCTGACGCTATAGACTGACACTGAACACTGTGTACACTGAATCCTACTGACACATAAACAGTACTGAACTGACATTACACTGAACGTAGTACAGAAAGAGCAAACTGCTCTGAACGCTACACATAACCTTATTATATCCATACCACAAAACATTTAAAATCACACCATGACATTCCACACCACACCACAATTTCACGCCACCATACGCTCTTCTTCACCACACCATTCTGCACCACTTCACACTCTGTAGTCCATCCAGGCCTCAGACATTCCACATCATACAACATACCATTCCACATCACACCTTATAATAAATATATATCTTCCGTAACATCATTTAATTCTGCACTCAACACCCATTTTTTCTCCTCTGGACTCTGATTACTTTGCCTGTGTGCGTGAAGTTGTGTGCCATTGGTTTCGTGCGACGTGTGTGTGTTCCAGCCACATTCCACATCACAGGTGCTGTAGTGTTTACGTAATTAGTAGGGTTCAGTTTGCATTTCACATCACACTACTCAACTCCACACCACAAACGTTTTCACATCACACATCATTCCATCACATCACCCGAAAAGATTTTACATCACACCACCTTTCATGTCGCACCATTCCACACCACACCATTCCACATCACATCACACCATTGCACAACATTCCACATCACATTACTACATACCAGTGTTCCACACCACATCTCGCAGACACTGAGTTAATGTTGCAACACATCTTACCTCGGACCACCATATTCTACATTACATTACACTGCAGCCTGCCTCGGCACCACCATTTCACATGTTCCACATCACACAGCCATAGTTCACATATCAATTCCACATCCACATCTATGCCACACCACATCACAGCATATTTCACACCACAACGTTCCACATCGCATCGCACCACCACATTGTATCATTTTCCACATCTGACATCACACAGCACATTGCATATGCCACACTTCATCACAATTCCACATCATTTCACATCGCGTAACCGACTTTCCACATTTTGCATTATGCAACATTCCGCATACAAGGATTCAACACCACGCTATATTCCACATCGCACATTTTGCATTTCAATCACTGACCATGTCTCAGTGACCACATTTCACATACACCGACATCACACCACATTTAATCGCGCCATAATTCATATAAAATCGCTCCACATCACGTCCACATCCCACCACGCCAAGCACATCACCAGTGACATTCAAATATAAATTGCACAGCACACATTCTACACTGCATTTCAACCATCGTTCCTCACACCGCCATATCTAATATGGCGTCAAACCATTCACATCACTCGGTATTCCACAGCTACCACATCATCTTCAGTGCATCACAACACACAACCACATTGCCACAACCATCATTCAAACCATTCACATCACTCGGTATTCCACAGCTACCACATCATCTTCAGTGCATCACAACACACAACCACATTGCCACAACCATCATTCAAACCATTCACATCACTCGGTATTCCACAGCTACCACATCATCATCTGTGCATCACAACACAACCACATTGCCACATGTACCATACCATTATTCCACATCGCATCACCACCATGTCTGCGCACCATTCCACATCACGTCCACATCCCACCACGCCAAGCACATCACCAGTGACATTCAAATATAAATTGCACAGCACACATTCTACACTGTATTTCAACCATCATTCCTCACACCGCCATATCTAATATGGCGTCAAACCATTCACATCACTCGGTATTCCACAGCTACCACATCATCTTCAGTGCATCACAACACACAACCACATTGACACCATTATTCCACATCGCATCACCACACTTAACAACACCTCCGTGACATCACATGTGGCATCACACATATTCTACAAAACTTGATATGGGATGTGCCTTATTCATTCCTAATGTGGGTGTAATGTGGAATAAGGTGCGATCGCACATATTCAACAGCGCACCTTATTTCACGTCACATCCGCATGGGGATGAATAAGGCACAACATCCCACATCAGTCTGCCATTGCAAAACATTCCACATCACGCCGTATGATATGTGATCTGGTGGTATTATAAATATATATACCCTAAATATATATAAATATGTGGTATGGTGTACCGGAATTGTGGTTCAATATTTCAAACCACACCACATTCTGCGTCACGCCATCATTCCTCACCATAGCGCACCAGCACCTCGCGCAGCACACTATTCCACTTTGCAATACCATATTTCAAATCGCACCATATCAGCCACAGTATGTATCGCACCACGTCTCGCATTCGGCACCCCATTTCACATCATTACTGACGTACTGTGACATAACGCCACATTCCATGACGGTACTGTTTTGGCTACATCTGACTGGGATCACGCCTAATTCCACATCCCACTACCATGTTAAACATGAGTCCACAGTCACGCGTCAGTACATCCCACCGCTTGTGACATTTCGCACAACACCCACCTCCACTACCATGTATCGCGCCGTGTCAGCCCACACTCTCGGTACCTCATTCCACATCACACAACGTTCCACATTTCCATGCCACAGAACACGAACCAGTCCATATTGCACCACCACTTTCAATAACCCCATTCCACTGAGTTTGAGACTGAGACTCGGAACTATATGTGATCCGTTTTGTTACGTTCTTTTATGCCACATATCAAACCCCAACACAAAAATGGTGAAAAACGAGTGCAACTTCAGTTATTCACAAAGTGCTAGAAAAAGTATACAAATTTGTCCACCGACGCGGTCAACGTCCGAAAGGTTTGGGTATACTAACAGAACTCCAAGCACTAGTTTACGACATCCATCCTTCAACCACTGCCGTATTTAGTTACGCCATAGGCTCCTGAACCGTGCTGTCGGCTAACGAGCAGTTTTTGGTTCAAAGCATCACCTATGTATGTTCCTCATTTTAGGTTCAGGGGGAGGCTGGAGATTGCCAAGGAGAGAGAGACTCACACTGGAATAAATAATTGTCTCTAGTCATCCTCATGTAGTGTGCCTTTCATTGTCCAGTTCCTCGCGTTGTGTTCAAAATCGCTACAATCGACTGACCTTGGTATCCAGAAAAACACACACCTGTGTTAGTGTTGGGTTGCTTGTCCGCTCCTCAGAGGTAGGTGTGCCGTTTCACTATGCACTTATGCCACTTAACAGACACTAGACAAAAGATAAGTGGAGACAGAAGTTGTACACATGTACCGACATGACGAAAACACTGAGGCACACTCACAAACGCGCGCACTGACCACACTCCGTCTCAGTACATACTCTCACTCCCATTGTAGTGACGAACCAAATAAAGAAATGCATACATTTTTATTTTATTTTTACACTACCGCATGTTACACATGCAGTACACACAAGAACAAACCAAAATGACGCATGACTATGCCTAACCTACGCATTAAACCATAGCTAACTTAGCTACCGGCATAGGCTCAGCACCAATTACCTACAAAAGTAAGTTGCACCCTTGCACTGACTTAACTAATACTTGCACTTTGCAGCACAAGAAGACAAACACACATAAACTTAACTAACGCTCGCACTTTGCAGCACAAGTCTTCTAATAACTAAACATGTGTGCCCGCACTTTGCAGCACAGGTCTCTTCATAACTAAACATGCGTGCCCGCACTTTGCAGCACAGGTCTCTTCATAACTAAACATGCTTGCCCGCACTTTGCAGCACAGGTCTCTTAATAACTAAACATGCGTACCCACACTTTGCAGCACAGGTCTCTTAATAACTAAACATGCATGCCCGCACTTTGCAGCACAGGTCTCTTAATAACTAAACATGCGTGCCCGCACTTTGCAGCACAGGTCTCTTAATAACTAAAGGAAGAGCTACACACTTTTTCAGCATGTAAACTCGGGGGGGGGGGGGGGGGGGGGGGGGGGGGGTTGACCAGCACTTCTCAGCACATGGTACAGAAACCTGATGATGAATTGATGCTTAATGTCCTCAGATGTCATGAGACATATTAGGGACAAGTTGTGACCAATGCCGAAGCACGGTGCAATAAATCTTTACGTCCACGGAAACCAGAAGGCTCGTTAGGACGGACAGCACAGGACGTCCACCTCGACTCTCACACAGCTCCTGAACTATGAATACAGAAACCGGGCGGGCACTGTCTTTTATACCGCACTGCGCGGCCACCGGCCAGTCGCTGGCAGGCAGCGTCGGACTGGAAAAAAGGGGTGGGGGGAACTCGGGGCCCGTAATTCGAGCTAGCTTGCACAGCTCTCCCGCTACACCTATTACACATACACTTGTACTGGGAACAAAATGGACTTGCAAAGTTGAAACTATAAAAACCAAGATTTGCATTCTTGCATACAAAAAGAAACTTACTTTTGTTTTAACTGATTCATATCAATCAGTCATATATGACAAGGTTAACATCCTGTTGTTTTCTGAAAGTAAAACGACTTTATGACTGACAATGCATATTACTTACGCCAGCTCAGAACCAAAACCGTTAACTCTGAGTAGGCCTACTCCGGCGGGGGGGGGGGGGGGGGGGGGGGGCGTCTGTCGCTCATCTCCGCTACTCTGCCAGCCGTCGTCGCCGACCGCGTCGCCTCCCGCCGTCACCAGCCGTCGCCGCCCGTCATCTCCGCCTGCCGTCTCCGTCCGCCGTCGCCACCCACTGTCGCCGCCCGCTGTCTCCGCTGTGGAGTCTGCACAGAATTTGACTCCGGAGGATGGGCGCAGTAGCCTAGCACGTTACTGTCACCCATCCATTTGGTGAACACGCTCGATCGTGCTTAACCTCGTCTTTCGAGAGCGCGGCGTGCTATTGCTCTGCGCCACTGACTCCTCTGACTACAGGTCAGTCTGTCTGTTGGCAGATGCGTGCACGTTGTGACAGTGATATGGAGGGGACGCAATAGCGTCCATACTTCTTGATTTCTGAGAGTTGCATCCCTTGTAAACCAATTGTCACATGGCAGTCAAAATAGCGTCAGGCACTATGTTCGGAGGTGTACTATATTTCTTTCTTATGGCACTTGTGTTGGTTTGCTATTCAGATTCGAAGTTGTGGCAGTTGAGCTGGTTTCCTCTGCAAATTTGAAGTCTTCAATGCTACCACTGGTCATAGACACTTGGCCATGCGCTAACGCCACGGAAAAGGGTCAGTTTTAGACTTTTATACTGTGTCGTCTTAGTGAAGTTAATCTTAGCCATGCACCTACCTCTAGTGCAACCTCACAGATGGACTGTGCTTTAGTGTACATGAGTTGAAGCCGGGTTGTGTCGGCTCAGCACTTTTGAACAACTGATTTGGGACTGATGTGGGCATAGATGCGCATTCAGTACTAACACTAACACATAAAATTAGAATAGTGTTGCGTCATGAGGCGGAATCTCTTCAAAAAGCAAATGCAACCCAAATATGAACAACAGTCAGATATGCATACTTTGAACTGGACTCGATGATAATCACAGCCGGTCAGTTGCTGGCTCAGTTTCAGAGTAGCAGTTGTAACATTCATCGCAACTACTTGCATGACTGCAACTGCAAATCCTCTGTTTCCTCTGTTTGTTTGTTTTGTTTTTGTTTTACTTATACTGTCTAATACTACTGTGTAGCAAATTTACACATCTGCTAAAATGACCTATAATAATAATAATGTACATTTGTCGTGCACTCATCAATGCCCTGAATGCTCACATGATACATATTACCCTAAATATGACGTTTGATACACACGTTGATCACAGTCCTACCAAAACAACCCACACAAAGACCTACATGGTGTCAAAATCGAAGCTTCATCTTTTGCAGAATCTGTTTTTTTCAGGTACAAATTTTAGTATTATGAAAAATTGAGTCACTGCAAAAACGGAGGCAAATTTTGTCACTGCAAACCTGATTTTGCCATTGGCTCTGTTTTTTGTTTTTGTTTTTTTCTAACCTCAGTCTTTCTGCTTTGTGCCTTACCACTTCTCTCTCTCTCTCTCTCTCTCTCTCTCTCTCTCTCTCTCTCTCTCTCTCTCTCTCTCTCTCTCTCTCTCTCACCTTTGTGCATCTGACCTCCATTTTCTTTCAGTTTCAGAATTGTGTGCCAAACTGCCATACTGTCTGTTACTCTGTATTCTCACTATTGAATTCCTACAGCAATGCAGTTTGCCAAGGAGATCAGCTTCTGGGTGGAGAGTCTTTCCACCTGTGGCTCTGTACAGATGTGGAAAGACTGGAGAGCCAAGCACTGCCAGCCAAACTGCAGAAAGGTACAGGTCCACTTCACTGAACAGCCAAACCTACTGTAAAACCAATGACAATGTCTTTGAGATCCTGTAATGCTGAAGACAGAACCATTCAGATCATCATCATGTACAACAACTGATTTTATTTTTAGTTCTTTATGTTTCTTGTGTTTTTTAATAGCAAATTTTGGTCAAGGTGAAATAATTTTGCACAATTTGAATAAAGTGCAATACACAGTTTGGATTAGTGTGTATTATATCCTGCATTTTGCTTAAATGTACGATTAATTGGTAATCTTGAAAAGCAAGACTAGGACAGATCTCGGCTCTCTCTCTCTTTCTTCCCCCCCCCCCCTCCCCCCGTTGATCTCATACTTCACATCGTTCTCCTGGCTGTTTTTTCTTTTTTAGATGCTGCACCAGCATCTGTCCTACCATCTCCTCTCTCTCTCCTCCTCTGACACCCCTGCCCCATTGTCCTCTCACTTTCTCCTTCTTCACCCTTTCTTCCTCTCTCTTCTCTTTCCTTCTTTTCATCCATTTCTCTCTAACACCACCCCCCCCCCCACCCCCTCCCTCTCTAAAGTTTCTGCCTTTCATCCATTTTTCTCTACCCCCCTCTTTCTCCCCCCCTCTATAAATTTCTGTCTTGCTCTCTCTTTCCATCTCTCTCCTGTGTGCATTTTTTTTTTTTTTTAATTATGCTGCACAGATTACACAGGTAGAAATATTATGCATTCTTGTGCTCTTTTTCAGATGAGTTGGTGGCTCACCAGTTGATGGTGCTGGTGCCTATGCTTCAAGTGGGTTAGGAGGTGCTGCTGCAACTAGTGACGGTGATATGACCCAGGTTGGGATTTCTGCTATGTCCAGTGCAATTTTCTATGTATGAACATAGGTGTAGACTGCCCTCTGCATTCCCAGTGTATTTTTTTGTCATACATATATCAACATAGACTCTCCCTTGCCATCACAGTATAGCTGACTCCAGGACAGAGGCGAGGGGGAGCTATTAGTATTACACTGTAAATAGTGTAATACTACAGTCTGTTATGTACATCACCTGGTTGGGTAAGACTTGCAGTGTTGCATTGTGACCATTTTCTTTTTCTAATCTAGCCCCAGTGGCCTCTAATCAGAGAGGTCACCAAATGTGTGCACATCTGCAGACGTGTGGAGTCATTTCTGTTGATGAGGGTGTGCTGCGTTTTGCTGAACTAAGATTTCCATATAATTTTATAAGATAGCAGGTAGTCTACCATAGGCGCCTGAAGATACATGTTTGTTGATAACACAGGAAGTGCATCTAAAAGACACATATGACACTATTTAGAGGCTTGGGCAATGGTTTCATAGCCTGATGATATTAATGTTGCCATTCATGGTCCATAATGTTTTGTTCTTTCTGCATTTTATATTTTTACAGTAGCTTGTAGTCAGTAATGCTCTTGTCACCTTGATATCTCGTACTGGTACTTTTGCTTAATTTCTCCATCTTGAATATGTATATGTATTTACTCAGTTGTGTGCATTTCTGCAGTTTCTATGCAGTGACCTTGATTGTGGCTGATGCTTTGGGAAATTTTGGTGAGTTCTCTGTCCTTATCTACTTCTTTCATTTTGGTATTTCTCAGTTGTTTGATGGAAGGCTGTGAACAGGCAGGTTTTCATTTAAACCTGTTGGGGGGTGGAGGAAATCATTTAAACCTGTTGGGGGTGGAGGATAAAAAGAAGATAAAATTTTCTGACCATACAACAGTTAGTGAAAGGTTCAAATGTTTGTGCAAATGATACATATTTTCCTTCATTTAAACTATTTTAATTTTGTCTTTATGGGACAATTTTACTGGTTGGTTGGTTTTGTTTGTTTGTTTTTGTCTCCAGTCTTTTGAGCTTCAATCTTCCATTCTTTATCTCCTTCTTTTTTCTTGGGGGGATGGGGTGGGGGTGGGGTGGGGGGGGGGGGGGGGGGGGGGGAGTAAAAATGAAGTCATCAGATCAAGGCTGGACATTTTCTTTTTTATGATATTTTTTTAATTTTAGTTGTTATGGATGTGATTATTTTGAATCCTTCTCCCAGTTCTCCCATTCACTGGATGCCGGTCCTGATGTGTTTGTGTGCAGGTGCTGCATGCCAATGTTTGAAGGATGGGTTCCATTATTCAGTAGTCAACCAACAGCTGGAGAAGGTGACTGTTTATTCAACCACGTGTACCTAGTCCACATCTGTGATACCAAATCTGCTTCAACCAGTGTCCCTGTGAGATTTAATGGAAACTAGGAGAAGTTGCCACCCAACATTCCGTAACAAATTGTTGGAGTTGCTTGACATTTGTTTTGGCGCATAGCGTTTTATGATATTTACAGTCAATTAAAGTAAAATCCATTGATTAAAAGATGTGCTTACAGGAAACTTGAATGGGCAAATGTGGTTTTCCATTTTTTTAAAAGGTTGTTTGAGTGACATTCAATGAATTATTATTGAAGCAATTGTCAGATAAAGTATATGACCAAGCTTTTACAGTTGATTAGAAGGTGCAGGCTATTCATGTAAAAAATGATGAAATGTAAAGCTATGTTTTGGGTTGAGATAAGTTGTTTTCCTGTCCAGTGCTAATAAATAGCATTCTTTTGAATATTTTATGTGTTTAGAAAGAGGAGAGCTTCTGTTTCGTCGTCGTTAAGTTTGAGCTGATTTTTGGTCATTAATGTTTTTATGCTTGTGCTTATATGTTCTTTGCCTACAGTGGGTTGAAATCTGGGCAGATGACTTTTAAGGCAGTGGCGGAGATCACGGCCATTCATGTGGGTGTCAGTGCAGTGTATGAAACATTCACTGTACAGAGGAGTTATGATTCAATTTTGCCAGGCTTGTCAAAGACTCTAGAGAAGAGCAGTCTCACTGCAGGTTTCTATCACACTCCACTGAAGACGGCATCAGCTGCGTCCCAGCCTACTCCAAGATCGCACAACAAGGGAGCCGGCCAGGCGGCAGTCAATGGTTGGAGCCAGTACATGTAGGTTTTTGTGTGGAGTTAACCATGAAGGTTACATTCACAGAAACAGGAATGTGTGGGCATCCCTGCTACTAACATTGTAATGTGCACATCTCTGTTTTCCTTGTTGCTTTAAAAAAATTTAAGTTGCGTCATTATAACCATGTGAGTATTGGTCCGTAATGATGAATACTTGTCAGGCTGCCTGTTGCACCATCCATTGCCAGTAATATCCAAGGAGGCAGTCAGAACTTCCTGGAACATTTTATATGCCATTTTAGGTCACAGATATGACCAGAATCGTTTAAACAGGGTCATATGAAGCAAATAAATCCAAATTAAAAACAAAAAAGAAGAAGTGTGTTTTATCATATTTGTGTCCTTCAGTGTAACTGTGTAAGCTTCCGGAGTGCTGATGGCGGCAACTGAACAATCAGTTGTGTACTGAGGACATGCCCATTTACATACTGTAATGAAAATCACTTTTGTTACATATGTTGGCTTCATTCGCTAGATATGACCCTGTTTGAGTGATTCTGATGATATTTATGGCCCAAAGTGGTGTTTAAAACGTTCCAGGAATTTCCAGCCATCTCCTTGAATATTGCCATTTTCCCTTGTTTCTGTTACACTGCTGACATCATGTAATCTTCACATTTTTAGACAAGTTTCAGTGACCTTAACCTAATACAAGTAAGTAACATATTTAATACCCATGCGGTCAAACATTCACTGT
The DNA here is from genome assembly GCA_963584105.1 of Alviniconcha strummeri. Taxonomy (NCBI): domain Eukaryota; kingdom Metazoa; phylum Mollusca; class Gastropoda; family Provannidae; genus Alviniconcha; species Alviniconcha strummeri. The sequence goes on along the minus strand of OY757546.1, from coordinate 14,431,617 downwards.
AAAGCTGTTGTGAGCTATTTCATGCTCAGTTTGACTGAATCTTTATGTGGAACTTAGAATAGACACAGGACGTCAGTGTCAGGTGAATGGCTCTCCCCATTTTATGATGGTATTTGTGTGTAGATATTAAAATCAAGGGCAGTCCTGACTAAGCAAAACCCTGATGCAGGTATTTTGTTGACATTATGCTTTTTGGTCACAGTAAAATTGGAAAAAAGATTATGAAAGTTATATATCTCATTACTGCATAGGGTTTGGTTATGGATGTGAGTTAACCAAGTGTTTGCTATGCTTTTTCCGCTACAATAATCGCATTTGTTATTTTGAAAGTATTTTGATTGAATAAAAAAAATCCATATTTTGATGTATCATTTCCCTCCATACTCTTTATTGGTTTCAGTTGTATGTATTTTGTAAATGTTCCTCATTTTTCTTTTAGAAATGTATTTGCTTTTCTTGTGCAATTTTTTCATTCTCTGAAAAACATAGTTGGAACTGGCTGTGTGTGTGTGTGTGTGTGTGTGTGTGTGTGTGTGTGTGTGTGTGTGTGTGTGTGTGTGTGTGTGTGTGTGCTAGGAGAGAGAGAGAGAGAGAGAGAGAGTCAAATCACAAGCTGATTAAGAACATGTTTGTAAGAGTTTTAATTTTTTTATTCATTTCAAATCAGAATTAATCTAGCATATTACCTATTACACATACACTTGTACTGGGAACAAAATGGACTTGCAAAGTTGAAACTATAAAAACCAAGATTTGCATTCTTGCATACAAAAAGAAACTTACTTTTAACTGATTCATATCAATCAGTCGTATATGACAAGGTTAACATCCTGTTATGTTGTTTTCTGAAAATAAACTCCAGAGACTCCACTTAGGTATGAACTTATTCTTTTAGACAAAGATATTGGTTGAGAGAGGAAGAAAGAGAAAGTACTGCATAAATAACTGGGCAGAACAAACATAACTGCAACCATCTGGTTGCAATCCTGGCCAAGTGACAAACAATAGTCTTGCTTAGTACTGTAGCAGGACACAGAATCTTCTCTTGAAATGGTAGGGATTTTACCTTGCATAAAAGATACTCTGATACAAAGATGACTGAGGAATATTTCTCAGCAATAGTTTGACTTTATCCTGATCTGTATGATTACATCATGAAGACAATACAAATAACATTCCTAATCCATTCTGCTTCATCATATTGACTACAATTTTTAGACTAAAACAAAAACAAAAACACACTGAAGAATCTCTTAAAAATACCACCCAAACAACACAAAGAAAAGAAGAAAGAAAAACAGATCAACAGAAGATGAAAAAGGAAAACGAAAGAACGGAAAGTGGCAGCCTACACTGCTGTAAGATCTCTATTCTGGGTCCTGTGGTAGTTGTTGATCAAAGTTATACATCTGACAAAATACAACTCCTGATCATCAGGTCTTTTACTGTAGTCCTCTAGTGCACTTTCTGCACCTGATTTCTTTATCACTTATGTCTCCTGCACAACCATAGGAAGCTCACTAACATGTTGAGACCTCAAACTTGGCCCAAGCTGGTGGACTTGCAGCGGAAGCTGTGGGATCAGGCTGTGTGGCAGACTGCTGACCTTGCCATGGGAACCAGCCTGACTAGGGGAAGCTGTGGGATCAGGCTGTGTGGCAGACTGCTGACTTTGTCATGGGAACCAGCCTGACTGCTGATCTTGCCATGGGAACCAGCCTGGCTGCTGACTTTGTCATGGGAACCAGCCTGATCTTTCAGCATGGCAGTACACATGTACATGATGGGAGGCCAGATGCGTAAGCAGAAAGACACTATCACAGTTAGGCTAAAAAGCTGGTGATCATTATGTTGACACAAGTAGATAACCATTAGATTCAGGAAGATTTCTAGACAATAAAAAAAAATTGCCCCCCCATCTTTGCAGTGTGGTTGATCATCTCCTCAGAATAACAGCCTTAAAGAGGCAGGAAACAAAGACACAAGTTGGCCTGAAGATGTGCAAATATTTCTGTTTGTATGTTTCATATGGCTGTTCTAGCAGTATGTATGCAACACAAGTGCTTTTTGCTTCAGACTTGCGTTCCTCAGGGTGCTGCCATGCTGGTTAACTCTCTACCAATGAGAGCAAATAAAGGCCAACTCATGACATAACATACATATGATATCTACCATACATGCTGACCTTACTCATGATGTTGCAAACACAGAAGGTCACAAACACAACCTGTCGATGCTCAGGGCCATGTTTTGGGTGACTTTCAAATGTTTTAACAAAGAAGACCACAAATGAACACACAAAGAAGAAGAAGAAAAAAAGGATGTGTGCCTGTTTTTGGGGTTCCATTCTTATAGGGCATGTGATGCCTCTTTGCTTGTGGTGCTCTTTAAAGGTGCTCACCCACATCGCACAAGCATTCAAAGCTAATATAATTCAAGCTGACCTTTGAGTTTTACACTGTACATCTTCATTCATGTACACCTGTAACACTGGAGATCAAAGGCTACCAGTTTAGTTTACCTCATGCCACTTTGCCAAATTTTGAACCACACCAGGGTGAAAAGGGTCATGAAATCACAGGAAAAATATTGGCTCACAGTTTTGGAGAAATGGATGTAGTTTACTCCACTTTCAAATACATCCTTCACTTTAAAAAACATACCATACTCACAGATGTGCATACATCTGTAAAAAACATGTATGCAATCTTAAAAGAACTAGCCTTCTAATTCTCGAAGGTGTGTGCACGAGTGTGTGAGTTAAACTTTTATTTCTCTTGTTTTAGATGTAGGACTATTTTTATATATAGATATTTTTTAACCTTAATGTCATCTACAAGTGTGTGTGCATGCAGGTATGTGTGCATGTGTTGAACCTTTATTTCACTTTGTCTTTGATATAGGACTGTATCTTATTAATTTTAATGTGTGTGTGTGTGTGTGTGTGTGTGTGTGTGTGTGTGTGTGTGTTGTTGTTGTGGATGGGTGTCTATTTTTATGTTAGTTGATGCATGTCACATTGTCAATTGCTTGTGTTTGTATATTTATTATTACCACATTTACTTGCTGTCAAGTTTGGTGAATAAACAATCTGAATCTGAAACCTTGCTTTGTACCCAAAGAACAGTTTTTCTCCAACAGGTAGGAGTGATAAAAATAAAAACAAACAATTAAGAGCTTTGTTTTTAATATGCTTGGCTGAATTTTCTCTTGCATTTGGTGATGGCGAGTAGGAAAACACTGTCAAATCTATCACTCTCAAATTGATATACATATGTAACTGAGTGTATTGTATACATGTTCCGGGCCATGACCCTATAACCTTTTCTTTCCGGTCCTTTTCCTTTTTGATTGGGTGGGGGGGTTTATGGCTCAATTACCTAAGGTGTTAAAAATTGTGTGCTGGACCGGCAGCGTCCCTTTTCCCCATGTCCTTGCAGAGGCAGGTTGTTTGTTTACTGTTGCGGCCGGTGTTCATCTCAGGGGAGAGCCTACACTGTTTCCTGGTTGGTTGGTGTACAAATAAAAGTTATGTTATAGCAACCTCTGACTTGTGGCTCTTCATCCATGCTTCCAACCTGCTTCCCTCTATTCCCCACCCCACTCCCCTACAAAAGCTACTCAATCATAACCAGCATCCTCGCTGGTTAATCATATAAAACCAGTTTACTGAGAAAGGTTCCAAGAAGATAAAATTTTCTGACCATAATGTGGTGTTACTGTTGTTTTTATTTACTCTAGATATATATATAAAACCAAGGGAACACTTACGAAAGAAATCACTGATTTTCAGTTTTTATTTTGATCTCTTCTTCCTCTTGGTCAACATTTCTTTTGAGGAGGCTAGTGCCTCTAAGAACATCAAATACTGCAGAATTACATTGCAAATACTTTAATGACCTAGAAAATAATAATAATAAAATTAGAAAAAAGACGAAGAAAAAAAATAAAAAAATAAAAAAACCTGTTCACTTGAAGAAGAACAAACAACTTTCAGTGTTGAACAGAAAACAAAGAGGCAGGTGATGTGTTCAATGAATCGTCAAGGCCTGCACACAGTCTATGATACTGGAGCAACACTTCTGTTCTGCCTCTTTGCTTTGCATCTTTCTTTTCAAATTGTGAGCGTATCTGAACGTGTGCATACAAGCAAGAGAAACAGAGAGAGTTCAGATCCTTTACATTTGGTAAAATCACAAACCTTACTGACCATCTCGGTATAACAGTATATTTATCCCCACAAAAAGACAAACTAACAGACCCGTCCTTGGCAAACTGTTACACTGTGGGCTTTGCAAGCCAATAAAGGAGTACTCGGCAATAGGGGAGAATTGGCAAAATGGTAGTTGACAAACTAGTGGTACACTTCCAGTCCAAGGCCTGTTGATCAATGTGAGTTTGAGGGTTACAGCTGCACATTTACATTCTAGCTGGACTGGGAGTTGACTGTGGAAAATGTTGATGCTGTCTGCTGACTCCATTGCAAATTGTTCTAATAAACAGTGTTTAATCTTTAAAAGAAGAAAAATCTTACGACAAGTTCTGGAAAATCAAAGATAATTTTGTTGTTGTTGAGATCACGAAAGAGGGAAAGAGAGAGAGACAGACGGACAGAAAAAGAGAAAAGGGAACCAAATGAAAAACCAACCAACAATGAAGACTTTATAATCATTTCTGATATGTCTACAGCCTGTGACATCAGCCATGTAACAATTGCTCTTGTAGAAAAGTTTTTTTAAAATGTATCACCCTGTCAGAAGGTGAGTAAAAGAAGAAGGTAACTGCAATATAATAATTTTCCTGATCATAAATCCTAGTCTAATATCTTGAATAATAAATGTCCACAAAAGAAAAAAGAACAAACTTGCTAAAACCTGTTAGTCACAGAAAGCTGTCTGGAAGAACCAGTCTAACAGTCACATAACTGTCAATCCCTTTTGGGAGTAAACGTTAGTCCAGAGTTTGTGAACCTGTATCTCCCTTATGCAGGCCGGGCTCTTTGTTGTTGTTGTTGTTGTTGTTGTTGCTGGTGTCAGCGGCATTTTGAATTCCAACTGGCAGGTGTGGCAGTAGAAGGAAGAAGCAATGTTGTGCTAAATATGCATGCACAAATTCAAATCTCACTTTCACTGAGATTTCTTAGCCTATTGCACTAGGCCAGTCAGTGTGCATTTGGTGATGGCATGTGTCGACTGTTCGTTCAACTGTTTTTCAATCTTTTTGCTCAGTTTAAAACAACAAAATCTCATGAAAACGATGTTTCCCTATATCCATTTTCCAATATATGGCCATATCCTCCCAAAATAATTTAAAAAACTGTATTTTATACCAGTAAACTGTATGGGTTGATAGGTATGCAGTCACTGTAAACAAACAATTATGTTTAATATTTTTGGGAACTCAGACAGCAGGTGTCCAGCATGCCTGTGTGTCAAGATCACACAAAAAGTGCACACTCATGGCAAACATATTCATCAAAAACATATAACCAAACAGACAGTGTAATACATTACTGTAAAAGAACTGCGTAAATAGGGTAATGAATAGGTTACTTTAAAACAACCGTATGAACAGACAGGATAATGAATACGTTACTTTAAAAGAACTGCATACATCTAAAGCATGTTTTATCCAATGTGTACAAGAGATCAAAATATAAACTCCAAACTGCAAGAACATTAGCCTTCTCAAAACATGTTTTGTCCAACAAGTAGAAAAGTTCATACTGAAATGCTTGAAATGAAGGATTTCATTATAAATAACCCTGTTGATGATATATTTAAATTTCAAACAAAGTTACATGGGCGATGATTAGCAATACTAGATATACCTCTATATCTATACACATCCTAAACCCCTTCACTACCATGGTGTCACTTGAAAACGACAAATAAAGGTGCAATATCTGAAACCCTTCAGCCTTCTTTTCTTCTTCCCTTTTTTTTAGCACTGACATGAGAGAGGATTTTCATCAAAACACACAGCATTGAAAGTAGATGTTAAAGGACTGAAAACTATACTGCGTGCAGGCGTGTCCGTGCATCTTTGAACCCAGAAATTGTACAGGCTGGGGCAGTGAAGGGGTTAAGTGCCCTTGTTTAGCGCCTGCTGTAGGCCATGGCTTCTTGGCACGAGAAATACATGCTCAGGTAGTTCAAGGAACAAGACAAAGGGGTCCCGGTAGCCATCAGGCCAGCTGTCATACTGGACAGCATTTTGTACTCCTGCTGATCGTCATTCACAAAACTTGGTTTAAAAAAAAAAAATTCAATATAAAATCAATTAATGCATTTTACAACAAAAGCTCTGAATTTTACACTTCTTCTACCCATTAGACAAGCCAGGATTGAAGAAGGCTGCTAATGGTTTAAAATGAGTTACTGAGCTCACACCCTATCAAATAACACAAATCTAGAAGATGTTTTTTTCCTTCCCCTCTTCAGAGCAGGCTGACTCACTGTGACAGCTTTTCCCCTCTCCACAGCACAGGCGGACTCACCTTTTGTATGTACACTCACAGCATGTACACTGACCACTGCTTGGCAACACTGACCGAAAACCTGCATTTAAAGCAGAACCACCAGTGCCTTTGTGTTGTTGTCCCTAATATGTCAACCTGACATCCGAGGACATTAAGCCCCACATCATCACCTTTGTGTTGACAGTGATTGAAATGAACAACTACAACAGCAGAAAGACAAAACTGGACAGAAGTTACTACATCCTGATGATGATTATTTGTGGTCTTCCATCTGTCCCTTCAGTGAAGATCTAAAGAGGGCAGAGGCATGGCTGAGAGATCATCTACATGTATGGAGTTCCAGGGTCACACTGTTGATCAGAAGGTGTGCAAGTATGTGTCAGTTCTAGAGCCTGTGGTCTTCCATCTGTCCCTTCAGTGAAGATCAAAAGAGCGCAGAGGCATGGCTGAAAGATCATCTACATGTATGGAGTTCCAGGGTCACATCACTGATCAGAAGGCGTCCAAGTATGTGTCAGTTCTAGAGCATACCCTGATTGAAGATGACATACCTAAGCAAAACACTGACACTTGCACATGGTAATGCCAGTCTGCAGGATACTGGTGGACGTTTTCATTGCTAATGGGCAGCGAAAGACTACAACATGATCTGAAAAGCACAAGAGAATGGTCTGAGAAGTGACAGTGATCATGCAGCTCAATGTGGACAAGTGCAGCTAAGACTCCACAGAGGGGTCAAAGTAATCCCCAGCATGAGTATAAAACTGGAACTCCTGCAGGTGGATGGGGAATATTTCAACATACAGTCATGGATCAGGGACAGATAAAGAGAACCACAGCAAACGACACAATTGTTCCACTGAGCAATTTACTCTTATGTGGCCATCACCTAGTGCAGTTCATCCAAACCTGAATATCAGTAGTGACAGAGCCGTTAACATGCATTGGACCTATAAATCCTCTATGTCAATTGTATATGGAACGGCAGTTATGAAGGTAGGCTCAAAGGCTTTTAGATGGGTTCCGGCAGAAGTTTTCTCCTCATCAGTCCATTGCCCAGTTTAACCAATGAGGCCATGTCCAAAACAAAATGGATCACATCTGAAAATCTGGAGGGGCACTCCTAATAGAGAGTGGTAAACCCCTGGAACTTGCTTCCTTGGAACACTGTCAGTACACAAAACAAAACAAAAAACTGTTGCAAGTCTGCTAAAGTCTGTCAGATCATAAACTTTCTGCCCTGACAGCTTCAAGCCTCACTGCTTGTTGCAACTAGGGTAAATCTGAATTTTGGGTGGAAATAAGAGCAGCGTCTCATGCATCCAACTTGAACTCAACTGAACAATTAAGACAAAAACACACAATTTGAAAGATCTACTTTGATCTCTTCTACACTTGTGACAGTTATTTTGAATTGTTACATGAGCCAATGGGGCACTCAGTGCCTCGAAGTCCTGTAACGTAAACTGAATGTAGTGGACATTGAAAAAAGAAGAAGAAGAAAACAAACGTTAAAAGGTTTAATGGAACCACCAATAAAAGAAGTACCCTCAACCAAAGATCAGCCCTCCTGTAAGGGCAAGTCTTTGTAATCTCGTCCACATAAATCAACCTCTCAGTCTCACTGTGACCACCACTTTTATAGAACACCTTTGGGATGGGGGGAGACAGATGTGGTCTTTCATAGGGGGTTCCACTGCTGTATAAATAAAAGACCAAATGGAGCTGCTAGCTCATAACTACGCAACTATGGGACAGAAAAGAGTATTTTAGTGTCATGTAGTGCTGCAGTATGGCATGGTATTATTTATTACAATGTGGTGTGGTATGGTACAATATGGTACGGTATGAAGTATGTTGGTTCTTAATGACATGACAAACATTTAATCCACTGCAAAATCTTGGCAGACGGTATATGTCTCATAAGACAAAAACATGTTAGCCAAGGCAGTCACAATGCATACACCAGAATACGTAAGTACGTAAGTAATTTAGTGTTTTACGCCCAGTCAACCATTACGGTTATCTCAGGGCGTACACCAGAATACATGTAGTTACAAAGTTCCAACAATGACATAAAAAACAGGTATGGTGCATGTGCCCAGCAATGAACACCATTGCAATGCAATCCATAAATAATTGTCCAGCATAAATCTCATTGCAGTTCCTCTGACAACTTACTGAAATGATTGCCATAGCATGCACAATGCTTGCAAAAATCAAGAGCTGGTTTTATAGCAAAACAATACAGTCAATACTGGAAATGATACCACTAGAAAATGTACTCATTTTAGATCATCCATTTGTCTGTTCAAGTTTTAATTTAGTGTGTGTGTGTGTGTGTGTGTGTGTGTGTGTGTATGTGTGTGTGTGTGTGTGTGTGTGTGTGTGTGTGTGTGTGTGTGTGTGTGTGTGTGCGTGCGTGCGTGCGTGTGCATGCGCGCGTATGCATGTGTGCATGTATGTGTGTGTTACCGAAACAAATAGAAAGGTGGGTTAACTTTTCCTCTGATTTGTTTTTGTCAAAAATCATTTGAAGAGATTACACCTATGTTCACCAAAATCTGCTGGCAAACTCAACTGACAATCTTGCAGTCAATATTATAGACAGTCAGTGGAGTGATAACTTTTGTCCCTGCCTGGGGAACAGCCTGAAATGCTTATTAGGATGAAAATGTGTCTGATCTTCCATGTGTTGAACCAAACTCTTTGTGAACAGAGATGCTTCAGCCTCAAGTATTATCATATTCTGAACAGGATGGTTTTGATACATGAGATTTCTGACTGAGAACAGTCACACTGCCAGAACAACTAAGATCAAAACTGTACATTTATATCTGTGATGTGGTATATTGGAAAGAATTCAATACATAAAATGCAGACAGCATTTTAAGTCTTGGAAGCACTGCAGTGAAAGACAGGCTGCTTCCATCAGGGGGTTCCATACCGAGTTATAATGCCTCTCTCTCCCCTCATAAGCTTATCAATCTGACTGCCATGTGGTAGCATGCTGACCCATGGAATGCACAGTGGTTTGAGTCAGACTTGGTGTTCAAGTTATTGTAATATGCTACAGATCTGATTTCAGGTGATATCTCTTGTCATCAATGAATACTGCCCCATTATTTAAAGTTTTTGTTAGGAATCAGCCAGTCTTTTGTTTTATTGCTACGCCTTAACTTGTGAGGGAAACATGATGAGCATTTTTTCTTTCTTTCTTTTCTTTTCCTTTTTATTTTTTATTTTTTTAATTTGTTTATATGGATAGTAATTGTGATGTTCTGATTGGCTGAAGTACTAGAGTGATTGGCAGGCCAGAGCCCTTTATTAACATAGAGAACAGGAGGGGGTCACACAGTACTCTCTTCAAACAGTCCCTGGGCTTCTCTTATCATGCCATCCTGATGACGGACAAACCAGAGGTTACTGATGCCATCCTGATGATGAACAAACTGGGAGTTATTGATGCCATCCTGATAATGGACATGGACAAACTGGGAGTTACTGATGCCATCCTGATGATGGACAAACTGGGAGTTACTGATGCCATCCTGATAATGGACAAACTGGGAGTTACTGATGCCATCCAGATAATGGACAAACTGGAGTTACTGATGCCATCCTGATAATGGACAAACTGGGAGTTACTGATGCCATCCTGATGATGGACAAACTGGGAGTTACTGATGCCATCCTGATGATGGACAAACTGGGAGTTACTGATGCCATCCTGATGATGGACAAACCGAAAGTTACTGATGCCATCCTGGTGATGGAGAAACTGGGAGTTACTGATTCCATCTGATGATGGACATACCGGAAGTTACCGATGCCATCCTTATGATGGACAAACTGGGAGTTACTGATGTCATCCTGATGATGGACATAACGGAAGTTACTCATGCCATCCACGTTCTTGTCAGTTTTTGTATTGCATAGCAAGGTGAATGTTAAATGATTGGACCTGTGGTGTTGTTTTTTCACTGAAATGTAGGATGAGTGAATTTGTTACACAGCATGGAATCTGATCACAACAGCTGTTGAAACTGCTCACTGCTCCTTCTCATACTTTTTCTAGAGCTGTCTTTTTGATGGCATGATCTTCACAATTCAAATACACAGTGTAGTACACATCTACACTAATATCACACACAGCAAAAACATTGCACAAATATACCAACAGGTAAAATGGTACTGACCAAGTGTGAACTGGTATGTGTATTGAAGATACTGGATCTTTAGGTGCTTTTGTTGTTTGTAACTATATGGAATTGTGTTGTGTTTGCTCTTGCATGCGCTGCAGCATATCAGGTAAGGTGATAAAAATTTCCATTTAGACTTTTAACGCAAAAATGAACTAAATCATGAAGAACAGACAAACAGATTAGCCAAATGATCAATCCATGTGACTGATGTCAGAAATTGATCTTGCTCAACAAGGCAAGGAATCATTCTTTTTGTTGTTGTCCCACGTGCAACTTTTGGATCAGAATAAACAACATATTCCCCCATCTTGATCTCTGAGAATGTCATTCATCCTAATGCTAGGTAACATAACACAAACACTTGATTTGAACTATGTATTACAAGCATTTAAAGGTCAATAAATAACCCCATCAGAAAAGGTTTGTCCAATGGGCAGGAGAAATCAGAAAGTATAACTAAAAACTACAAATTAAAGATTTTGCTTTAAATGTTCTTTTTTTTTCTTTTTTTCACCACAGCCAAAGGCATGACATGGTTGAAACTTACTTGTGCACACTACTTGAGGTTAGTTAGCCAATAACTGAATTTTAAAATTTTGTTAATCAACTGCATGAGGATCACCTCAAACTGAGCCACCTGAGGCCAGATGACATAACATTGTATTTGTCTCAGTGGGGGATTTAAAAAAAAAAGGGGCTATAAAAAATATTTAAAAAAAAGAGAAAAAAAAGAAGAAGGCCATGCTGTGTAACAGGCAAACAGTCATGATCCTGCTGAATGTCGCTCACAGACCTCAGTTTCTAAATTTAATATAAAATTAACATTGCATTTAATGAAGAAGAAGAAATATTTCATGTTTTCATTTTGATGTCTTCTACCCATTGAATAAAACCTGTTTTGAGAAAATTAGACATTTCAATAGACACATGGACAGTCTAAATATCCATTGTTTAATGGCAAGATTTCTGGTCATGATCACGTATATTATGGATTTTGTGTGTGGACATTTTTAACCAGCCTTTATATCACTTGTTGAGTTCCAGTTCATACAGTAATAAATAGGCAACAAGTATTTATAAATCAAATAATGATCTGAACATGTACACACATACAAATCAAATCATGCAAGGAAACTATTTACACTTACAAAAGTATAAGGAATGCATACAAGATTAGCAATAATGTAAAGAATTTACAGACTGTTAAGTAACAGTTAGCTGATGTTTATGGATAACGTGGTACAAATAAAAATTACAATCTACCGCAACAATACAAACACATTCTAAAACATTATATTTTTACATACACGATCACAGGTATGCAAAATCAACTTTTAACTTCTCTGCACTCTCAGGAAGTATTAATCTGGTGAATAGACACAGCACAACTATAAGAAATCTCTAGATCTATATCAAACCTCACAATACAAACCAAAACTTAATTGTCCAAAACTATTTCACATCACAGTAAATGACTATGCATGGAAAAAACGCAGAAAACTGAACATATATATATATACACACACACTACTGTACTCAACCTGCTTATCAAACTAGAAATGGAGGTCTGAAGATTTTTTCAGTAGTGTTTAAGCCTCAATGACTATGAATACATGCAGAAGGAGAACCAGGGACACAGTGAACAGGTATTTTCCCCTTTCTTCATTGATTGAAGTTGACTTATTTAGACCTTCATCAGATATTCTCTAATAGACCTTAATACCACTATTTTCTTTTAATTCTACATCAGTCTAGGCAAATGCATCCATGATCCCCCCCCCCCCCCCCCCCCCCCCCCCCCCCCCCATATAAAAACTATTACTTTGCAGTGCAAGTTTCTGACATACCTTTGACCTCGAAGCAAGATTAAGGCAGACAAACATGTCAGTAGAATGAAATATGGCCATGGTCACTGAAAGTGATCTGAACAGGTAAAGCTCAGGTAGTAATTTCATCATGTAAAGTTTGATATTCATCACATTTATGGTGTCTGAGAAAATTGCAGTGCTAATGATTCTGACACGAGCGCTGAACGCTCCAATGGCTGGCTTAACATTGATCAGTACATACACTCACATTCCTCATGAGTCAAAAACAAAACATAAAAATACCAAACCACCACCTAACCCACAAAAGAAACAACAATAAACAATTATAAAAGCAGCAGGACACAACGAGCAAGTCACATCTGACCCAAATCCTTTTTTTTTTAAGAATCTGTTTACACACTTGGCCTTTAATTATTTTCCTGCTTATGCCCAGTCTGTTGTTGCTTTCCACCTTCTTCTGCCATTGAGACTGATCTCTGATGGCTACATGCATCAGTCTTACGTGCCCTTGCGACATGGGAAGTGACTGGTATGTTTTATATGTTGCACACTGATAGTGATACATACACATGCACATGCAGAAGAATGTTTCATAAGACAGCTGACACTTTTTCTCTCTCTGTTAAATATTTATGTAAATATTTACATACAGATTCAAGCAAATGATGATGTAAATCATTCACATTTATAAATGTATGGCACTGTACGTTACAAACAAGTTTCACAAAACAACAAGTGAACATTAAACAAACAAAACAGAAAGATAGAACACAACAGGCAACAGAATCAAATGCTATTATATAAACATATAAATCCAGAAAATGCTATATATATATATCCCCCTCCCCTGCTGAAAGAACAGAAGTTTATCTGCAAGTAGATTCATATCGAAGCCACCATCTTAAAACAGTTCCAGCAAATGCATTGTGGTTTCGAGGTTTCGAACAAGAATTGCCTGGTTATTTTCACCAGTTTGATTTTGATTTGATGTATATTTTCCACATCTATTTTACTGACCCAAATGACAGTGCTTCCCCTCAGAAACATGGACCTATTTTCCTGAGGAAACCATATGCAACAAAACTGCACTATGAAGCACACTATAAAATCCAGCTGGGCCAAAATATCCTGCTGCCTAGGGACTTGTATCATTCACACACCTGTAGCACATGTTACCTCACTTCTTTTCCTTGTCTGAAGGACTAGATAGTCAGCGCATGACCCTGAGACTAAGGACGGGGGTGGGGAGAGGTCACTGTTACTGTCCAAGCTGGGATGCGAACCCCAAAATGCTTGATTCCCCCCAAGTCCAAACTATTCAGACACAACCACCACCTGCCTTTTGTTGACAGCTGCTATACTGCAACTGTCAAACTGAAATATATAAAATTTGCAAACAAACAAAACCCCACCTCATCTCCAACATTGAGTGGCTTCACAGGTAAGCCTCACAATTTTTTAAAGCTAAAATGTCATACATTTCAAGTATACATACTGTAATTTCTTAAAAAAAGGAAAAAGAAAATTAAAAAATAAATAAAGAAAAGAGGTGTATGTGAATTTAGGACATCACTGGATCAGTTAAGAACATAAAAAGACCAGCTGGGAGTGCCGACTTTCATTGTGAGCAGGGTTGTAAATCTCTTGGCATGTTCCAGGCCATTTTCAACGATGGAGATGCAGAGCCATACTTTCCATTTCAAAGCTGGTGCAGACACAGTCACATGTTATGACATCAGCGTAAGCAACATGGTCAGTTATAAAGTAAACGTCTGATATAATTTGAGTTGTCTGTAACAAACTTACTACTGTTTGAGCACCAACAAAAAAAACTCCTTGTTAGCTGACAGTTTTCAGGAACCTATGGTGTGACTAAATATGGCAGTGGTTGAAGGAAGGATGTGGTAAACCAGTGCTTGGAGTTTGAAGCCACCTTTGTGTAAGCCTGCGCCGACTGCCTGCACCGTGTTGGCCGCAACAGCCTACGATTTAGAACAGTTCTTATTCTTTCCTGACACTCTGCCTGTGCTTGGGCTGCAGCCAAGCAATGTTACATGGCGTGACTTTGATCTCACACACTGTACCACTCCATTTAAACCTCAACACCATGTTGCTGCATGGCCTGTGGTTGCAGCACATCTCCTATATCTGTTGCAGCTTTTATGCATGAAATCGTATGTGAACCAGTTTGGGCTAGCAGTAAGGCCGGTAAGCAAATGGACCTCGGCTTGATTCTGCTTCAGCTCTCCTTTCTCTTCAAAAAGGTTGTGGTTTGTGGACACTGTCTTGTGACCTAGGCCCTCACAATTAACTAAAATGGCTCTCATCGCTCTCTTAATGCAGGAGTCATTCTGGTGGTGACAGTGTAGTGATATGTTTATAATCTCCCTCTTCCCCATCAATAATAAGACTTGCGTTTTTTGCGGACGTTAAGCACAATGTTTACTTACTTACTTTGAATGAAATCAGAGATTTGTGAACATGTAGCGCTACAAACATTGAAGTACAAAGCAGTGGGCTACTTCCCCCTGTCCATGAGACAACAAGCCCAAAAGAAATTCAGCTTCAAGTTACATAAAAAACACACACTCTTATTTCAATGAGACCATACAAAACACATGTAATTTTTGGGGGTAGACCCATTTTCCAAGCAACAAGCAGGCAGTTATTTTACATGCAAATGATGAAAGAAATGTAATCACGTGGCTTTTGATTGATTAAATTCTGGCCCAGAAGAAAGGCAAGCATGGCCTCATGCGTGCTCTAAGAGATTTCCCTTGCAAAAGCTGAAGTGTTTGATGCCTTTCATTGTTTGCAGAATAACTGCTGGACCAACCAACAGTTATTTTTTGTGGATGTGGGATTGTTTATAGAATAATTCTTTGTTGCTTGAAAAAGGAATCTACCACAAAAATGCGCACAACATTTTTTTTAAAACCGTCTCATTAAAATTAGCATTTTTCGTAAGTGTCTGTGTACTCTGATCCTTTTCAAGAACCCTGGCAATTTCAGATTTCCCCTCCATTCTCTCCCCAACTTACACTCCTAATCCTGAGCAGGCACTTCAGCTGAGTCAACATGAGTTTCAGACTGCATCACTCTCTTCTTTCTCTGTGCTGCAGATAAGATACACAAGACTGAAGCAAGGGAGGATCGTACCATCTGTCCTTGGATGTGCAGCACATTGTTTCAAAGCAGTCTACAACAGCGGCCCTGTCCAGATTCGAAACAACTTGTGCATCCTTCAAAGCAGTCTGTAGGACTGACCCAATCCATATCAGAAGTAACTTGGCAATCTGTACAACTGACCCAGTCCTGATAAGCTGTCTGTACAATTGACCCACTCCATATCAGAAGTAACCTGGCAGTCTGTACAAGTGACCCACTCCATATCAGAAGTAACTCGGCAATCTGTACAACTGACCCAGTCCTAATAAGCTGTCTGTACAATCAACCCACTCAATATCAGTAGTAACTTGGCAGTCTGTACAACTGACCCACTCTATATCAGAAGTAACTTGGCAGTCTGTACAAATGGCCCAGTCATAATAAGCAGTCTGTCAGACTGACCCACTCCATATCAGAAGCAATGTGGCAGTCTGTACAACTGACCCACTCCATATCAGAAGTAACTTGGCAAAAAGCAGTCTGTACAACTGACCCACTCCATAATTATCAGAAGTAACTTGGCAATCTGTACATCTGGCCCAGTCCTAATAAGCTGTCTGTACAACTGACCCACTCTCTATCAGAAGTGACTTGGCAGTCTGTACAACTGACCCAGTCCTGACAAGCCATCTGTACAACTGACCCAGTCCTGACAAGCCATCTGTACAACTGACCCACTCCATATGAGAAGTGACTTGGCAGTCTGTACAACTGACCCAGTCCTGACAAGCCATCTGAACAACTGACCCACTCCATATGAGAAGTGACTTGGTGATATGCAACCGACCAGTTTTCAGTTACTTGGCAGTCAAGACAAGACAAGAAATGCAATTGAGACCAAAAGTTCAGCAACTTTAAGAAGTAAGGAGTTTGTAATGCCCTTCATAATTATTCTCATCAAATAAAGTCTGAGAATAACTTTAGAAAGTTGCTGATAATTTGTCAAGCCACTGACACTGTGGACAAACACTTTTGTGGATATATCTACCCTTCATAATTATTCTCATCAAATAAAGTCAGAGAATAACCTCAGAAATCTGCTGATAATTTGTCAAGACACTGACAATGTGGACAAACACTTTTGTGGATATATCCTTGACAACACCTCACTTTTTGTCCGCATACTTGGCAAGAGTGACTCTGTCCAGTGATTGCATGCCAAACTAAGCCAAGACTGTGCCATCCGGTGGCATCACTTTAATCACTCCTGAACCTAAGTGTGTTTCATCCTTACATAGTACCAGCAAAACTGATAGTTTTTCACATGTAAGGCACGTTTGTCACGTGCCCTCTAAACAATGTAATGTATGCGTGAAACTGATTGCACGTTGAACGGAGGTAGACCGGTGAATAAGCCCTCTGCCTGTAGAGGAGTTTGCTGAGGCTTGAAGATCTGTGCATTGTAAAACGTTGCTTCCTTTTTGGGCTTGAATATAACTTGTATAGCATTGAAAATGGTCTGTGTCAATGAACCAGTCTCCATCACAAAGAACCTGGGTATGGTTTAGAGCACTCTGTGTGTCTGACCCAGATCAAATCATCAATCACCTGTGTATCATTAACAATTCTGTATGGTTTAGAGCAGTCTGTGTGTCTGACGCAGATCAAATCACTAACCATCTGTGTATCATTAACAATTCTGTATGGTTTAGAGCAGTCTGTGTGTCTGACCCAGATCAAATCACTAATCACCTGTGTATCGTTGAACAAATCTGTATGGTTTAAAGCAGTCTGTGTGTCTGGCCCAAATCAAATGACTATAATCACCTGTGTATTGTTAAACAATTCTGTATGGTTTAAAGCAGTCTGTGTGACTGGCCCAAATCAAATTGCTAATCACCTGTGTATCTCTAAACAATTCTGTCTGATGCACTCAGTCCAGAAAAAGGCCATCTGACAAGTGTGCACCTGACATGGATCACATAACAAATAACTTAATGTGCATGGGGCAAAGCATACTGCACACCTGACCAAGTTCAAATCACAAATCACTTGTTAACTGCTGAAAGCACTGAACTGCTGAGAACAGTCCATGTGTGACACAGCCTAAATCAGACATAATTAGTCTGAGCAGTTTATGTGAGTGACCCAGCCTAAATCAGACATGATTAGCCTGACCAGTTCATGTGAGTGACCCAGCCTAAATCAAACATGATTATCCTGACAAGTTCATGTAAGTGACCCAGCCTAAATCAGACATGATCAGCCTGACCAGTTCATGTGAGTGACCCAGCCTAAATGAGACACAATTAGCATATCATTTTGACCAGTTGGTGTGCCTGATCCTTTTTTTTTTAAATGTAGTTATATCAGAAACAAATCCAGGCATAGCATCAAAATGGCGGTGCACTGGGCCCCATATTCACTTATGTTAGTGCAAAATATTACTTACTTGTTTGAAGCTTGTAGATTAGTTTTCAGAGATGGCTCACAAGAAAACGTAGGCTAGAGTCCTGTCAATTCAGATCAGGATTCATTCCTGTGGAGAATTTGATGTCATTGATCGATAATCCAATCTCAGATTGGGATTATCACTGGCAATATAGTCTGTCACACCAGTATGGTTTTGTGTGAAAAGGTGGAGATACAAAAATCATCACTGTGACCCAAAACTCATGTATGACATGGTTCTGGTACTGACTCAACAACAACAAACCAACTCTTTCTTTTTCAGATGTACTGTGGAAATAAGCATACACTTACACTTACAGTTACAAAATCAGGCATGAAGGACCATCTTCTAAAACATCCCTGACAAGAAGAAAGAGGAGCACACATCTGAACAGCACTTAGCGCTCAGTGCAAGCCTGAAAAAAACCTACCCAACCGTGACTGCACTGCACTGATCCATGCACAGGAAATGCTCTCAACTGACAGGTTTTCTGCTGTAACCATTTCCAGAAAAAGGCAATGCACCATCTTGGGCCACAGATGAAGAAGAAGAATGAAAAAAAACCTGCCCAAAAGGTTACACAGTTTTAAGTCTTGCTCTGAAGAAGAGGAGCGATTCAGAACAGGGATATGACTTTGTGGTGTTCAGGTTCATCAGCCAGTTCGTCACTTTCACGCATTCCTTCACTGACGGGCCCCCTGCCCAGCAGTTCAAGCATGGCCTTTGCTTCCGGGTCCTTGTCCAGTACACTCTTCTTGGCTAATCGCTCCTGAAAAATCAACAATACTGTGAGCAAAACAGCACTTGTACAATGAAAACTAGCTTGTCGCTCCTGAAAAATCAACAAAACTGTGAGCAAAACAGCACTTGTACAATGAAAACTAGCTCGTCGCTCCTGAAAAATCAACAAAACTGTGAGCAAAACAGCACTTGTACAATGAAAACTGATACTCTGCTCAGCAGTTCCATTTAACCTATGATTCTGGGAAATTACCTAGTTCTTAGGCTATGATCCTTGGAAAAAAAGAAACAAGAAAAAAAAAGGAGGGTGGGGAGGGGGGGTGGGGGATAGACTGAACAAAAGTTTGAAAAACTGCTCAACAAAATTTGCCCCTCCACCCTCCCCAATGATTTTTCTCCTCCACAGATAAGCAGACCTATATATATATATATACAGACAATCAGTCTACCAGCCTCACACAAATCTGTTACAAACGAAGTGTAGAGTAAGTTTCTTGATATCATGGTATCTGCTTTACCATGAAGATAAGCAGGACTGCATCTGCAAGCTTTATACAATAATTAATTTGTCATTGCACTGATTCATAAATTCCTTACTGTGCCACCTAAAGAATTAGAAATTCATGAAGGTACAAAGTTTATTTGATAAATTACAAAATGGAAAAATAATTAATAATAACTTGAGGGCCTAACACAAGTTAGTAAACCTGAGAGAAAGAACTTGCTAAACCCAAAACCTTGCCAGATGACCTGATAAGATGTTTTATGCAGCGAGTAAGGGAGACCATTCCAAAATCAAAACCATCACTGTAGTGACTTGCTATCCCACCCATCCAGGAATGTGGACAGCCTCCCAGATGGATATTCACAAACAGAAACCAATTCAAACCTAAGAAGACAAAAGACTTGAGCAACCATCTGAAAAGGAGCAAACTAGATGCATCTCCATCTGCCATGTCATAGCTGTACTAATAAAAACAAATAAAGATGTCAGTTGGTTTGGCCTACTGGCAAGGCACTAAGCTCCAAAGCAGGTGGACCTGGGTTTGATTGCACTTCAGCTCATTTCTCTCTTCAAAGAGTGTAGTCCACCATCTCTCCTCCAGTTAATGAAACATTAAAATGACTTGCACTGGTACCAATCTTAATGCAGAATCATGATGGTGCAGCATTACCTCTCCCAATCTTACTCCCTCAGGACATGCATCCCACCCATAAATCCCCAGAGACAACTGTGTTAAACTCTAACAAGAAAAACTAAAAACAACAATAGACAAACAGGCTAACAAAAAGACACCCAGAGACAATTCAGTGTTAAACTCCAACATAAGTAAGAAGAAAAACTAAAAACAACAAACAGACAGGCTATTAGACACACAGACAGACATACTCATACTGTACCTCTTCAGTGAGTTCCTCAGCATCATATTCATCTTCCTTTTTCCTCTGAGGCCCAACAACCCACACTTCTAAGATGTCCACTTCAAACTCTGGCGATTTTGACAGCTGTGGGCTTCCATAAGTAGTGCATCGAGGCTCTGCTTTACTGTGGCCACTGCTGAAAGTGTGGTCCACCCAGAAGCCAAAGTAGTCAAACTGGCCACCCATACCCTGCATAAGAAGTGGACAATGAACAATGCATAAATGTAGAGAATGATGTGAATAATTACATGAGGCAGAGAGAGAGGAGAGAGAGAGACAGAAAGAAACATAGAGATGTGTGCAGAGCCTGCAAAAGGGCCAACACAAATGTTTTTGGTACAGAGAATTGGTCAGCCACACTACCCTACCAATTGTTAAATGGACATATTGTTCAGATTAGCTACACTGCAGCTGTGAATGTTAAATCTGCTCAAATAAAAAAGAAAGAAAAAAGAAGAAGAAAGGAGATTTAACGCAAATACAGATCCCAATACAGATCCCATGCAAAATGCTCAATGCTGAAAGCTCTTATCACACGCTATCACAGTTAATGAACTCTACTGCCCACAGACTGCAAACACAACCACACACTGGCATGCAACTATAATGCATACTGTATGTTACCTTCATTGCTTCAGCAAATCAAAGAGTGGGTAATCACAACAAAGGGAGTTAATTCAAATTCAAAAGACATCAATTGAAAAACTGGCATGTGAGTAAATACAAGGAACATGAACTCCACCTTTGGTGATTCTGGCCTATGCTGCTGTGTTTGTGACATCTTTTGAATTCCAGTTAACTCCCTTCGTTTGTTGATGAAGTACACAAGCCCTTTAAGTCATTAGGACTCATTCTGTGTCAGATTATTACATGAGGTTAACTTACGCAGACACATCGTGAGGTATGCAGCTGAGCAGTTTAAATCAGGCAGACACATCATGAGGTATGGGGCAGAATTGGTTACATTAGGCAGACACATTGTGAGGTATGTGACTGAGCAGGTTAAATTAGGCAGACACATCATGAGGTATGGGGCAGAACTGGTTACATTAGGCAGACACATAGTGAGGGATGCGGCTGAGCAGTTTAAATTAGGCAGACACATCATGAGGTATGCAGCAGAGTAGGTTAAATTGGGCAGACACATAGCGACATATGCAGCAGAGTAGGCTAAATTAGGCAGACAAATCATGAGGTATTCAGCTGAATTGGTTAAATTAGGTAGACACATCATGAGAAGGTTAAACTAGTCAGATACATCATGAGGTATGCGACTGAGTAAGTTAAATTAGGCAGACACATTGTGAAGTATGTGGCTGAGCAGTTTAAATCAGGCAGACACATCGTGAGGTATGCAGCAGAGTAGGTTAAATTAGGCAGACACATTGTGAGGTATGCGGCAGAGCAAGTAAAATTAGGCGGACACATCATGAGGTATGTGGCTGTTGGGCATCTTTAATATTAATATTAAATGGGGGGGGGGGGGGAAGCAGAACAAATTTTAGTCTTACCAGTCCATTGGGCAGTGTTTGCATGTTCATGTTGAGGTACATGAAATTGCTGTTGTAGCCAGTTGCAGAATACACACCAAAGTTTGGGTTGAGTCGGAACAGATAACAACGGTCATCACCTGAGGAAAAGAAGCACTGCATGAATACATAGTGCAAACAAAGCATGTGTTTTGGTCCAGATGCATTGAAAGCTTGCATTTGCAAGTTAATCTTTTGTCTAGTTGTATCACTTCTCTCCAGAAACAAGAACCTTGCCTTCTAATAAATTCTGTCTATAGTATAATACTATGTGCTTAGACACACTATTTTTTTCAGGTCTTGATTGTGTGGTATTGCTTCAGACAAAGATGACAGTTTAGTCTAAGCACTTTGTCCAATTTTCTGTCTGTATGGCTGTCTGTATGTCTGTACTGTTTTGTTTAGTATGTATATTATGCTTAATATGTACATGTATATTTATATATAATGTCTGTTATCCATTGTTAGAACAGGTGTACTGACATGTTCTACAATTGTGCTATATTCGTTATATTCAATTACATTTTTTTTTTTTTAAAGGACAGTGTAAGCATAAGTTTACCATTTTAAGGATCCAGATCCTCCTTAAGGTTCCCTATATGGTGTATGCTGAGTTAAATGAAATCTAATGAAAATGTTGCATGTGGGCAGACTGGCCATGAGTCAGATAGGGTTTCTCTATTAATAATGACAATAGTAGGGTAATTGAGTGCCCGTTCTCAAATGAACCCCATGCATGTACATTTCATACTCAAGACAAAAACAACCAACATCAAAATACATAAGAATTATTAATGCATGCAAATTCATCATCAAACATCCCCCCCCCCCCCCCCCCCCCACACACACACATCTCTACAAATATAGACACACACACACAAACACACACTATTCCACTGTGCTGCATTGGACTGCCCTCACTCCACCTCCAACGGTTGGTGTCCAGGCAGGTGTGGGGTAATCATAAACTTACCATTAATTGGACAGGCATGACTGAGACCTGGACCACTCTCCATATATACCTCCACTTCCATATGTGTATGGATCAGGCGTGCAAATATATGACAAGGTAAATACACAGCTTTTGCTTTAAGGTACATTTAGAAACTGAGAGCTGTAGGCTGGAGAACTGACTCTTGTAACCAGCAAAGCAACAGAAACATCCCATGATCAAGATCGCTGACTCTTGTAACCAACAAAACAACCGAAACCTCCCATGATCCGATGACCGACTCTTGTAACCAGCCAAGCAACAGAAATCTTCCATGATCAAGATGACCAATGCTTGTAATCAGTCAAGCAACAGAAACCTCCCATGATCAAGATCACTGACTGTTGTAACCAACAAAACAACAGAAACCTCCCATGGTCAAGATCGCACACACTTGTAACTGGCAAAGCAACAGAAACCTGCCATGATCAGTATCACTGAATCTTGTAACCAACAAAGCAACAGAAACCTCCCATGATCAATATCACTGAATCTTGTAACCAACAAAGCAACAAAAACCTCCCATGATCAAGATCACTGAATCTTGTAACCAATAAAGCAACAGAAACCTCCCATGATCAGTATCACTGAATCTTGTAACCAACAAAGCAACAGAAACTTCCTATGATCAGATGACTGACTCTTGTAACAGCCAAACAACAGGAACCTCCCATGATCAAGATTGCGCACACTTGTAACCAGCAAAGCAACAGAAACCTCCCATGATCAAGATCACTGACTCTTGCAACCAGTAAAATAATGGAAACCTTCCATGATCAATATCACTGACTCTTAAACAGCACATACAAGAATACATAATTATCATCATCACAAATACAGTTAAAAACGCACTTCCCTGCTCAGCACAACTCACCATAAAACTTGGGACTAATGTGCCAAGGCTGACTAGCGAAGCCCCCAAAAACATGTCCCTGCCGATCGTGCAGAACCAGAAGAGATGGACCCCGACCTTCCAGGATCTTGGCTAGCTGTGAAAAGCTGTCTCCATGAAGAGCGTTGCTGAATATCAAGCGCCATTCTCCTTGCAACTCTGAGGGAAGGGTGGCATTTAGGAAGAGCACTGACGGTAGATCCAGGATGGTCTGAACCTTGGACCAGTTTGTGTCACACACCTGGGGTATCCGAGGGTGGGTGAACACCACATCTGCTGGGTCATTATCCTGAAGAAAAAAAGAAAAAAATCTTTCAGCAAGAACATATTAAAGATTCAAAAGCACACTTATTTGAGAATGCTAGCAGTCATTCTTGTTTCAGATTTTTTTTTTTAGCAAGAACAGTACGCAACTGATCAGTCAAGCTGCATTCAATATGGAAAAGTAAGACTTTTTATGATATCTTTCTAACTCTCCTGTGGCCTTGAAGAAATAGGTCAAGTCACTGAATCCTGTATAAATATATAGAGATCTATATTTATCATCAAGCAACACTTCAATGATTCCACTCAAACAGAACCTGAGAAAAAGAGCTGTCATCAGTTTTTGTAAAGGCATAAAATGCACCAATTATCTACTTTAGATGTATTAAAGTTACTTAACTCCCAAAGCACAAAACTATGACTATGAAAAAAGATAGTGAACCTTTCATACCGATATATTACTAATCCACACAGATTACTATCAAAGGATATGACTATCTAGATCATCAACTGGTCTACTCAAAGTTAGCCATGTACTGTAAAAATCAAGAGTATGTGTTAAAAATGTAAATCACATTTATCTGAACAATGGCAATATAAAAGCTGCCAAAAAATACCCTGCCCCCAAAAACAACACCCACTCCAAAACAGCAACCTGCCTGTGTACAGAAGTAGAAATAAACATAATGTTTCTTGAGATTACTTCAAACTGCTTTTTAAAATTATCTCAAATATACTTTGTTTTTTAAAATAATCTGAATCAGTGAAAGTCCACATTAAAATCAGACTACAAAGGTCACCACAATGCAGGCGCACAATCTAAAATAACTCTAATGTTTAATAAATCAGCCCAACAACTGAACTGGCTTTGCTAAAACAGATGAAAGTTCTTCACTACTGTTGATGAACTGATGTTGCTAATGTTGAATTAATCAAGCTGTCCACATGTATATCTGCAACCACCTTCTATCTTCTACACACATGCTAATACAACTTTGCTAAGATTAAACAGCTGATGTTGCTGCATACACGTACATAGAGTCGGAAGCATGCATGAAAGACTTCATGAAAGATCTGCTGGAAGAGGGTACTTTGGGAGATCCACGTCTCAAGGTCAGCAGTGGAGAACATGACATCTTTAGGAACCACAGTCAAATTGAAGCCTTTGTCCTTTTTACTTCCTGCAAGAACACAAAGCACCCCTGGATGAATTTCCACCAAACTAAAAGCAGCCAAGTCACGATGTGATTGTCAGTGTGAACCTAACAAACACATAAGTCATTCAGTACCCCCCCCCACCCCCCCGGGCTTATCACTGGCAGAAGCTGCCACAAGTATCATTTTTGTTGCGACAAAAGTTTTGTCATGACAAACACGGGTTTGTCGTGACAAACATGTGCTTGTCACAGCACACAGGTTTGTCGCAGCAAAACAAGTCTTTTGTTGCAACAAAAGTATGCTTGCTGTGGCAAAACTTTTAGTTCGTCATGACAAAAATATTTTTGTTGCAACAAACACGTGTTTGTTTTGTTGCAACAAGCATACTTCTATCGCAACAAAAGATGTGTGTGTTTTTTGCAGCAAATGCGTGTTCGTCACGACAAAAGAAGCTTATTGTGACAAAATGTTTGTCATGACAAAATTATGTTTGTGGTCACAAATATTTGTTGCGACAAAACTTTCGTCACGATAAAAATATGTTTGCTGTGACTAGCAAACTTCTGTCATGACAAAACTTTTGTCATGACAAGAATTATACTTGTGGCAGCCCCTGCCAATGACAGTTTCTTAGCTGTAACTGCAAAAACCCTAACAGCAACTCAGGTTCTAAGTAGTGACCATTGGTTGCGAGATTAAAAGCATCCAGCTGCTTTCTACGGCACCACAAGCTCAATACAGTATTAGGCATTTGAGAATGTTCATTCTCCTTACTCTCACAGTGGGCCAGTTTGGTCTAACGCTAAGGCATTAAGCTGTTAAGCAGAAGGACCTGGGTTCAATTCTGTTTCTGCTCTTCTTTCTCTTCAGACATTGTGGCTTATGGACATTGTCTTGTGACTGTGCCCTAACAATTAATGACATTAAAATGGCTTACGCTGCTGCCCATCTTAATGCAGAAATCATTCTGGAGGAGTGGGCCCAATGATTCATGCTAGTAGCAAGAGACATGAAGTGATGTAAGTAATGTCAGTAACTTCTATATGAATTCTTATACATTGTCCAACACAAAAAGGGTTCAAAATAATGTTATCTACAGAATAAAATGTTGTTTTGTCTGAAGAAATAGCGTTGTTTTGAACCGTTTATACATTTGGACAATGTATAAAGAATGTTTTTTGTCCTAATAAACAGTGTTATTTTAAACCCATAAAAGGTTCAAAATAATGCTATTTATGCTGTGTTTTGTACTAATATTAGTAATAAATTGTGTTATTTTGAACCTTTTATGTGTTTGTATCTTGTTTTAGAATGCTAGCAGCAATTCTTGTTTCACATTTATATACACTGAGTTTTGAAGTTAGTCATTCATGAGAAGATGAGGTGGG
The DNA here is from genome assembly GCA_963584105.1 of Alviniconcha strummeri. Taxonomy (NCBI): domain Eukaryota; kingdom Metazoa; phylum Mollusca; class Gastropoda; family Provannidae; genus Alviniconcha; species Alviniconcha strummeri. Next base: position 14,405,157 of record OY757546.1, on the reverse strand, counting down.
TAGAAAGTGGATTCAGCAATGCTGACGGGTCTGACAAACCTGATGGGAAAAGGTCCTCCAGCATGTAGAGTGCCAGCCGCCGGTATGTGTCTCTGGCAGGAGCAAAGATCCAGCTCTGGTACTGCCTGCAGTGCGCCGCCAGGATCTTCTCATAGCTTTTCACCATACTGCTCACAAACTGCAAAAACAGTCAGTGTTCATCAACATCCCATAGCTCGTCACCATACTACTCACAAACTGCAAACAAGGCAGTCAATGTTCATCAACATCTCATACTTCTTCACCATGCTGCTCACAAACTGCGAAAACAGTCAATGTTCATCAACATCTCAGAGTCACAGCTCTTCACCATACTGCTGACAAACTGCAAAAACAGCAGCCAGTGTTCATCAACAGCTGATTATCCTGATATCTCTTCACCATACTGCTCACAAACTGCAAAAAACAACAGTCAGTTTTCATCAACAGCTCATAGCTCTTCACCATACTGCAAAACAGTCACAACTCCCCCCCCTCCCCCCCCCCCCCCCCCCCCCCCACATTTCACATGCATGCACACCAACATACACACACACACTCACACACACCACCTAAAAACACACACACAAACAAGCGTGCGCATGTGCACACACCACACACTTAAGGAAGAGGAAAAGAAAAACAAAATGAAAGATTACGTACCTTGACGAGATGCTCAGGAAGGACACCTTCATGATCAGGGGAGACAAGTGAGGCGAGTAACACAGCTTGCTCACTGGGCCCTCCTTTCAGAATGGCGGCCAGATGGTGAGCAAAATGGTGATGGTCCACTTCACCTTCATGGTGACCTTTTCGCATTTGCTGATGGGGTTTAGATCCATGTAACAGTTCATACAAACGCTCACAGATCTCAGGGTCTAGTACACCATGTGTGAAATGCTGAAAGAACAAGAAAAACAAGATGTTAACAATTAACATCCTTCAAAAATCTGATAAACTGGCAAGTTTCTTAAAAAGTTTCATGTTTATGTGACCATTACTGGTTTTATGGGGTTTTTTGTTTTTGTTTGTGTGTGTGTGTGTGTGTGTGTGTGTGTGTGTGTGTGTGTGTGTGTGTAAACAAAGGGCATCCTTACCAGCTATGCATGAAGACATTTTTTACTAATCAATGTAGATTTGTTTTTCTTACTAACAGTAACACTGTAACAGAGCTAAGCTTGCCATCCATTATTGTATTACTATTAGTATTACTATTAGTGTAGGAACACTAAACCTGTTTGTTTTGTTGTTGTAGTTTTTTTTTTTACATAAAACCTTCTAGACAAACATATGGAACATAGATTAAAATATTTTGCACAAATGCTGCTGTTAAACTGAGAAAAGCAAGCAAGGTCAATAACACGCAGCACTTTTAACAAGAATAATGTTACTGTTAACCCCATTATACACCAAAATTACATCTCATTCTCAGCATTAGTAGGCTAAAGGCTAAAATGCCTGTGAGCCATAAACTGTTAACATGATAATTGATATATGATACAGCTACAGCTCATTACTGATTAAGTTACAAAATTACCACAAAACATTTTGTAAGCATGTTAGTAAACAAACATTATTTAATTCACAAGAGTAAAAAGATTACTATTTATTATATTAGTGGAGTTTGTTTTTGTTTTTATAATGCAACTCTGCAAATATTGTTGAAAACTAGAGCTCAAGCCTGCTTCCAGATGTGACTGTACACCATTCATCATTGTTTTGGTGTGCCAAATATTTTGTTGACAGTGATAAGTTTGAATCATTAAATATGGTCCAGTTGTAAATTTCTTAAAGTTCTACAGGTTTTATTCGAGAAACTGGACAACTCTAGTACTCGCTCTCAGCAAATCTGGCTGACCATTCAAAATACTGCTAATACTAGTAACAGCAGACAGATGTGATTACAAAATCTTCTCCAGACACAATTCTGAATACAAATTAAAATGTTGCCATCATCAGCACCATCTTGTGGAAACCCAACTATTCCCCCTCTGACCAACTGAAGCAAAGCCGTCAATTCTTCCATCTGCACCACACAAAATTACATTAAAGGTCCATGGTTTGAAGGCATTCAAGCTTTCACAGAGAAGAAACAAATACCTTAGAGAGAAAAAAAGAAGAAAAAAGAGAGAGTATAACTATAAATAATGATGAAGATAATATCAATAATTAGGAATAGGAGTCAGCTTTTAAAATATGTTGTTGTCACTGCCTGGCACTTTGGTAATCTAATGATACTTAATAGCTAATTTCAGCCTTTACTTTACTCTAAAGGAATCAAGTGAAACATGAACACCAACTGACTAAGCATGCATTAGCACTGGCCATGTCCAAGCATACAGTGACTTTAAATAGGTTAATAATAATATGCTTGGGCAAATACAATTAAACATGCTTAGAGTTAGACAAATACAAGTAAACAATCACACCGACACTCTAACACAGTCACACTCACATTCACATACATGTATGCGTCCTCTTATAAATTGTATACTGTGCTTGACCTCTCTCTTTCTTTCACACATGATACACAACACTCAGGTTAGTCAAAGACCTGTGACCATTCAGCTTCACTTCCAGTGTTAATGTTATAAGAAAACGGCACATCAATAATAAATTAGTAACTAAAGAAGAAAACGACCAAGATGAAGTGAACTGAAGTAAAGAAACAGTGCATCCGATTCTGCCTCTACAAGTTAACGACTCCTGTCAAAATCAAAATGTTTACCGTAACCGTTCCGTCATTTCACTATTAACAGGATTACAGTTCCCTACATGTTACTTCAGATATAGCCAACATTCAGGGGACTGGGGGACTCTGATACATACAATAACACTAAACAAGGAAAACAAATATAAAGGTTACTAAACAATACATTATCCATCTGTCTTCTGTGGGTTTGAGTGATCACTACACACATGAACTTAACCGTAATTTGAGCTTACCCGAAATTCTTCTCTGTTGAACGTTTTCTTTCCGTGAGATATCCTATGAAATAAAGTAGACACCATTGGCTTTTCTTCATCTGAGAAATGTATTGAAGATTTACTATCTGACTCTTTACTCTCATTTCCACCCATGACTATCAGATTTCTGCCAACACTTGTTTACATGCCTATGTGCCACTAGTCACTTCCTTGATCTTCAAACGGATTGAGGTGCACAGGTTGAAGCTTCCTAATACTTATCAGAAGTGTAGAATGAACATGATTAAGAATATATTTTTTCAGAATATTATCATAGTGACTGACTAGAACTTTAAATAGAGTTCGTGTTATTTCTTGTTAAGTGATATTTTATCTGTGTGAATTCCCTTATGAGGCTGATGTTTCAAAGAAACTGAGACGCTTGTTTCTTTTCAATTCCAGAAATCATTACGCCCCTTGAAAATGTTACTTCCGTTATGCGCGAGCATGACCCCGGGAGCGTTTGGAAAACACCAGAGAAGCAGAAGGGAAAGTTAGAAGTTGTTTTGCTGCCCGTCTGATCTTTTCTCGTCAGCTTTTACCAAGAGCCAGCATGGCCTTACCACCGGAAAAGGTCACGGAACTCAAGCAGATCATTCATTCGCAGCTAGCGCAGGTAATTTAACTACGCCCCAAATGCTGAAGCAGCAGACGAATGCGTGATTCGACATGTTGTGTTTCTTCCTTGCTCATGAATGGAAACTGACAGTAACACATAAACAGCCCTGAAGTCTGATTACAACTATTCGAATGAATAATTGCAGGAAAGCGGTTGCACTTGCAAACTCACTCAGCTCGGGTAAACTGAACGTTGGTTCACCTGAGAAGTGACAAAATCACACAGTGTGATACTTTAGCATAGTGTATTTTTCGGTCTAGTCTTCAACAATAATAATAACAGTAGCAGCGGTCATTTCTGTAGTGCTGTATTTCACCCACACGGTTAGCACGCTGTGCTTTACAAGATCAACAAAATTCCCATCATATTTTTCATCTTTTTTCACCGTTTAATTGTTGTTTAACTTTAAGTGTCATTTTGTAGCTTGATAAAGGGGATTACCCTGAAAATTTACATGTTGTGTTTTGTCCTAATAAATAGTGTTCTTTTGAACCTTCTTTGTGTTTGGATCTCATTTTGGTAGTCATTGTATTCCTCACACATCATACCAGCACATGCTTGTACCTGCACACACACACACACACACACACACACACACACACACACACACACACACACACACACACACACACACAGGTGCACAGAAGTGAGTGGATTGGGGGGTAAAGGGGGAGGGGGGCAAGTAGGAATACAAGGTTTCTGATTACTTGTTGTGGTATTATTTGTATCTTAGGTAAAATTTTAACCCAGTTTTGAAGGTATGGGAAGATTGAATGTGACAGATGTCAGAAGGGAGCAAATTCCATTGGTTTGGAACACAGCAGGAGAAACAGCATTGGCCAAAAGTATTTGTGCCAACCTGGGAGATATGAAATATTCATGTGTCTGCAGAAGAAAGAAGCTGCCCGGAAGGGGTGTACACAGTAAGACTAAGAAGGTCAGAGAGATGAGTCAGAGAAAAAGTTGCTACAGATAGTTGACAGTTTGTAGTCTGTTCTGGCTTTAAGTTGGACCAGTAATCAATGAAAAACTTGCAGTCTAAGAGTTTGCATATGACTGTATGCAAAATGTATGTGCCTTGAAAACCAGGGGGTTTCTACAGACAGGCTGGCAGCAAACTCCAGATAGATGGAGTAATGAAACTGAAACTTTGTGAAAGAATGCTCAGCAACAGGTTTCGAATTACCTTTAGGCTTTAGGGATCTTCAAAAGCTGCTTGCTTGTGGATCTTATTGAGTTATTTTTTAGGGCATGTAATGTTTGATGTGTGTGTGCAAAGCGAAGCCAGAAGGTAAGATCAGAGTGGGCTGTTAAACTGTAAGTGACAGTATGGTATTCACAGCAGAATTTCATAGCCAGCCAATAGATACAGAGGTTTTTTAACAGTGGTGTTGGGTGGTCTCACTTTTGTTTTTTCATAAAGAACCATGCTGGATTTGTGTTCTGATCTGACTAATAGTAATATATATAATACAATTATATATTTTCCACAGGAAGACCAGCTAAGTCTAATTTACTGAGTTTCAATAATCAAGGTGGGAGGTTATCAGAGCAGAGACAAATCTTGTAGATTTTTTTTTTAAAGAGAAAAAAAGTTGGCGATACACAGCATTGTAATTCAAGAAGAGTGGCATGACATTGACAACACTGCTGATTTAATCCTGATTAAAGAGAGTCAAGTCAATTTTAAATCTAACTCCAGGAAAGTGATATTACCACTGCTGATAACATTGATATAATTATGCTGATTTGCTGTCTACCAGTCAGAGGTGTGATGAACTGCAAACAGCCATTACTTATTTTATACTAGTTAGAAATGTTTTGTCAGAACATGAGCTTATTGTTGTATGTCCAAAATGTCATCATTGAAAGCCTGATTGGACAGGCATGGCACTTTGACTGCACAGGTAAGACTAAGAGTGATGGAAAGTCAATCTTTTTGTATTGAAATTAAACGGTTTTGCTGAAGAAACAATAGATAGAAAGAAAGAAGACAAAAATAGATAAGAACAGGAAAATAGACTGCATGCAATTGACACTGACAGGCCTGTTTTTGTGCATTTTTTTTTTTTTTTTATGTTATAGCTGACATGCCTATATAGCCTGTATTGTATAGGTAAATTTATTTTTTGAACTTTAACAGTTTAAGGTTTGTTGTAGAAATACAATGCTGTTGGTTCAACTTCAAGACAATTTATGTCAGTAGAATAGCAAGGGGCATCTTCCATCATGTTCATGTCGATATAATATACGTATGCACTGATGCAGTGAGATAGAAGAATATGAAGTAAAGGGTTAAAATCGTAGTTTATGAAGTCATACATGACATGTACAGACAGATGTTTGTTTATTTGTTCAGATGGATGTTGAGGCACATATAAGATCTGTGATGGATGAGATCATGACCAGTGAAGCTGAGAAGAACAACCTGTCTGAAGCAGACATGATTGAGAAGCTGCGTAACAGAGGAGTGGTTGACGAGATTATGAACCATCTGCACTTCAGCGGCAGCACTCAAGCATCACGGCCAGCGACCCGAATCCTGGATGTTGATGATCAAGTAACACATGGTGCTGTCAAGAAAGGTAAGCGTTTGATGTCATAGCTGCAAGTCAACAGTGAAAACAGGCAAACAAAAACAAAACTCAGGAACTAACGCTAGTTACAGAACACAAGATGATACTGATAGAGATGCATGTTTGCTTACTTCAGTTGTAACTTGCAGTGATATTGCTGTTGTATTTTGTTTTTAAACTTCTTTTATTTGATACCTTTGAACTACCATTAGTAGATCTCTGTTACTTGCTTCAGTACAGATCCTTGGTACATCCATTCAGACACAAAATCTACTACACTTGCTGTCAGTTGGTTGCTGATCAACAGTAGTACAGTTTCTCTTTTGCCCATTTATACCTAATTGCTTTCATTTTTTGGCATTCATACTAAATCATAGTTGGGCTGCTAGTACAGACAGAATACAGAATCTTTATTGTCTATGAATAGCATTGAAATTTGCCTTACGACTGCATAGTGTACATGTATACAAAAACAAAACAAGGTATAAGATACACATCAAGAGAGAGAGAGAGAGAGAGAGAGAGAGACTTGACAATTTGATTCTTTATTGTTTCACTTTCAGACAAAGACCATAACAATTTCACCACATTGTTTTAGAGAGAGACTCAGAGAGAGACAGGTTAAATTCTGTAGCAATGCATTATAAATTCTTTTTAACTTTTTTCTTTTTGTTTTTGTTTCAGCCAACATTGATCCATCTCGCAGGTATCTATACCTCCAGATCCATGGTGGCAAAGCTTTCATGGACCAGCTGGCAGAAGAGGATTCGGGGCAAGCGCCTTCAGCATCATTCACCCTCCACATACACTTCAGGGGCCAGAGGTTCAAATCCAGACCTGTGCCATGCGCATGTGAGCCTTCCTTTGAGGAGGGATTCCTGTTGGAACTGCACAAAGAGGGAGCCGGTAATTCAGATAATACTGTAGTGTTCTTAAAAGGAAATTCGGTTTTAAACATACCATCAAAGTAACATGTAAAATAATAAATAAAATTCAAATTTAATGCATGATAATTCAATGTAAGACATATATATGAAGAAGAAACAAAGTGTTTGAATAAATTACAATTACAGCTAAAAACAAGTTAATAACAACTCACACACGCATCCACTCATGCACCCCCATGCACATGCACACGCACACACACGAGAGAGAGAGACGGATGACATGCCCTCATACATGTACACAGCCACACATATGCGTGTTCATGCTTGCACACATACACACAGACAGTCATATGTACGTACACTCATGCACTGCTGCAACTGGTCACTTTTCTGCGACTTGACACACACACGCACAGCAACAACAGCAACACACTCTAATAAACACACATAACACCATCTGACACAGCATGAAAGACCTGCGACATGCAGTTGACCCATCATCAGAGTTTCACACTCTGGCTGCACAAGTTGTTTCAAGAGTAGCAAGTGCTCTTTGAGCTTGAAGTAATGGAATATCACTGGGTTTTGTTGAACTTGAGTTGGAAACTGGGGAGGGAGGGTGCCAGACAGGAGGTCTGTCACTGACAATCAAGATCTTTCAATGAGACCAAACTGGCAACGGAAGGTGATTGTAATCGTAGCTCAGAATTTTATTATTCGTAAGAGTTTGGGCTGAGACTGAGAGGTTCTTTCCCCTGGTGCATTTTTGATGTTGTTCTCAGTTTAAGCCTTTAAATTTGTGTGAAATGTAATTTATGACCATGCCCACCAGCAATGTTGATGTTATGTAAATCATGTTAACTGAACGTTTTGTTCTTCTGTAATGTACCTTTCAATGTAATATTTTCATAATTATTCAGGCACAGTAAGCACACTTAACAGTGTATTGACTCAAGTAAATAAAAACGATAGTAACACCCCGTTGTGTTAAAAAAAGAAGTTTTTTTATAAAACCTTTAACAGTGAACTGTGACTGAATAATGCTTGGTGTCACAAAATTGACAGCGTATTGAAATATAGCAAGAGTATCAGGTGAAAGAACAAAGAAAATAACTCAAATACACATTTGTTTATTTGTCAGGGGAAGCAGGAAAAATGGCTGACACGCCATCGATGCTGTCCATCTGTGACCAGATTCACATTGTTCTCATCAGAACGACTGCAATGGGCGAGATGACTCTTGTGTCCTCCAATTTTTTTGAGTGGCGCCCTCTACTGGCCTCAAAAACTGGACACTTGAATGTCTCCATTGAGTTGAAAGGAATTGGTGAGTTCAGGTTTATTTTAAAATGTCGACAAACATTCCTGTTTATCAGTGTTAAATTTAAGCAGGGGTGTGTGTGTTGGCGGAGGGATTACATGGTTGAGAGGGATACTGTTTTTTTCTTTCATAGACATAGGCTCAGGATTGTGAGGTAATGGGTCTTTGAGTTGAAATCTATGTTTTGCTTCTTGTGTTTTTTGTCAACTGTTGACATGACTTTCATTCATCTGTCACAGTCACTTGCTTTACCATCAACAGTACACACAGGTGTATTACATTCGCATCTTGCAGGGCCAGAGAGCAAAGTACCAACTGGTATTCTGGAAGCAGAGCTGGAACTGTTTCCAAGGGCAACACAGTGTCTGGAAGAGAATGTGGTTCGAACCCAGCTAGACCTGGAACGCGGCAAACAAGCGGAACAGGACCGGCGTTTCCTGGAGTACGCCAAACATTGGTGGAGGGAGTACCTGGACATCAAGCCCGCCCACCAGGACAGGCTCATCAAAATCTTTGCCTTGGTGAGATGCTGATAGGTTCAGCACCCTGTGTGCATGAATTCAAAAGAGTTAGCCTTTCTGAAATGGTTGTGCTTGAGTCTCTGCATCCTCACCTCACCACCACCACCGACTTTCCCATGCAGCATTCTTAGTTTAAACTGGCTCACCTGTCTGTCAACCTTCGTCAACACTCTCTACAACTCACCTGCCTCTACCATCCGCCCCCTAACAGGGAGAATAACTTACTGAATGAAGTGTCATAGTGTGTTTATGTAGTTAATTAGGTTCACTGTGCTCTTGGTGTGTGTGTGTTTGCTGTTGTTTTTGTGTGTGCGTGGTTGTATACACTTAGAATAGTCTCTACGGCCAAGATTTTGTGCTTTAAAAATACTTTAATGATTATATTACACCATAGGACCTACAGCATGTGACTATGAGACAGAGACCAACACATTAGACACAGAAAAGTGGTCTTCCAAGATAGGTACTGTTGCTTTGTTGCACCTTCAGAGGTTTAATTACATGCTGTGTGAACAGTTGGTTAGGAAGACCAGACCTTAAAAGATGCACAGTGTTGTTGTGATGAAGAGGCTGAGTAAGGTATGTTCAGCAGTACTCTGTCATTGTCCTACCTTTGTGGTTTGATTTTATGTTTCATTTGGTGTGATGGGAAGTTTGTTTAAATCAAAATACTTTTATTCTGACCTGGTGTAGAAGCTTAATACGCAAGAACACATTTACCATTGTGAATCAGACAAGCAAAATACAAGCGGAGTTGGTTCATTTTTCTCAGCTGTTTATCTGGCCATTTCTTTTTGCCCCCTGTTATGCCAGCTGAATCAGCAAACTGTTTCAGAGTGGCAAAAAAAAAAAAAACAACAACAAAAAAACAAACAAAAAAAGGAGAGCAATGCAGCAGAACAGTGACAGGTGCCAATTTTCTTTAACACATTCTATTATGTGGGTGACATAATAGAATGTGTTAAAGAAAATTGGCACCTGTCACTGTTCTGCTGCATTGCTCTCCTTTTTGTTTTGTTTTGGCTGCAGAGCCTGCATGGTGTTTTCCTCACATGTTCCTCAAACATAAATTTGCAGAATGAGAAAAACAGTAACTACAGACCTGTGTACTCCTTTGCGACTCCTCTGCATTTCTGTAATGTACACTTGCCAGATGAGAACAGTAACTACAGACCTGTGTGCTCCTTTGTGACTCCTCTGCATTCTTCTAACATACACTTGCCGGATGAGAACAGTAACTACAGACCTGTGTGCTCCTTTGTGACTCCTCTGCATTCTTCTAACATACACTTGCAGGATGAGAACAGTAACTACAGACCTGTATGCTCCTTTGTGACTCCTCTGCGTGCTGGGAGGCTGCTGGACACACCTCGCCAGGCCATGCGCTTCGTGTCGCTGATCCGTTATGACAAGCAGCAGACGTTGGGTGGTGGGGACAAGCTGGAGCAGTGGTGCACTCTTCATGCCTTTCTGGCCAAGAATAAAGGGGTAGGTTTTTCCATCCGTTGAGACAACTAGCTGAACGTGTGTGCATGCGTGTGTGTGTGTGTGTGTGTGTGTGTGTGTGTGTGTGTGTATGCATACGTGTGTGTGTGTGCATGCAGATGTGTGTGTGCATGCAGATGTGTGTTTATGTTCATGCATTTTTTTCTCTTTAGATCATTGTATGCGTTTGAGTGATCTGACTGTGGGTAGCTAGAACCATTCATCCCCCAGTTTACAGGAATGTGAGGATGATGCCACGTTACTTTGCTGTTTGCAGGACTGTGAAGTTGTGCCACATTGACTGTGAGGATGATGCCACATTACTTTGCTGTTTGCAGGACTGTGAGGATGATGCCACATTACTTTGCTGTTTGCAGGACTGTGAGGATGATGCCACATTACTTTGCTGTTTGCAGGACTGTGAGGATGATGCCACATTACTTTGCTGTTTGCAGGACTGTAAGGACCATGCCACATTGACTGTGAGGATGATGCCACATTACTTTGCTGTTTGCAGGACTGTGAGGACCATGCCACATTGACTGTGGGATGATGGCACATTGCTTTGCTGTTTGCAGGACCGCAGTTGACTGTTAGGACCATGCCACATTGACTGTGAGGATGATGCCACATTACTTTGCTGTTTGCAGGACTGTGAGGACCATGCCACACTGCTGTGCAGCCTGCTGCTGGGCTTTGGCCTGGATGCCTACGTGTGTTTTGGCACGAAGGTTAAGGGCGCCGTGCATGCCTGGGTGATGACCATCAGCACCGACGGCCTTGTCACCTTCTGGGAGAGTCTCAGTGGACATAGGTCAGTGGGATGTGGCTTGTGTTTTTGTTGGTGGGGATGGGAGACTCTTCTTTTCAGTTGCCTAAAGATGAACATTACATACCACGAGAAGAAAGGGCATACCACGAGAAGAAAGGGCTGCCTAACATCTCTGGGCTAGTCAAGAGGATGAAACTGTTATCAATGAGTAATGCTTTATCTCATTCAAATACAAAGAACCTACAAACAGGATGCATTTGTGTTCTTCTTTAAAAATCCACAGAAGAAAGGTTCTTTTCTTATCACAGTTCTCTGCCCATCTGTTTGTGTCATAAGTGCACTTTGCACACACACGCATTTACGAACACCCCCACCCACACATGCACACACATGCGTACATACACATGTACGCATGCATGTATGCATGCAACTTGCAAGCACACACATGCTGTTCAGTCTCAGTATTTTTACAGATATGCTTTATCTCATTTCTTTTTTTGCCGATAGGTAGTAACTGTGCTTTCCTCAAAGTACTGCATTTTTACGCTACAGAACAACCCGAGCTATTGGCTGTGTACTCAGGAAGAAAAGCAGAAACATCCTTGGGACAAGACTTAGTGCTTGTGTAGCCGACACAGATTCTTCTAGCATAGACTGAGCGCAGCAGCTGCGTACATTTGCAGATTCATTCATAGACTAAGTGCCTGTGTGGCTGGCTTTTTTTTTTGTAGCATACACTGGGCACAACAACGACATACATTTGCTGGTTCATTCTTAGACTTGGTGCTTGTGTAGCTTACACAGATTCTTTCAGCATAGACTGAGTAGGCAGATGTATACATTTGCAGGTTCATTCATAGACTTAGTGCTTGTATATCTGACACTGTTGTCTTCTAGCAGAGACTGAGTACAGCAGCTGTGTACATTTGCAGGTTCATTCATGAGCCCATTGACCCCATGGCTCCACCGATGAGCAAGAAGGAGCGAGCGAAGCACCCCTACAAAACCATTGGATGTGTCTTCAACCACCGCACCTTCTATGCCAACACCCAGGTAAGTGTTTGTGCTCTTTTGGAGGTTTTGGTCACTGAAAACCTTTCACAAAGCACCCACACAAAACCTTTGGATGTATGTTCAAGTTCAACCACCGCACCTTCTATGCCAGGTTTTGGTCACTGTAAAAAACCTTTCACAGTGCACCCCTCCAAAACCACTGGATGTGTCTTCAACCACCACACTTTCTGTGCCAACACACAAGTACTTTTTTGTGCCCTTTGGAGGTTTCAGTCACTGAAAGCCTTTCAAGTGAGGTGGAAGACGTGCATAATGACAATGCAAAGTTCACATGGATTTGATGTTTGAAATAAAATTAACAAAATTGTTTTTTCCCGTAACTTTAGTGTGAGACTACTTTTATTGCTAACTTTTTCATATAATAATAGGGAACTTATAGAGCCCTTTCAGAAACTCAAAGCGCTTTACAACTTAGACACAAAAGTTATGTGATTTTTTTATCCAAATTGATGTGCTCAGGTATGCAGTAAATATATGGACATGTAGCCGCTATATATACATACAGTTGTTTTGTGCAGTTGCTTGCAGTTTGCATGTAGTTTAATGATGAAAATAATTGTGTTTTGTATCAATACTTTTGTCTTGTGCAGATAAGTGATGAGGTTTTGTATCAGTGCCTTTGTCATGCACAGTCCAATGGTGAGGTTTTGTATCCATGCCTTTGTCATGCCCAGACCAGTGATGAGGTTTTGTCATGTGCAGACAAGTGATGAGGTTTTGTATCAATGCCTTTGTCATGTCCAGACCAGTGATGAGGTTTTTGTCATGCCCAGACCAGTGATGAGGTTTTGACATGTGCAGACCAGTGACCGTGTGGAGGAGTGTCGCTTTGAGCTGCACAATGGCTCGCTGTGGAAGAGCATGAGAAGTGAGGTGGTGCTGTCGGTGTGTGGCCCCGGTGCCAGCCCCCTCTGGCCCTCCCCGCCCCCTCTGTGTGCCTCTGTCCTTGACCCCACCCTGGTCAGCAATGACCTGGAGATACAGATACGACGTCTGGTGGTTCAGCATCGCCAGGTTAGTTAGTGGTGTGTGTGTGTGAATGTGTGTGCATGCGTTTGTGTGTAGGTTCACTTGAGAAAGGACTTTCAATAATATGAGAAGAGTTGTGAAATGTGCATTTACTTATGATAGAGTTTGCTTTGATGTGTGTGTGTGTGCATGTGTGTGTGGGTCTGTGTCTGTGCATGCATGTTTGTGTGTGTGTTCATGTTGTACGTTTTGAATTTGGACAATATGTGCTTGTAAAGAACGTGTAAGTGCTTAGGGCCTGTGCAGGTTAGGTGCTCTAAGTATTCATTATTATTATTATGTGCCCCAGTGTAGGAGGCATGGCATTAAAATCCTATTACCAAGTAAGTAGGTGTGTGCATCCCTTGCATGTGTGCCTTCATAGTGGAGAGCAGCAACCAGGTGATAAACTGAGGCACTGCAACAGTTGATGCAACATTACAGTACATGTCCGTCTCCTTTGTATGCATGCCCCCATCCTGAAGAGAAGAGGCAGTATGCTGTATCAGGAAGCTTTAAGATTATATTTTTGTACTTGCTTTTTATTGCCTTGGTGGGTTGTTTCATTTTTGACAACTTGCTTGGCTGTCTGTGGACTTCATTTCATTCAGCGTTGTGCATGTTGAAAGTGTTTGTCCCACAAATGAGTTTTTGTTTTAAAAAGGTTGAGACAGCATCAGGTAGCACAGTGGTGTTTGATGACACTGGTGTGAATTTTGTCAGGATCTTGTGATGGGGTGCAGCAGACAGTAATGAAGGTACACTCTGCAGAGAAGCCAGAGCTGCCTTTGGTTTTCTCTTTAAAGCCTGGAGTTTGTCAGAATATATAGCATAGCATGCTGCCAGGAATTTTGCCTTATTTTTGCCTGACTGGTTCATACAACTTAATTTTTTCCCAAATTCCCTTCAGACATATTGTGACAGTTGTCATGACAGTGAATCAGACTTAACTTTTGATACGACTTGTTTTACGTTTGGACTTTCATCCATGTTATGGGGACTTGCACTTCATCTGGGTAGATTTGACCCACTCCCTCCCTCTTCATGTTGACTGGGTGTTACAATTCAAGAGTTGGTCAATCATTTTGTCAGGACCAAGGCCTCACAACACCCTGGGATGACCAGCTGAGCTACATCCTTACCCCTGCCCTTGCTGCCTACGAAACGGAGAGAGTCACAGGTAAGTCTTCATTCTACACCTCTTCTGTACTCCTGTGCTGTCTTGCTCAGGCTTCCTTGTGGATCTGAAAACCAGGCTTGCCAGCATATACCTGTGTGTGTCAGTTTTCAAACTGGACAAAATAGTGTCACGTTCCATTCTGCCCTGACTAACGTTTGCAGTGAAATGTACACACGGAAGTAATCATCTAGATGAATCAGGTTTTATTCAGGAAAATGTTGTTAGACAGTACAAGAAGTTGAACACACAATGATGATGACAATGATGAAGACTTGTAGACTGAATATATGTCCATGCTGCAGCAATTTGCTCATTAGTCATTGTGCTTAAACAAACACACACACATACACACACAACAATCTCCCTGAATGCCGAACAAGTTAAGCTTATATAATTGACAAGTAATCATTTGTGTTGGGCCACCTTCCTCAGGTGTAACTGCTGGCAATGAGGAATTCCAAGATGCAGTACGACAGGCAGTTCCGGAGGGACAGACATTTAAAGGCTACCCCATCCAGTTTACACATCGTAATGCCCGCAAAGCTTTCCTCACATGCCTCAAGTAAGTTTTACCTTCACTTGTTGCATTGTATGTTGTGATCATGCAGAGGTGTTAGTCTCTGTTTTCAGTTGTTGCTCAGTTCCTGTTTGTCTGCATTTTGTTCCTTGGTTTCACAGTATGCATTGGGTGCATACTTGGTTTCGCAGTATGCATTGGCTTCTGTCTGATCCAGGGCCTCAGTGTACTTGGTTTCACAATATGCATTGGTTTCTGTCTGATCCAGAACCCCAGTGTACTTGTTTTCACAGTATGCATTGGTTTCTGTCTGATCCAGAACCCCAGTGTACTTGTTTTCACAGTTTGCATTGGCTTCTGTCTGGTCCAGGGCCCCAGTGTACTTGTTTCACAGTATGCATTGGTTTCTGTCTGATCCAGGGCCCCAGTGTACTTGGTTTCACAATTTGCATTGGTTTCTGTCTGATCCAGGGTCCCAGTGTACTTGGTTTCACAGTATGCATTGGTTTCTGTCTGGTCCAGGGCCCCAGTGTAATTGGTTTCACAGTATGCATTGGTTTCTGTCTGATCCAGGGCCCCAGTGTGCGAAGAGATCATCAACTGCCGAGGGGACCAAGTGAGACTGGCGCTGCGGGTCCGGGTCTTCCCCTACCCAGAATCTGCCTGCGCCACCTGGGTCATGTTTGCCTGCAAGTACAAGTCGGTCTTGTAGCCATTGGTGCTGCCATGGAAGTGAATGACGGGGGAAAGAGAACAGCAGAACTGTGGAATAAACAGCATTTGTGAAAGTTTTCGGTTTTGCTGTTGTACAGATCAAGACTTTCCAGTTATTCACCATTAAAATCCATTGAGACTGAATTAAAAATGTTTTGTTTCACTCTCACCCAGTGCTGCATTTACAGTGGTTCATCTTTTGTAATACTTGCTCCGCAGCTGAAAGCATCATGTTGATGAAAGAGTGCAGTAACAGTATTACTGACCTAGTGAGAGGATTCTGAGTGCAGAAGGGAATTTGAACTTCTTCAGATGTGATATTTTTCTCATTATGCCATGCAGTATGCCGTGTTACTTTGTTTTTGGAAGACAGAAAAGGTTGAAAAAAAGAGTGCTGATTTTTATTAGACAATACAAACCATGCGCACATCTTTAGTGAAAAGACCTTTCTCAATATAAATATGATATACTTGATTGTGTATAATAAAAAAAATATAATGCATTAATAAACTAACAAATGATGATGTGAAAGGAGTTTGATCTACGTAACTTGCAGTTGGTGGATAGGTTTGTTCAAGAGGTTTGACCATTCGAGAAGGAAAAACAAAAAGGTGCAGTTTTGTAGCTTACCAGATTTAATATATACATGCATATTAACAACACAAAGGTTTTGTTTTATGAAAATGTTGACAGTTTTTCTGTGGCAGTTTGTTCATTTTAGTTTGTTTTTGTCTCTGGGTCATTTTACTTTGTTCTTGTTTTTGTCTCTGGGTCATTTTAGTTTGTTCTGTCTTGTCTCATGCATGTGTATAGATTGTGAAGATCACTCACCAGTGTTTGAGTAAGCAAGGGCAACAGTTTTCCTATGAGAGTACATCTGTTTTACATTTAGCATCTCAGCTATTAATTATTGTCCTGTTTCTCCAAAATGTGTATTTGTGTGTATTGATGGATAACTCACAGTGCTCAGCTATTAATCATTGTCCTGTTTCTCCAAACTGTGTATTTGTGTGTATTGATGGATAACTCACAGTGCTCAGCTATTAATCATTGTCCTGTTTATCCAAACTGTGTATTTGTGTGTACTGATGGATAACTCACAGTGCTCAGACATAGTAACCAGAGTAGATCTGCTGGTTACAGAACCCTTTGAGGAAAATCAGTTTCACAATGTCCCATAGCCATAGGGCCTGACAGCCATTGGGTGGCTTGAGTGAGGTCTGCAGAATCTCTGCCATCTTGCAACACCATTGAATGATGTCTGCATAATCTCTGCCATCTTGCAACACCACTGAATGACGTCTGTAGAATCTCTGCCATCTTGCAGCACCGTTTGTTGCCTTGAATGACATTTGCAGAATCTATGCTATCCTGCAACACCATTGGTTCAGATTCTCAGGATTCCCATTTTGTTAAACCTTGGCATCATGTCAGTGTACAGTGCTAATTTCTGTATCCCTGGACTGGTTGATTATTTGTATGCCTTGTGCCTTATAGACTTATTAGGGTTGCTGCACCCCTGCAGAAACAGAATGCAGTGGCACATCCTAAATTCATGCAGTTTTTGAGAACTTATTTTTGCTTGGCTGTGACTCAGATGCATTTATTCAGTGCAGGATTAATCAGTAAACAAAACTATGCAATGTTGACAGAGTTTAACATGAAGACAGATGAAGAAAATGGGGAAATGTAAAGAATACAGTAAAGTGCTGGGGTACAATAATTAGCACATCCTTTCTGTATAAATATACCCTGCAGCAACATTATGGGATTTTTTTACTGTCAAGGCTGCCTCTCAAAAGATGTAGAGGAACTTGTAGTATTGGAGGTATGGGCATGAAAAAAACTTTGCATGGTGATATATATGTATATCTCCATTCCTCTTCTGGTCATACCTGTCAGTGACCTTGACCTACCACCAAGGACACTGACAAATGTTATGACCTTGACCTGCCAACAAGGTCATTGACATAAGAAATATCAAAGTGAAAGTTGATTTTCTTGGCAAGTTTGATCCAGTTTAATTCAAAACTTCTACAGTTGCATGCATGGATTAAGTTCATTTAAAAAATGCTTTTTTACCCCTTTTAACTATGATGTGTATCTTGCGAAAGTAACTGGCCTTGACTTGGCAAAAACCTCAGTGTTGGTTTTTATTTTTTTATTTCAGCTCTTCTTCATGTGTGATCTTTCAATCTTGACATGATGACCTTCATATTGTCACATGTTCTTACTTTTTCCATGACAAAATTTTAAGCACAGAGCTGTGCTTGAAAAAAATCAGTTGACTGCTTGCAGAGCAGTTTTTCTTCTTAATTTTCATTTTAAAACTGGCATGTTGTAAACCTAGCAAAATAGCATGTTTTTTTATGGTGTGCCAAGTTTTATATCCTCTGATTACATCAAAGAGATGTTGATTACTGTACCTGAAACAAGCATGTGATTTGTCAGAAGACTGCCGTTGTATGCCAAAGATCATGAGGAATATACAAGGAGTTTGAATTTGCATGTTGTTGTTTTTCTAGGGTGAGTGTTGATGAGAGGGAGTGAATAGGCGGGTTGGGTTGTTGGTGCTTTGTATGAATCTGACAGCTAGTTTGTGATTTGTCAATTTTATTTTTCATTCCCCATACTTTGTACGTGTACATCTATTTTTATTTTTTATCTGTTGTTACCAGTGCACCAGGAGCTGTGTTTACTCTCAAAAAACAACAAAACCTAGGGTCTGAGACCAGCTTCCTGTGCTTCATAGATCTCAGTAGAGCACCAGGATGCATGTCATTCCATTTCTTGGTCCTACTTGCTATGCTCATCTTGTTCTAACACCTCCAGGATGCGTGTATCATTTCATGGTGCTTGGTCCTACTTGGTGTGCTTATCTCATTAGAACAGCAGGATGTGTGTATCATTTCATGGTTCTTGGTCCTACTTGGTGTGCTTATCTCATTAGAACAGCAGGATGCGTGTATCATTTCATGGTTCTTGGTCCTACTTGGTGTGCTTATCTCATTAGAACAGCAGGATGTGTGTATCATTTCATGGTTCTTGGTCCTACTTGGTGTGCTTATCTCATTAGAACAGCAGGATGTGTGTATCATTTCATGGTTCTTGGTCCTACTTGGTGTGCTTATCTCATTAGAACAGCAGGATGCGTGTATCATTTCATGGTTCTTGGTCCTATTTGCTGTGCTCATCTCACAGAGCTGCTTGGGGAAAACTTGGAACATGATGGGATGGGATTGGGGGTTGGGGATTAGAGCATGATGATCTCTAAGATGATTTTGTCTGTATATATGTAAATATATCATGTTGTACAAGCTGTGTGAGATCAAACAAATGATAGCAGCTGACTCCACTTGCAGTCTCATGATCAAGACCTCACAAGAACACACTTCAGAGCTGCTTGCCAAAAAAAAAAAAAAAAAAAACCAAAAAAAATAAAATGTGCTGTTTCCAGTTATTTTTGGGAACAAGAAAGTCTAGTGACACAGGGTCAGTGATTACTTTTCAGCGCTATATTGTTTGGATGTTAAAGTTGTTGAATGTGTGAAACTGCGCAAATCTGAGGTGAACATTACTCTTTTTTTTTTTTGCTGAGTGCATGAAACTGTACAAATCGGAGGTGAAAATTACTCTTCTAGTTTTTTTTTGCCAGTATTGCATAGTTAATTGCATTTGTTGGTTTTTGTTGTATAAGGGCATGCATAGCCCGTTTGCACATGCTGAAAAAATGGCTTGCTCTTTTATGTCGTTTTTATTGTGATACTGTGCTTCAGTGACTAGATTCGTTATACACTCAAGATTGGTGTACAAGCACAATTTAGTTAAGATATTATGATGCTGGAAAGATTTGAATATGTCAATCATGGAATTTATCAAATTATTTTTGTTACCAACAAAAGTTTATAAATATGACTTCTTTTTGTTTGTGGTGCGTGAACTGAACCTACAGAATAAAGCACACTGACATGGCTTGCTGTGTTTGTTGGTTGTGTATATGTGCCCACATGTAATTTTAGCATTGAGATTTCTGTAGTACTATGTCCTGACTAACAGCCTCATGGCATTTTAGAATAAAACGAATCTGGAAGCTAGCAATAACAATAACAACAGCAATAACAGTATACGTTATTCATCCCAGTGGGAAATTAAAGCTGTCATTTGATTGTATACATTAACACACAAGGAAAAGTTGAATTACACATATCTCAATAATTCAAAGTCATGAAACACAGTATACCCACTCTTATACATACACCCCTTTCTCTCAATCTAGATATGCTAAAGCATTGACCTAATGCTTATACCTAGCAAATCCAAAATTACCTGGAATAATGTTATATCTGACAAACCAAAATAAAGCTCTCAAACAAAATCGTTAGGTAAACACAACCCCCACCCTCCTTTGGAAAGTTATTATCTAACAGGGCACATTGCTCCATCTATGATCTAAAGCTGAAACACTTTCACAGCAAAGTGCAACACATGAACAAGGCAAAGCATTTAAAATCATGACAAACTATGTAAAAATAGAATGGAGAGTAAAATGTATTGTTACTTGTAACATGTGTATGACGTCCATAGGAGAGAGGAGGGGGGTCTTTAGAGGATGATCCTACTTTGCTTGAACAGTAATTTAAAACGTGCATTTTTAACACTTCGTTTGCAAATACAGAAACATGATGATCTCACACAGAGTCACTGCATAATTAACCGTAAGAACTTCTAGCCATAGGCTTACCCGAAAATTCGCACAGGTTTTGTATTGTCATACGAAATTAGCGTTCTCTTTAACCACTGACGTGTTTGGATCTATGCGAACAACAGTTTTGCGCAAGCAAGTCTACGTCAGAAAACGTATTGCCCTTAGACTCAGAGAGCTGATTTTTGACAGCAGTTTTTATGATGCAGTAGATGAAACATGATACCACACTGAGAGTGATGAAAACAGGCAAACAAACGGTGAGTCTGGCAGGAGCACTGCATGTCCACTTCAGTAATGAGGACATCGGGGACCTCTGAGCCGGTGAGAGTTCTCATTTTCTGCGTTCTGCCCCGGTTGTGTGGAAGAAAGAGCAGAAAGTCCACAACGCTGTGCACGACGGAATAGCTCTGTACCACACCACGTGGAAGCAATACAACTAAAAACAACCACAAAGTATAAACATGGTGCCTAGCGTCCACAGAAACCATAAGGCTTATTAGGGGATTCAACCACAGCCACCAGCAACAAACCTTGTACTAATCTCCACCTAGTGCAATGTGGCTTTAAC
>OY757546.1:14372338-14384025 GCA_963584105.1 Alviniconcha strummeri | reverse complement strand
TAGATTATAACTGAACAATATCACCACCACCATCACCAACACCAACACCAAACAACAATAACACCAACAACAGCAACAACAACAAAACCGAAAGGGCAAAAGGCAGGAGGGGAGGGGGTTGGGGGTAAGGGGAGGGGGTTCCTTCTATTCAACATCACACGAAAAAATAACGACGACCACGAGGTCATACACTCCCACGCAAAACAACATCGACCGGTGACTCTTTATAAGACAACAGTAGCGAAATCACCTCCGTGCTTCCAACCCGTGCCTATTTTCTTGCTGTCACACGCAATGGCGGCTGCTATGACAGACGTCATTAGATGTCGGGGCGAGCGATAAGTTTGGATGCCGTCAGAAATAATTCCATTTTCCGCTCTTTTTGTCCGGCCTTCCGCTGCGGCTAACGGCCCGGTTCTGTCAACGGCGCAGGCGCAGACGTAACTGTGTGTCTATTGAATCACGGGAATGATGGACAGCTTATTACGTGCCTCACTCGTTCCTTCTCCGTGTTACCCCATGCCCTGTTTTCTCTGTAAACTGCGCTGAATGTCTCGCATTAGTTAATGCATTTTTACCTGCTGTTGCTGCTGACGATTCACTCCCCTTCCCTCCTCCCCCCCCCCCCCCCCGTCTCCCACCTCCCCCCACTTTTCCCCTTCTCTATTTATGGAGTGATGGATTGATTTTTTAACAAAGTAGGGTTGACATATCTCAAGTTAAAAGAGAAAGGAGGAAGAAAAAAGGGAATGGATCGGAAACAAATGATGGAATGAATGGAAACCTTGGAAGAGGCATTGGTGTCTTACTGGTCTGCCGCTGTTTTGTTTGTTTGTAGTCTGAATTGTGTTTAAAAGTCAAAGCGTGCGATCGTCACTGGTGTGTTAAACACACACACATGCACACGCACGCACGTACACACACATACACACACACACGCACGCACGCACACGCACGCACGCACGCACGCACACACACACGCACGCACGCACGCACACTCACAAACACACACACACACACACACACTCACAAGCACACACACACACACACACACACACACACACACATACACACACACACACACACCACCACCACCACCACCACCACCAGCAACACCACCAGCAACACCACCAGCAACATCACCAACACCAACACCAATACCAACAAAAACAAGACAAGACACAACAGCAAAATACAAACAGCCGCAGCAGCAGCAGCAGCAACAACAACAACAACAACAACAACAACAACAACAACAAGAACCACCCAAAACAAGAACAACACAAACTGAAACAAGACAAGGAATAAAAATAATTAAGAACCCTCCCTCCCCCCTCCCCCCCTCCAACGTCACTGCTGGTCATTCTCACTGCAGTTTAAATTAAAATTATCCCCTCTCCCCTCGTCTAAGCTACACTTGAAGGCAATTCTGTATTCAGTGTCATGGTTCAGGAAACATGGGGTTAAATATTGCACCGTAAGTTTTTGAAATAGTTGCGAGACCAAGCAGTAGTTGAAGGGAGGTAACTTTCATATAATTATGATCTCTGTCATCTGAGCAGAAGTTGTTTCCCTTTAATCATTGATGCATTTACAATGGGCTTGGCTCAACATGCTGCTGCCGCCAACGCAGTGGAGCGGCGAACTGAGCACTAAACCCGATGCTTATTATAGGTTCTTAGCGTCTGCAGTGTAGACAGAAACGATCGGAACACAGGGACCGTGCAGAAACAGTAATGGCGGAACCCTCGTCAGGGCTCGACCGCTTTCAACACCGAGCGGTGGGACGACAGAACTCGACCTTCGGACCCTCGCAGCGCTGAATCGACCCACGCGCCATTGCCAGCCGCTGACACGTGAGTTGTTCGCCTAAATCCCCAATCTCTCTCTCCCTCGCTCTTTCGTAGGCACACACGCAGCATGACAAACTGCCGTTAGAAATAGAAGCTTACTTCCTCAGCGACTGGTCTTGCATCATGCCGGCCCAATCACGAGAGAGACTGTCGCTGTGTGGTATATTTACAGACTGACTAGCACGAAAATCAGTCGACGCTGCGGTACTTGACGGAAACGCACAATTTCTGTTCCGCGTGTAGCTGAGCTGGCTTTCATTGACAGCGGCGAGCGCGGCGTGCGGCGACTTGCGTGTTGCATTGCGCAGAGACGCGGAGTTGACGGAAACAGGGAGGTGATGTGTACACGTGGGTGTCTGGCCTACAACAACAACAACAACAACTGCTGCTGCCGCAGGCTGCTATTTGTGTCAGAAGCGGCCAAACGCGTGCGAGGGTTTCGTAAGCTACGCCGCAGACTGTGTTATTTGTGTCGTCAGGCGTAAGCGGCCGAACACGTGCGTGGCCGGGTTTGGGTAAGCTACAACGACTGACACTGCTTCTTGCCACACGGACTGTGTTATCTGGGTTTTGTAAGCTATACTACTGCCACACAGGCTGTGTTATAATTTGTGTTATCAGGCGTAAGAAGTCAAAACACGTGTGGGTTTCTCAGTGTAAGCTACAACTACTGACGCTTGCTTGCCACACAGACTTATTTGTCGTGTCCCAAGCGGTCAAAACACGTGGTGGGTTTCTGTAAGCTACAACTTCTGACACTGTTGCTTGCCACACAGACTGTGTTATTTGTCATGTCCCAAGCGGTCAAAACACGTGGTGGGTTTCTGTAAGCTACAACTACTGGTAACACTGTTCCTTGCTACACGGACTGTTGTTTGTCTCCTAAACGGTCAAAACGACACGTGGTGGGTTTCTGTAAGCTACAACTCAACTACTGCCACACGTACTGCTGCTGGCACACACCCTGACCGTGTGAAGGGTCACTGTCACAAGAGCCGGTCCAGCACGTTGGTGGCGATCCAGTCCCTTTTCCAGCCAGAACATCAGGTAAAACTAAAACTCAGTAAAAAAAAAAAAAAAAAAAAGGGCACAGCTTTCGCAGTTCTCTTGTCCATTACTGAGTGGGCCAGTCGTGGCTGTGATGGCGTATGACTAGACGTTTGTGGCTCATTACAACGTTTTTCTCCTATTCCTAATAATAACAATGATAATAATACTGATTCCCATCTTTTTTGGTGCTTTTTAAGTTAGTTATTAGATTTTAACGTCCTGTCAACCACACAGGGTCACTCTGGATAATTAAACTGTCATAAGCAAATGCACATTTTAGAACCTTTCTCAAGTCCACAAGATCAGCTCCTGCACAAATGTAAAACAACATACATGTGTACATAAAAACAAACACAAATTGTGAAGAGTTAATCCCCACAATATTGCCATTGTTAAAAAGGCATATAAAATTGTAAGGATAGGAAATCATTTCAGTTTTTTTTGCCATGAACATATATACTTTCTTGTTTAAATCTCTATCTAATTATGTGGTTGTGATAGTACTGATACTCGGGATTTGTTCCGCATGTACGACGCGGACTGGATGTAAAAAGACCCTGTGTCTAATCCACTACCTGCGTAAAACAACATTCATCATTCATTCACACACGCACGCACGCACGCACGCACGCACGCACGCACGCACGCACGCACGCACGCACGCACACACACACACACACACACATACACACTGCCTCTCTGTCTCTGTCTCTGTCTCTTTGTGTCTCTGTCTGTCTCATCCTTTGCTTGCTCTCTCCCTTTCCGCCCCCCCCCCCCGCCCCCCCGCGCCCCCACCAATTCGTCTGCTACCAGAAATACTGGCTGTATTATGTAGGGTTACGCATCGCGTGCAGTGTTCTTACATGTGTGGCTAATAAACACGTCCCGCTCCACGCTTCCTCATGCTAGAGAAGTGGTAAACAACAAACCGTGGCTTTGTCTTCACTGACCTCTCTTCCTTCTCTCGCCTTCTTCGCCCCCCCCCCCCCCCCCCCCCCGCCTCTTCCTCTTTCATCCCTGGCGCGCTGGCACGCACACACACACACTCACACACACACACACGCGCGCGCGTACGCACGCACGCATACATACACAGACACACGCACGCCCACACGCACACACACACGCACGCACGCACACACACATAGGCAGACAGACTGACACGCACGCAGGCACACGCACACACGCACACACACACACACACATACACACGCACACACACACACACACACACACACACACACACACACACACACACACACACACACACACACACACACACACACTCACACTCTCTCCCCTCCCCCCGCACCACACATACATTCATCCCCCCCTCCCCCCCCACACACACTGAACCACTATGTAAAAACTATGTGTGTGTGCGTGTGTGTGTGTGTGTGTGTGTGTGTGTGTGTGTGTGTGTGTGTGTGTGTGTGCGTGTGTGTGTGTGTGTGTGTGTGTGTGTGTGTGTGTGTGTGTGTGTGTGTGTGTGTACGTGTGTGTGTGTGTGTGTGTGTGTGTGTGTGTGTGTGTGTGTGAGAGTGTGTGTGTGCGTGCCAGCGGGCCAGGGACGAAAGAGGAAGAGGCGGGGGGGCGGGGGGGGGGGGGGGGGGGGGGGCGAAGAAGGCGAGAGAAGGAAGAGAGGTCAGTGAAGACAAAGCCACGGTATTAGTATCGTGGTCTCAGTCACAGACCCCAGACGGTGCCCGAAGTCGTCAACAAGCGAACCAGGAACATCACCTGTCTCGTGCAGCGACAGAGTTAGGGTAGAGTACAGTTCTTGGAATCCTGTAACACAATAAGGGGTCGGGCTCGACTATTGTCGAAGACTCTCATGTACTAGGTACTGCCGAGTCGTTTTCTCTCGCTATTTTGCATGTGAACCCGACCGTGAGAGGACACCGCGGTGGCCATTCCGCCGATTCCGTCAGGCTCGAGTGGTCACCGCGAACAGCCTGGGACAAATAGGAGCTGCATCTGGACACAAAATCCTGCTGTCATCCAAGCGTATCGGTGGCATCGTTTCATCCACGGACTTGGTCGGTGATGTTTACGCCGAGTGATCACCTGGATTCTGACTCCAACACGCCGCGTGTCAGCAACTAAACTTGCTCTACAACCCGGCTGATTAAGACTATATATACAGAGCGGGACTGCGAGACTGGACATTTTGACAATCTCTTTCCCAATGGTCTGTCGACCATTACCATATATGGAGCGAGGAGAGAGTGGAACTGATGTGGACAGCCGCCGTTTCCTTTCCCGTGATCTGTGACTATTACCGTATATGGAGCGGGTGAGGCAGGTGTCACGTGACAGCAGGACTTTTTCGTCGGGTGTGACTAGAACAAGATAGTGCACAGTGGGAGCGGGTGGTGAGAGACTTGTCTCGGCATGGACGCGGACACCATTTTAGCAACTTATCTGTCACTAGAACTTTTTGTCCAGGTTAGGGAATGCAGCGGGTTCTGCTAATAGAGCGGGGCTCATGCTGCGTTTGTTTATTTTAGGTTATGAAAAGTAAAACAAACATGTAACCTGAATGAAGTGGTGTCTGGTCGTCCTTTTAGATATACGCCCTGAGACTTTTTGTGTGTGCTGTGTGTGTTACAATCCTGCTTGCCCGTAAACCGTACGGAGTTAGTTGCCTCAGTACGAGGCGATAGGAAATGGATTGATTTCTCCATTTGTCACGTGCACGTTTAGTCTGAGGGGAACGAAACTGGGAGTTATTCTTGACGACTAGGGCGAGGTTGAGAAAGGCAGAGTGTGGACGATTTGCTCTACTACTTTGGATTTCTTGTTTGTTTGTCTGTCTGTCTATCTGTCTGTCCGTCTGTCTGTCTGTCTGTCTGTCTGTCTGACACACGCACACATACGCACACACACACACACACACACACACACACACACACACACACACACACACACACACACACACACACACACACAAACACACACACACACACACACACACACACACACACACACACACACACATACACAGACAGACAGACACACACACACACATACACACACATCATCATCATCATCATCATCACACACACACACATCATCATCATCATCATCACCACCACACATCATCGTCATCATCACAAACACGTAAGCCATACAACGACCCGTTCAGTGCTCAAAAAGAAGATTGTGTCATGGGGACAGATTGTTTTGGAGAAGATGGGTCTTGAGGGCCGATTTCAACCACAACGTCTTTTGTTTGTTGCAGTTACCATGGCAGCGCCGACCACCATAGTGGGGTTCCACTGGGCGGACTACTTGGTTTTCAGTACCGTGCTCCTCATCTCAGCCTCCATCGGTCTTTTTGCCGCCATCAAGCACAGAAATGCCCCAGCCGAGCATCTACTCACCGCAAACAGGAAATTGCCGCTGCTTCCGGTGGCGCTGTCATTGGCTGCCAGCTTCATGTCGGCCATATTTGTTCTGGGAGTTCCAGCGGAAGCTTATCTGAACAGCACGGAGTACTGGTGGATTGGACTGGGCTACATTCCTGCCGAGATCATCACCTGCTTACTGATCATGCCCGTCTTTTATAAGCTGAAGCTCACAAGCGCATACCAGGTTGGAATTTTGTTGTTAGAATAACGACAGTAAAACTAAAAGACTTCACTGGCTAGTTCAGTACTAACGGTAGCGAATCTAGAGAAGTCAAAAGGTTTGGTAGCCTTTGTATTAATTAGCTGCTGGAACACCATGAAGGAATAGTGTGACCTGAGTACAGTGTAGCCTACACTCGTATAATGTGTAATTTGCTTACGACAGAAAAGGACCAGAATGCGCTATATTAGGAAAGCTTGCAGAAGGTAGTTGTCTGTTGTTTGAGAGCGTTCTTCATTTAGAACCCCGAGGTTCATAGCGTTCCTCAGCTGGAACCCCGAGGTTCATAGTGTTCCTTAGCTGGAACCCCGAGGTTCATAGTGTTCCTCAGCTGGAACCCCGCGTTTCATAGTGTTCCTCAGCTGGAACCCCGAGGATCATAGCATTCTTCAGGGGTCCAGCCAGTGTTAGGTGGGAAGGTAGCGTGGTAGCGGGAATTTCAGTGATACTGATATAGAGTTGGTCAGGGCGTGAAGATTACCGTAGCTGTTCACTGCCTGAAACTGCTCCTGAAATGGGAGGCGAACATTTTGCTTCAGGCTCGATGTTTTGGCAAGAGACGAAGAAATGCCAGTGAGGACAATGTTAGTGGCCTCTGATCCAGGCCCGAAAGGCACTCAAACAGCGCCTTTTCTCCTCCTTTCGTTTTGCTTGCAGCTTTAGTGATATTGAGACAGCAACCTTCTTCCGCAGTGAGGCACCGAACCAGTCATGAGATATATCATGCTGGGGGGAATGGGTGCGAGCGAATGGAGAAATCAGTATACTGGGGATGGAGAGACTGCAGGTTCCAGTCCCAATCGGGACACAGAGACTACCCAACGTTTTTATCTTTAGCTCGTCTGGGGAATGCCGAGATAATTTCCGTTCTCTCAGGGGGCTGTTTCTAGTCTGTGTTTATTTCAATGCCAGTGGAGAGCCTACATGTCAACAGACCCATTTCTGGTCTATTTGTGTTTGTTCCACTACCAGCAGCTACGTTTCAACAGGCCCATCTCTGGTATGTTTGTGTTTGTTTCAATACCAGTGGAGCTACATTTCAACAGACCCATTTCTGGTCTGTTTGTGTTTGTTTCAATACCCGGAGCTACGTTTCGACAGACCCATTTCTGGTCTGTGTTTGTTTCAGTACAAGCTACATTTGGACAGACCATTTATGGTTTGTGTTTGTTTCGGTACCGGGAGTTACAGTTCAGCAGACCCATTTCAGGTCTGTTTTGTGTTTGTTTCAATACCAGTGGAGCTACATTTCAACAGACCCATTTCTGGTCTGTTTGTATTTGTTACAGTACCTGGAGCTACGTTTCAACAGCCTCATTCGGATTCTAGGGTCCTTGACATTCACTCTGGAAATGGTGAGCAAAGTCTTTTGTGTGCACTGAACATTCAGCGCCAGATAATGACGTTGTTGTTATTGTTGTTGTTGTAGCATTCCTCATCTGAACACTCTGGGGATCACTTGGTATATATATATTGTTTACAAAATTTCGTTGACAACTGCATTCCATGGGGTGGGAGGATATGTTTGGACTGTTGTTCTACATTCTCTCTCCCTCTCTGTCTCTCTCTGTATTCATTGCTATACTCGGCAGCACAAAACGTGTCCCGCACTTCAGTCATGCCAATGTTTGCATTTCGTCAGACTAGCATAGATAACTATGCTTTGCGGAGGGGTTGCGATAGTGAGTGGCTGTCAGTGTGTTGTCCAAACAGCATGTAGGGATCAAAACATGCCTGTAGCTGTCACAAAACATGCCTGTAGTCTACAAAAATGCAATTCTCTCTGTCTGTCTGTCTGTCTCTCTGTATTATTTGACGTATTTAGGTTTGCTGTGTATGCCATCGGGGACAGATTTGTAGAAAAGCCGACTTCTGCTTAAATCTTTATCCTTGTGTAATAAAGTGTTCTCTTTTCTTTTCCTCTCTTCTCTCTCTCTCTCTCTCTCTCTCTCTCTCTCTCTCTCTCTCTCCATCTCTCTCTCTCTCTCTCTCTCTCTCTCTCTCTTCCGCCCACCCACCACCCCGAAGGGAGGCCGGGGATGTCTCGAGAAATTAGAGGGAGTGGTCGACGATACCGGCATGTCCTAGCCTTATGTGCTCTTTCAACAGGGTAATATTGAAGGGACTAACTCGTCGAAAATTTGTGTCTGATGTTTATGTATGTATCTTTTGTTTTATGTTTGCGAAGTGATTGTTTTTGTGAACTGATTTGACAAGGGTGTGTGTGTGTGTGTGTGTGTGTGTGTGTGTGTGTGTGTGTGTGTGTGTGTGTGTGTGTGTGTGTGTGTGTGTGTGTATATATATATGAGAAGAGTCTTGAAATGTGTATTTGCTTATGACGTGAGTCTGTCTGTCCTGAGGTGACCAGTGTGGTTGACAGGATATTAAAATCCAGTTACTAAGTAAATCTCTCTCTCTCTCTCTCTCTCTCTCTCTCTCTCTCTCTCTCTCTCTCTCTCTCTCTCTGTCTGTTTCTCTTTCTCTTTCTCTGTGTATTTCTCTCTCTCTGTCTCAGTTTCTCTGTCTGTCTGTCTGTCTGTCTGTCTTTCTGTCTGTCTGTCTGTCTGTCTGTCTGTCTGTCTGTCATGTGTTCATAGTCTTTCTCTCTGCAAACTTCGGCTGAGAGAAAGACTATGAACACATGTCTGCAACATTGTTGTAGGTCAGGTACCAGTGCTTGTAATTTTGAAGGAAGAAAGGGTGATTGTTGTCATGGCGTGCACTCCACAGAGATTTGCTGAAATTGTGATTGTTGTCACGCGTGCAGTCCACAGAGATTTGCTGAAATTCTGATTGTTGTCATGGCGTTCAGTCCACAGAGATTTGCTGAAACTGTGATTGTTGTGATCGCGTGCAGTCCACAGAGATTTGCTGAAATTGTGATTGTTGTCATGGCGTGCAGGCCACAGAGATTTCCTCACTGCTATTGTCTTTCAGGTTCTCTACATGGCTGTGGTTATGTACGCTCCGGCCCTGGCGCTTAGTCAAGGTAAGATTTTGTGTGTGCATCAGTACAGTCAGTATTTAGCCTCTACGTGCAAACAGTATTGTATCTCGGTTTATTCATTACTTTTGTTGTTGTTGTTGTTTTTGACTGTTGTGTTGGAACTGTTCCGTAAACTGTCGTTCGGTACCTTTTCTCGAGAAACGGCTATTATTTCGTTTTGTTTTGAAAGCAACGACAACAAAAGCGCAACAACAAACAAACGCTATATCAACAACAATAAAAGCGCAACAACAAACAAACGCTATATCAACAACAATAAAAGCGCAACAACAAACAAACGCTATATCAACAACAATAAAAGCGCAACAACAAACAAACGCTATATCAACAACAATAAAAGCGCAACAACAAACAAACGCTATATCAACAACAATAAAAGCGCAACAACAAACAAACGCTATATCAACAACAATAAAAGCGCAACAACAAACAAACGCTATATCAACAACAATAAAAGCGCAACAACAAACAAACGCTATATCAACAACAATAAAAGCGCAACAACAAACAAACGCTATATCAACAACAATAAAAGCGCAACAACAAACAAACGCTATATCAACAACAATAAAAGCGCAACAACAAACAAACGCTATATCAACAACAATAAAAGCGCAACAACAAACAAACGCTATATCAACAACAATAAAAGCGCAACAACAAACAAACGCTATATCAACAACAATAAAAGCGCAACAACAAACAAACGCTATATCAACAACAATAAAAGCCCAACAACAAATCAAACGCTATATCAACAACAACAAACCCAACAACAAATCAAACGCTATATCAACAACAACAAACCCAACAACAAATCAAACGCTATATCAACAACAGCAAACCCAACAACAAACAAACGCTATATCAACAGCAACAAACCCAACAACAAACAAACGCTATATCAACAACAACAAAAGCCGCGGTTCAGTGTTCCTAGTAGCGCACAGCTTTGGGTCTTTTGCGCACAGGTTTCCATTTTGACGCACAGATATGTTGACGCACACGTATTTTCAACGTGACCGAGACGCTCGTCCGAATAAGATCCGCAAATTTCGAAAAGCAAAATACCCCGCTTGCCTTATTAGATTCCTATCCGCAACGTTGATAGGTGCAAAGGTCACTTCCGGAAGTTCTATTCAAGCACTGATTGGTTGAAAAAACACCTCCTTTCCCTACTGCTTTGATGGGTTTTTATTCTAATCAAGTAAATGCACAAGGGATATATATATATGTAATTTATAAACATTCACCTTCACCCGTACAACAACAATACAACTATGTTGAGGGACATATATATAAAACATTCATCATCACTGTTACACCCGTACAACAACAGTACACCTACGTTGCCAAAAACGAGCGACAGCAATAATGCCGAGGGCTGCTACTGAGTACTAAGCCCACTCGCGCACACGTACAGGCCAGTTATAAAATAAAAAGACCCGAATCTACCAGTGCACGACAGAATTGACAGATTGAGGCCAACACTCAAGTACTGACTGGGCAGATCAAGGCCAACGCTCATTCACACTTGATATCGTCAAGATGACGGCTGTTGAGACCATTAAAACCTAACCGTGATCAGGGCTGATAAAACCTATTAAACAGAGGATTGACGGCTCGTGTTTTGCCGTATCATCTGTGTTGACTGGTTGTCTACGTGACGCACAGCTGGTAGCTGGTACAGTCGTGGTCAGACAAACAGGTGTTTTATGGAACGGTTTCAAAATCGTGTCCTTGAAACAGTTACCGACGGATTCTTTCCCTGGTTGTTGTGTTAGATAGAGGTCGTGATGTTGTATCACGTCGCTTAATTCTAGCCCTAAAACAGCTCAGGTTTTTGAATGATTTTTTGTGTGGATTAAACATTTATCTAATCCGGGTAGTTACAGGGTTAGGACACGCGTTAGACAGTCAAGGAAGTGGTTGACTGGGACACATGATGCCTTTTTGGTATCTCTCCCTAACACAGTACATAGTTTGCCTAACACAGATTTCGTGAAATAAGGCGATATATATCTAACCCTAAGGTGGGGTGTAGATAGTGCATATTGAGAACACCACGGACTTGCACATCCAAGTAAATGTCATAGTTTTAGATATTAACTTCTCCTTAAATGTTTGGAGTGTGTTAGGAAGAT
>OY757546.1:14359838-14367338 GCA_963584105.1 Alviniconcha strummeri | reverse complement strand
ATTCACACTGGTGTTTGTAGTTTGTTTCCCCCAATGGTTTCGTCCACTCTGGTGTTTGTGGTTTGTTTCCCCATAATGGTTTCGTTCACACTGGTGTTTGTGGTTTGTTTCACCCTAATGGTTTCATTCACACTGGTGTTTGTGGTTTGTCCCCCCTAATGGTTTTATTCACACTGGTGTTTGTGGTTTTTCCCCCTAATGGTTTCATTCACACTGGTGTTTGTGGTTTGTTTTCCCTAATGGTTTCATTCACACTGGTGTTTGTGGTCCCCCCCCCCCCCCCCCCCGGTTTCATTCACACTGGTGTTTGTGGTTTGTTTCCCCTAATGGTTTCATTCATACTGGTGTTTGTGGTTTGTTTCCCCCCAATGGTTTCATTCACACTGGTGTTTGTGGTTTGTTTCCCCAACTGGCTTCATTCCTCTCATGGAATGGAATGGACTGTACAAGAGTATAAGGCGCTTACAGCTAACTTGAGCCTGAAGCGCACAATGCAAAAACAATAGGATCGACAAAATATTTACAGAACCAGGAGCACAATGAAACCCTACTAATTAATAAACAGTCACACAACAACGCTTCATTAGACGTCTGTCTCGTCACTTCCAACACAAAAAACACACTGTCTTATCTGACAGAAGACTTCTGCTATTTTCTAAGAACACGTAATTTGTTGGGGATTGATGTCTTTTTCTCATGACGAGTTGGAGATACAAACGAATGTACCAGCGAATGTACCGATAAGTGAACGAAGGAAAGAACGAACCTCTAAATGAACAGTCCGATGAATGAACCAAATAACGAGTGAATGAACCAACCAGTGAATGAATGAAAGAATAAATGAATGAACAAACTAACGAACCAAAACAACAACAGCAACAAACAGCAAACAAACCACCACCAACAACACACGAACTATTGAATGATTGAAACGAATGAACCAGTGAACGAGTGAGTGAACCGGTGAGTGAACGAGTGAAGTAGTGAAGGAACTAATGCAGCAATGAAGAAAGGGACGAATGCACCAACGAACGAATGAGTGAACGAGTGAAGTAATGAATGAACTAATGCAGCAATGAAGGAAGGGACGAATGCACCAACGAACGAATGAGTGAACGAGTGAAGTAATGAAGGAACTAGTGCAGCAATGAAGGAAGGGACGAATGAACCAATGAGTGAACCAATGAGTGAATGCAGGAACTGATGCACCAATTAAGAAAGGGAGGAACAAAGCACTGAAGAGGGGGCCGTGACTGTTTCAGCACGGTGTCGTCGGGAGTGAACTCGCTGGCGGCGGTGACGTTGGAGGACTTCCTGAAGCCGTGGCTGAAGAGGCTGACTGAGGGTCGGGCCTCTCAGCGTCTCTACACCATCGTCACCGTGCTCTCGGGTCAGCGGGCCACGCTCTGTGTCACGTCTTGTGTCAGTGTCACGTCTTGTGGCAGTGTCGCGTCTTGTGTCCGTGTGACACCGTGTGTGTTAGTGTGACACCGTGTGTGTTAGTGTTCCACCGTGTGTGTTAGTGTCACACTGTGTGTCAGTGTCACACATTGTGTCAGTGTCGCACCTTGTGTTAGTGTCACACCTTGTGTGTTAGTGTCACACCTTTACATCAGTGTCACACCTTGTGTCAGTGTCACACCATACTGTGTTCAGTGTGTTATGAGCTGTGCCTGTTGCACTGTGTGTTGAGCGACGTCTGTTGCACTGTGTTCTGTGTATTTTAAGCTGTGTCTGTTGCACTGTGTTCAATGTATGATGAATTGTGCCTGTTGCGCTGTGTTCTGTACATTTTAAGCTGTGCCTGTTGCTCTGTGTTCAGTGTATGTTGAGCTGTGCCTGTCACACTGTTTCTCAGTGTGTGTTGAGCTGTGCCTGTCGCACTGTTTCTCAGTGTGTGTTGAGCTGTGCCTGTCACATTGTTTCTCAGTGTGTGTTGAGCTGTGCCTGTCACACTGTTTCTCAGTGTGTGTTGAGCTGTGCCTGTCACACTGTTTCTCAGTGTGTGTTGAGCTGTGCCTGTCACACTGTTTCTCAGTGTGTGTTGAGCTGTGCCTGTCACACTGTTTCTCAGTGTGTGTTGAGCTGTGCCTGTTGCACTGTGTACAGCGGTGTTCTACGGGCTGGTGACGATAGGCCTAGCCTACCTGGCCGGCGTGATGGGCAAGACGGTGCTGCAGATCGCCTTGAGCATCTTCGGCATGGTAGGAGGGCCGCTGCTGGGGCTGCTGCTTGTGGGTCTCTTCTTCCCCTGCGTTAATTCCTGGGTAAGCCCCCACCCCCACCCCCCGCCCCCCATCTCCCCTCCCCGTATCTCTGTGTGTAGCTATCACCCACTTCTGTCTCACTATTTGTTTGTCTCTGTCTGTCTGTCTCTCTTTCTCGATGTCTCTGTCCCTGTGTGTTTCTGTCTCTGTTTATGTTCTTTTGTCTCTGTCTGGCTGTCCTTCTCTCTGTCTCTGCGTATGTGTGTGTGTTTGTATATATGCGTGTATGTTACGTGTGTGTTTGTATATATGCGTGTATGTTACGTGTGTGTGTGTGTGTGTGTGTGTGTGTGTGTGTGTGTGTGTGTGTGTGTGTGTGTGTGTGTGTGTGTGTGTGCGTGCGTGCGCGCGCGCGTGTGTGTTGGTGTGTGTGTGTGTGTGTGTGTGTTGGGCGGGGGGAGGGGGGGCATCAAAGTCAACCACCGGTTCGCTTATTAAGTCTGTTCTATGGAAGATAGTGACAAGGATTCAGATGTTGTTCGATTGCTGTTCCAGACATGGTCTAAGTGAAGATGTTTTACGTGCAGGATTCAACAGGAACCGAGATCTGGACAGACGGACTTACTACGATGTAGTGGGCCTCTTTAGACGAAGGGAGACAAAAACGGTAAAGTTGCAGTTAATGTTATTGTGACGATTATTGTTCTTGATGTATTCGCCGCCGTCTATCAATCAATCTATCTATCTATCTATCTATCTATCTGTCTATCTATCTATCTGTCTGTCTAGAACAACAGTTAAACGGTAATATTGAAAATTTACTTTTAATCGGTGACAAATGAAAATGTACTTTTAATCGGTAACAAATGAAAATGTAATTTTAATCCATAATAATAAAAATGTACTTTTCATCGGTGATAAATCAAAATGTACTTTTAATTGGTGATAATGAAAATGTACTTTCAATCGGTGATAAATGAAAATGTAATTTTAATCAGAAATGAATGAAAATGTACTTTTAATCGGTGATAAAGTGTACTTTTAACTGGTGAGAAATGAAAATGTACTTTTAATCGGTGATCAGTGGAAATGTGCTGATCAGGTTTCGGTTGGGGTGTGTTGAATGCCTGGAGTGTTTTAACCGTTTGTGTCACTGCGTATTCCTCACACTTCAGTCTCACTTCTTCATTCTTTGATTTTCTCTGATCATATGATCACGTCATCCGTTTTGTGTTTTAGGATCAGCAGTCCACCTTGGTAGGGGACACGGACAACGAACAGGTCCTTCGCAGCACCAGATTATGACGAAAGGGATATTTAAGTAATACCCCCACGTATATCTCCTTGATCCAAACTTACAAACGACCAAAAAGAACGTGAACTTTAATAGAACACAAACCATTTCGCGCCTTTTTTTTTTTTTTTTTTTTAACATGTTGTGGTTTGTGTTGTCCTATACAAATAAGCGTTCGTTTAAACGGCCGTCCCTAATAAGCCTTATGGTTTCTGTGGACGTTAAGCACCATGTTTACTTACTTCCCTCGGTGTGATTGGATCTTGTTTCAGAAAGTTAGCAGTGAACTCTGTTTGAAATTCGTTTCTAGATCTCTGTCAGTGTTGAAGATTTGCCAAGAATCAAACTGCGCTATCAACACACCACTTAGGTGGATATTCAAAGCGTGCTGTAAAAGCGAGTCACTCATTTAGAATTACACGCGACAAGCGCGCAGTGAGTCTGCTGGAGGGCGGAGAATAGGGCTATATAAGAGAGATCAGCAAGAAGTAAACATGGTGCTTAACGCCCAGAGAAACCATAAGGTTTATTAGGGACGGAGAGAAGGGGGGGGGGGGAGGGGGGGTATAGAGGTGGGGGCAGAGGGAGGGAAATTATATACCTATCGCTACACTGTCACCACCAGAATGACTTCTGCATTAAGGTGGGCAGCGATGAGGGCCATTTTAATGTTACATTAACTGTGAGGGACAAAGTCGCGAGACAGTGTCCACAGACCACAACTTTTGAAAGGAGAGCCGAAGCAGATTCGAACCGAGGTCCCGCTGCTTACCAGCCTAACGCCGTACCGCGAGGCCAAACCGGCTCACTAGTCAGCAAGACAAAGTGATCGTGTTTATATAGCCCGTCCCTAATAAGCCTTATGGTTTCTGTGGACGTTAAGCACCATGGTTGCTTACAAAGTGACGGTGTCCAAACGGGGCCAGTTGTTATCACGGGTGTCCGCCGCATCTTGATCAGTTTGATGTGTTGCCTGCTTTTGGCTGTTCCGTTGTGGCCCTTTGTTGTTGTTGTACTTTGCACATAGCGCGCGAGTATCTGTGTGTGTGTGTGTGTGTGTGTTTCGAACTACCTGTGTGTGTGTGTGTGTGTGTGTGTGTGTGCGCGTGCGCGCGCGCGCTTGTATGTATGTGTGTGTTTGTTTGTGTGTGTGTGCGCGCTCTTGTGTGTGTGTGTCTACATCCAGCTATCACATGTGTTACATATCATATGTGTTTGAAGAGTGTTTAATTAGAATACTATGTAACGGTGTGTGTGTGTGTGTGTGTGTGTGTGTGTTTGTGTGCGTGCGTGTGCGTGTGTGCGTGTGCGTGCATGCGTCCGCGTGCGCGCGCGCGCGCGCGCGCGCGTGTGTGTGTGTGTGTGTGTGTGTGTGTGTGTGTGTGTGTGTGTGTGTGTGTGTGTGTGTGTGTGACAGAATAGACGCTTTTAAGTAATATCTCATCCAATTTATTCCGTACTTGAACCTTTTTTCCAAGACGAAAAAAGTGATTATTGACCAAGCAGTGACAATCGTTCACCCGCTGCCCCCTGATTTAGGTCTGTATATCATGTGATTTGGATGTTGAGATGCGGGCATTATTATTGTTTTAGTTTCTGTCGTACCTTGTGCACATTGTGCTAGTAATGCTTGCGTTTGTGCGCATGGAAAAGAGGGAGAGGGAGAAAGAGCGTATTTTCCCGAATTCGGTTTCGCTGTAGTGTAATCAAACTTCCCAAGGAATTTGTCGATGGCAAACTAACTATGTGCAAACTGTGATTTGTATCGTTTGTTGGGGATGAATACAATTTGTGTTTAGCTTGCCCTGTGTGTATGGGTACAGTAGTGTGCAAATCTGTTCCAAGAAAAGATCTTTACCTGTCCTCCCGGCTGGACCTTTGTAGAGTTCTGTCGTGCGTGTTTTTTCTTCTTTTTTTCCCTTTCTTTTGTGTGCGTGTTTTTTGTGTGTGGCGTACACACACACACACACACACACACACACACACACACACACACACACACACACACACACACACAAACACACACACACACACACACACACACACACACACATACACACACACACACACACACACACACACACACACACACACACACACACACACACACACACACATATATATATATATATGAATGAATGAATGAAAATTTATATATAGCGCATAAAAAACTTCCACACAAAACCTTGCGTGTTCACAGCGCCAGGATGAACAGCGGCTGACACAATATATATATATATATAGAGAGAGAGAGAGAGAGAGAGAGAGAGAGAGAGAGAGAGAGAGAGAGAGAGAGAACAAACCCCAAGCATGTTTTTTAGTGGAGACTTTTTACTCCGCTTGACTGATTCCCAGTAATTGTTATTAGTAGGTAGGAATCAGTCAAGCTAACCGGGCCTTGACGAAGCCCTCAAGGGCGAAAATTCGGAGTAAAAGGTTTCCACTAAAAAACATGCTTGGACTAGCTTTGTTATACATTCTCTACATGACACCATACTAAGTCCTTCCTGCACGGTGCGGTGCACAGGAGTCATAGAGAGCCTTGTTTTTCTGTCTATATATATCTCTCTTTATATATATATAGTTCTGTCGTGCGTGTTTTTTCTTTTCTTCTTTTGTGTGCGTGTGTGGTTTTGTGTCGTATATATATATATAAAATAAAAAGGCAGTTTGTCGAAAATTTGGGAATTTTATGCCAACTTGTTGTTTTACTTTGATTTTGTCGGTTATATATATATGTCCGGTGATCAACAAATTCAGACGTATATTGGGAAGTAATTTGCGATCCTTCGTTTGAAATTAAAACCTATTTAGACCGAGGTAGCAAATGGTTCAGACGTTGTGATCTGAGTAACTGCTGCGTGATCTTCTGTCTTTCCCTTGGGACCATGCAGTTGTATATTGTAGGTAACTGGTGTTTGGGGATGATTATGGTAAACAGTCAATTCCAAAATACCGACAGTTCGCTTTATTTGTACGGAGGGGGGGGGGGGGGGGGGGAGAGAGAAAGGAAAGAGAGGCAGATAGAGTGAGAGGGTGGCGGAAGAGGGAGTGAGAGGGTGTGTGTTCTTCCTGTGAAATTGAGATTTTTGCGTGTGCAGCCCTTTCCCTCTTTGTGCACGTGTATGGGTTTTGCCCAGAACCGTCCCCAACTGCCGTAATAATGTTGGAAGTGAAAAAAATATTTTTGTGAATGTTGTTATTCGATTGTTAGAGTGATTTTAGCCTAGAACTCAGAGAACTTAGTTACACATTTTGTGTTTTCATTTGTTGTGGGTTATTTGAAGTAAAAAAAATATTTACCAAAATATAAGAAGCTTTGTATGTGTGGTTTGTGTGTGTGTGTGTGTGTGCGTGTGCGTGCGTGCGTGCGTGCGTGCGTGCGTGCGTGCGTGCGTGCGTGTGTGTGTGTGTGAGGGCTAGATTTAAAGTAGGTTTAATTATAAACTCCTTCTTCGCAAGAAGTTGGTACTCTACAGAATATTGAACTTTTCCAACAGCAAGGCTGCCATTAATTTTTCTGTGAACGTTACGTTCCAAACGCGCAAATAGTGTCAACTTCTTATCCAGACGATAAGCCAGCACGTAATGAATGTCATCACAGTTGTTATAGAGATTCGTACGGCTAATCACAAGTTCTCCAATTTTATCTCCAACAACAAGATTAATGTACAACAGACACAAACGAGTCGACTGTAAGAGTCAAGACTGGATTACAAGTCTCTGCTGTTCCTGTTTTGAAGACTACAGGGAAGCATTTCACTTCATTACTTTGAACGACCTAACGTTTGTTGATATCAAAGTGTTTGGATCGGAGTCGTATTCTTCCAACAACCTTTGGCAACACAAGTTGTGTAGACTGCATTCTGTCAGCTGTGATTCTGAGAAACATTCTAATTCCGCATGATTCACGCCGTGTTGTAGACTGCATTCTGTCAGCTGTGATTGTGAGAAACATTCTAATTCCGCATGACACACGCCGTGTTGTAGACTGCATTC
>OY757546.1:14342311-14359638 GCA_963584105.1 Alviniconcha strummeri | reverse complement strand
TAAACTGTGGTGGATTGGAAAGAGAACAGCTCTTTGTGTGTGTGTGTGTGTGTGTGTGTGTGTGTGTGTGTTGTTTTGTGTGTGCGTGCATGTGCGTTGTGTGTGCGTGTAGTGTGTGGTGTGGTGGTGGTGGTGGTGGTGGTGGTGGTGGTGGTTGTGTGTGTGTGTGTGTGTGTGTGTGTGTGTGTGTGTGTGTGTGTGTGTGTTGTGTGTGTGTGTGTTTATGATGTAAAGTGTGTTTAGGTATTGAGAATGTGAATTCATACAAACCTGTGTAGTACTTACGGAACGCAGATTTGTTTGCGTACGTTCATTTTCACGTACATGTACAGTTCAACTGTTCTGGTGGTTTATACTACAGTTTTGGAATGCTCTGTAATTGTATTGAAACAAAGGATCATTCATCACAGGGGTAGGTTCTGAAATCTAATAGAAATGTCAGGTTGTTTGTAACTTTCTCATTCTGGTAAATAGGCCCCTGATGAGAGTGTGGAAACCCACGCAAAATGTAGGTCTAACTCATGGTCGTGACGGTCAAAACGTTGGCTGTATTAATGTGGGGTTGACTTAGTTTTTTTTAATTTTAATTTATTTTATACAATTTGATGGATGTACGCGAATATTTACCGATCCGCACAGGAGCAAATCTCAAATAATACAACCAGAATCGGTCAGAACGGAATGTTTTATGTTCCGCTTGTTTCGTTTGTGGCCTCCCCCCCCCCCCCCCCAAAAAAAAGGCTGTAAGAAGAGGTCGTTGGCCGTGGGAGGTGGGGGGAGGAGGTGGGGGCAGAAGCTGGACAGCTGACATCAGTATTTACATTATATTGTGGGGAAAAAAAGAAGAAAAAAAGATTCAGTCCGTGTCGTTCTTTTGTCGTTGAGAATCAAACTTTTATTCCGAGATCACCCCGTGCGGTTGACAGGACGTCGAAATCCGATTACTAACCAACTTGTACAAAGTTTCTGCTCACCATCTGCCTGTTCCTGTCGCGACAGCCCCGAAACACTTGCCGCTGGGTAGACAGGCGTTTTGTTACCAGCAGGACGAGGAGAGCTGGTTGGAGTGAGGCCATGGCCGGAAGGGGGTCATCGGTTGTTGGCATTTCGATTTTTATATTGAATTTTCAAGTAGACACGAGGGCGTTGTAATACAAAGGACGTATGCACAAGCACAGCAGTTGTCCAGAAGCTTGTGCTGCCGTTGATTTCATTTTTGATCATTAAGGTTTTCACCCATGCTCATGAATACGGTCTTGTCATTACTGGAGAAGCAGGAGAATGCAGATTTGGTCACTAAATGCGCGAACAGTGGCCGTTTGTCCAGCTCTCTTCTCGGGCTTCTTTTCGTGGCGAGTTTCGGAGCGTTACTCTACTGGGAGCGTAAAATTCGGTTTTATTTTAAACGAGATGAAAGTGGCCGTTCGTCGTGGCTGTTCGTCACGACTAGACTGCACCGTTTACATTTTTAGTGACAGGTCCGCGACTTCGGCAAAGTACGTATGCGTAATTAGGGAAAATGTCTGCTATGTCCTTAATTACCTGCTTTAATTTAGTAATTAGTTTTTCTTCTCCTCCATTTTGTTGTTTTTAACGAACCACGCAACAAGGTATAAAAGGAACTGAAGCAACAAAGTTCACTTTTAACAGAAATCGTTGACAAAGATCGAGATAGATCTTTGTCTTCTTTTTCTCCCTTCTGTTTTGATTTTTTTCTTCTTCTTCTCTCCAGTGCGTAGAAAATGATATAGAGTGATTGGCATACTATAACTACGCTGAAACGTGCTTGCGTTGTGATTTCAACAGAGTGTACATTAGTATTAGACCAGCCGAAAGAAGGGCACGATCATCGTCAAGAACAGCGAGGAAGGACCTTGGCTGATAGTCGACAAACACAGCTGTTGGGGAGGAGGTCGGGTGTGTGTGTGGGGTGGGGTGGAAGCCTAGTGATAGCGCTGCTCCGAGTTCAACTTCAAGGCTGCGGTATCACTTGTGCATCCTGTGTGTGTGTGTGTGTGTGTGTGTGTGTGTGTGTGTGTGTGTGTGTGTGTGTGTGTGCGCGTGCAAAGTCCAGAACACGTATTTATCACAAGGAACGCAAAACAGTTGTTGGTGGAACCATTCGTTTGATTTCTTGAAGTTTTATCTGTTTGAAGTGGATAGAGTGAAAATTAAA
This sequence comes from Alviniconcha strummeri, assembly GCA_963584105.1. Classification (NCBI taxonomy): domain Eukaryota; kingdom Metazoa; phylum Mollusca; class Gastropoda; family Provannidae; genus Alviniconcha; species Alviniconcha strummeri. Next base: position 14,357,462 of record OY757546.1, on the reverse strand, counting down.
TTTTCCAGAGCTTGTCTTCTGTTTTTACACTCACTCACACACGCACACGCACGCACGCACGCAGGCACGCACGCACACACGCACGCACCCCCTCCCCCACCCCCCACACACATAGTTACTTGTTGTGTTAGTTCCTTTATAAAAGAATCAAGGCAACAAGATGAGTTAAAATGTCGCAATATTTCGGCCTCGGCCTTCTTCAGGAGGATTTTGTGTGTGTGTGTGTGTGTGTGTGTGTGTGTGTGTGTGTGTGTGTGTGTGTGTGTGTGTGTGTGTGTGTGCAGTTGTTTGGTACATTTCAATAGCTATTTCATATTCAGCATGTGTCATTTGTGCCTACACGAAGCTCGGTTGCAAAAAATCCGCCTTTAACTTCGAGCGAGGGAGTGAGACAAAATGAAATCTTAGGTAAGTTCCAGCGGGCATGCAGTGTCTGAAGATGCATGTTAACGCATATTGTGTGTTGGAGTGCATTTTAAAGTATTTGTGTGTGTTTTTATTCGAGCTGAAAGAGTGCTCTCATGATATTTGCATTTTAGAGCTTTCACAACAGTGACAACATTACGCGGCCGTAACAGTGTTGTGGCTTCTTCGCATTTACATTTGCTCACAATAAACGCACTTTGTTTGATCGACACTTTCTATGCTGAACAGCCAGAGAAAATGCTTTGCTTCATTTGCATCAGCGTGAGATTGACAGTGATGATAGACGCGCTTTTATGGCTAACCCCAGCAGAGTACGAAATGGACACTCAGTCTCTCTTCTCTTTGACTAGGAACAGGTGAAAATCCACCTGGGCAGGTTTTTGTTGTTTTGTTCAGAACTTGAAATGTTCCACATTTCAGTGAGAAATCAATTAACTGTTGTTAACACGAGGAGCTGCTCCCTCGCTAGTCGTTGCACAAGGGGGGAAAATTGCAGTCAATACTCAACACACATGGTAAGACTAGAACGAAAATTGCAGCAAAGTAAGACGGCCGTTTTGAAGGAACTACTGTTCGTAAAAGATCTCCGTTATGTACGTCTCACGGCATTTTATCGGAATATTTTTTGTCGTAACGGGCCTCCCTTGAGGACAACGACCTGAGTTTCCCATGGGAAAATATCCAGGCTGGGACAATAAAAGGTTGTCAGTTTGCACATGGCTTCGGCATTTCCTGTCCTGTGGCACTTTGGGTTTGTTCCGGAGTGAGGCGTTTATGATAATAACAATAATGACAGTAATAATGTCACCACAGTCATAATCTGCAGTGGTAGGACTAGCAGTGGTTTCAAGGTCCCAGATGCATTTTAGAGATTTGAAATCATACACCATCTTTGTATATATTGTATAATGTATACATTTTCCTCCACGTACAGCATTGTGACGTGAGTATAAACTGAGCCGGGCGCGCTCGGGACCCGCCAGACAGGCCCGTCTCCCATGAAAGCTGTTTGGCGGTGATCTGCCGTGATCCCTGATTCATTCATTGACTGACAAAGTGTTGTCCTCATTTCGGTCTCTTTTTTTAGCTGGCGGGTTTAAGCTGCTAAGTGCAGTGTTTGGATTCCCCGTCTAAAGCCAACAAACCCCTTTAATAGGCCACGCATTCTTTAGGCCGTGGTCGTGTGCTGCTTCAGCACTTCGCTAGGTTTACGTTTCTAAGAGGTTCTAATGGGCCTTTAAGTTTTACCGAGAGAACGGAATCCGCCAGATCATCTCACCTGTTGCGACTGCTTGCGGTCCTGAAACTGGGTTTAGGCCTACCTGCTGGGCGATGAAATCGGCGCAGCATAATAATAATAAATATGTATTATACACAGAGGGTTCATCTTTGTTTGGTTTTGTTTGGCCATTGTGATATAATTTTGTTTGGTCATTGTCGATTGCACGGTCATGTGTTTTGATGAACGGGACAGCAGGGATGATTTGTCACTGTCAGTGTTGACTTTGGGAATCTGCCTCTACGTACTGTTCTTTCTCCGTCTTTTTTCTTTCTGTCCCTCTGTCTCTTTTTCTTTCTGTCTCTCTGTCCTGCCTCTATGTGTCTCTGTCTGTCTCACTCTGTCTCTTTCCGTCTCTATCTGTGACTCTGTCCCTCTCTTCCTGTCTCTATATCTCTGTCTCTTGTCTCTCTTTGTGTCTGTCTGTCTCTCTCTCCGTGTCTGTTTCTGCCCGTCTCTCTCTCTGTCTTTGTCTCTGTCTCTCTGTCTGTCTGTAACAACGATGCCCTTGTTCTTTTGCGACGTGATGCTTTAAGCGTGCGAGGAAAGAACCCATTTTCTCTTGTTACAAAGTCCTAATGTTTGCACAGCTGGGTGCCTTTCATTATCCTGACCGTGTCAGGAACGTCCACTGGTGTTGGACAATCATTGGCGAACAAATAAATAAATACAATGAAGAAGAAGAACCCAATCAGTATTAAGATAATGAACAGTTCTCTTCACAGATTTTATGATTTGCTGCCAGATGGAGGATGATGTGTCAGTATGTGTACTATGTAAGCATATTACATTTTCAGTCACGGTAGCACAGGTGTGCTTTCATTATAGATTTAGAATGAGGACCTGCAGTGGACAAATCGTGTCTTGTCTCTTACTAGTGTCATTATTATACCCCTCCACCTAACAAAGTGGGAGATGGGGGGTGGAGGGTGGGGGGGGGGGGGGAGGGGTTGTATACTGGAATCACAATGTCCGTCTTTCTGTCTGTTCGTGCGCCCGGCTTTGTCCAGAGGGTGTCTTCTGAACCGCTCAACCTTTTGTAACCAAACTTACAGCTATAGCCCCTTATAGTCTTTTCTTTGTTTCTCTGCTCTGGCGGACGGGTTTCCGCATGTAAGGCTTTCCCGGATTTATTACTATCCACCTAAAAGCATCACCACCATGACTAGTAAGCCAGCAGCAGCAGTAGCATCACCATCACGCTCATCACCGCCGCAACCACAAGCACATAAGCATCAGAGTATTCAAAGTGTTTTTTTGTTCTCCCGTCCCTTTCCGATCTTGTGTGTTTCTGTTTATGTTAGCTTTTATTTTAGTTTAATTTGTTACCTGCGTCTACAGATTTACTGCTCTGCCTGCCTCAGGTACGTTGTTTATGACATAGATTGGGTTCAGCGGCAGTGAGTCACGGTAACGCTGGAAAGGAGCAGAGAGAGAGAGAGAGAGAGAGAGAGAGAGAGAGAGAGAGAGAGAGAGAGAGAGAGAGAGAGAGAGATCATAATGAACAATCGTACTATGATATTCATACTGTTCGAGAAGGGCGTGATACCCATCCGTTAAAAGACTGAAAACAATGAAGCAGTCTATCTGACCAACCATCCAGCTACCAGACAGACTCCCCCGCTCCCCCCCCCCCCCCCCCCCCAGAGAGAGAGAGAGAGAGAGAGAGAGAGAGAGAATGAAACCTTGCACACCAAAAACCAACAACAACACCCTTACGCTTTAAAAAACAACAACAACAACCATGTAGTCGAGTTGGTAGCAAGATCAAGGTACCGCACGGTCCTAGTCAGATGGCCATCTTCAGTAAAAGGGTCCTTCACCCGTGTTGCATTATCAGCTGATTTCTTTGACAGTCGAGTGTTAAGTACACAACACAGACCGAGCCTGGATGAAGCGCAGGCGAGATTTTCGCTGAGGTTGGCAGCGATTGGGCACGCATATCTCTCTTCTAATGACGATAACATTGACAGACTGCTCAGACCAGACGACCATTATCACCACCTTATTAGCCATAACAGCATATTACTTTGATTTCTCAGCGCTATTTACGAGACGAACGAGACAGTGTAGGAGTTGGCTGCGTAGGGGTTTTGCCAGTGGTGTACTAAAAAGCAAAACTAGTGGGTTTATTGACACTGATTCAGAGTGACCCCAGGTGCCAGTGGTCTCTTCTGACGACACTACATATCGCTGCGTAAACTGTGTCTTTGTGCCAGTGAAATACAAAAATCAGAACTAGCGAATTTACACTAATTCAGAATAACCTCAGATGCCAGTGGTCTCTTCCGGCAACACTACATATCGCTGCGCAAGCTTCTTTTTTTCTTCTTCTTTTTTGCCAGTGAAGTACACAAATCAGAACTAACGAATTTAATAAATACTGGTTCAAAATGACCCCAAATACCAGTGGTTTTTGCTGACGACACTGCATATCGCCGCATAGGTTACATTCAATCGAGAAGAAACACGTTTTGAGAATCAAATATTTTAGTCCAGTTTTGGTGTGTGTTTTTAGACTTCAAAGTAAATGAGCTTCCATCAGTCGCCATTTTCGCCATAGATCATAACATTTCGTGCGCAGAAGATGAGAATTATTTGCGCGACTTTTCGCGCGCGCGCGCGCGTGTGTGTGTGTGTGTGTGTGTGTGTGTGTGTGTGTGTGTGTGTGTGTATGAGAGAGAGAGAGAGAGAGAGAGAGAGAGAGAGAGAGAGAGAGAGAGAGAGAGATTTTTTCAAAATCTATGTTGTCTATATATATATCCGCTATTATCAATAAAGGGAACAGATATCCAAACAGATCCTTGATTTTAAGGTTTTATTTTAATGGCTTTACCCCGTCGGGCAAGAAGAGCATTGACCAGTCGTAGAGACTATACGCCTTGCACAGGCAAGCAGCCAGCTGTCTATACCGTATGTGATTTATTCTTCCACCCGTTGCCTGGTGACTGACGTGTGGCCAAAGAAAGTCGGCACAGCGCAACTGCAGACAGATAAATATACACTTTGTTGCGTGTGCCCCATAGCCAGCCAGCAGTGGCTGAATCAGTGTGGTCTCAAAATTCATATATCGCTTCTGACCTTTACGTCACATTCAACGTATTACGCCCAGATGATGGAACCCGGCCGGGTGAACCTCGCCCGTTTGAGGGTTAGACAAGTGTGCATTGTGTATTTTGCTGCGATTAACGTTATTGGTAGACAAGTGTGCATTGTGCATTTTGCTGCGATTAACGTTATTTGAGGATAGACAAGTGTGCATTGTGCATTTTGCTGCGATTAAAGCAAGTGTGCATTGTGCAGTTTGCTGCAATTAATAATCATAAAAAAAGGTATTTGTAAAGCGCAAAATCTTGTCTAGAGGGTATTCTAAACGCGCGCGCACGCCTCCCCGCCCCCCCCACCCAAACACACACAAAGGCACCGCACACGCGAGCATTCAACTAACGTTATTTGAAGATAGACAAGTGTACATTGTGCATTTTGCTGCAGATAGTGTTACTGAGGATAGACAGGTGTGCACTGTGCATTTTGCCATAATCAGTGTTGTTGGCAAAGTTAAAGGCACCTTTGCGACCAGGATGAGAACCTTAGCTAAACGTGCTAAGATTGTAAGACTGCATGGTTACGGTCCATACCTGATCCATTTAAAACCCGATCTATGGCAATCAACGCAATTCGCCTGCAAACCCAGCAGTAAACCTGAACAGAAAGAAATGAACAGTATTTTCACCATATCTCCAATGCTGCAAAGTTAAAGGCACCTTTGCGGCAAGGCTGAGAACCTTAGCTAAACGTGCTAAGATTGTAAGGTTACGGTCCATACCTGATCCGTTTAAAACCCAGTCTATGGCAATCAACGCAATTCGCCTGCAAACCCAGCAGTAAACCTGAACAGAAAGAAATGAACAGTATTTTCACCATATCTCCAATGCTGCAAAGTTAAAGGCACCTTTGCGGCAAGGCTGAGAACCTTAGCTAAACGTGCTAAGATTGTAAGGTTACAGTCCATACCTGATCCGTTTAAAACCCAATCTATGGCAATCAACGCAATTCGCCTGCAAACCCAGCAACAAACCTGAACAGAAAGAAATGAACAGTATTTTCACCATATCTCCGATGCTGCTGTTATCTCTGTTCTTTTCTTCTTCTTCTTGTCCCCTCCCCTTCATGGTATACGTTCTTTTCTTTCTCTTTTCTTTCATTCATTCTTTCTTTCTGCCAACTCTTTCGCTCTGATATAACTGTACTGGTTGACTGGGCGTAAAAATCAAGTTACTTACTTTGTGACCAAGTGATGAAGGCGATCAGTGGCCTATTCGCATCGTGTATCCGACGTTTTGGCCAGTTTCAATGAGTAGGTTCTTTTTCTTCTTCTGCAGCAGCAGTAGTAGTATTTTTAATGTGTCTTTAGTACTAGTAGTAGTAGCATCATCAACAGCAGCAGCAGTAGTATTTTTAAAATGTATATTTAGCAGCAGCAGCAGCAGTATTATTATTTTTAAAATGTGTATTTAGTAGTAGTATTTTTAAAATGTGTATGTAGTAGTAGTAGTAGTAGCAGTAGCAGCAGCAGTAGTATTAAAAAAAAAAAAAAAAAGTGTTCTGCATAGTCAGGCTGAATACAAGACAGATGTAGCCCCCCCACCCCACCCCCCCACTCCACCCATCCCCACCCATCCCCACCCCGCTTTCATTCAGTGCACTAGCGGTAGCCGCACCGGAAGACCTTCAGGTGCGCGCGAGTCTGCGCCCTCGTCGCTCTTCTTCACAGGCTTTATCGTCAGTATCTTCGTGGATCTCGCTGGGAGAGCCGGCTCCGAGCACAAGGCGAAGCACGCATCATCAAAGGACCTCTCCAACGCCAGCAATTTGCTCCCGCAGCAGGGAATCTGTACAACGTCTCATTACAGTGATGAATGACCACCGTCCAGGGGGGGTCGAAGCAAGGGCGAGAGGAGTCCGCTTTAACCGATAATATTCCATACTGACCTTGAACAAACATATTTTAAACTATTCTTTGGTATATACATAGATTATAGTAGGACAAACAAAATATGTATTATGTAGAAAAATGTACTGGGGGGATGACGTGAAAAAATTAATTAAAGATAAATTAAAATTCTGGTTATGAGATTATGGCAGTTTTCGCTACCCATAGGCCGATGTATGCGTTTTACTTTGAAACAATGGCGGTTGACCCCTCCGACATTCCCGGCGAAGAAGCGTTTTACATGTCATCAACATCATCAGACAGCTGCTCTGAGGTGAGTGTGAAATATTTTCTACAGCTATGTTGAAAATAATCAGCTCTCCTTTCAAAACTAACAGCACACTGCAGTTATCACGTGCAATGCACACCGCGAAAAGGTTATCGGCGTGTAAATAGGTCAGACTGCTTCAGTGGTCAGCGCATACCAGAAAGTCGTCTGCTACAGGCTGCTTGCTCTTTCTGTGTTGCCTGATACAAACACTCCACGAAATGATTAATTATTTATAACATGTGTGAATGAGTCGACGTTTAGCTTACTTTTGACACGTTTGTGTGTGATAACATGCACTCTTTTTGTAGTTTTGTACGTTTTAGCGAGTTGAGTGTAAAAATTAAGATGGTAAGCCATATGTGTCAAAATTAATTTTTTCTCAGTTATTTGTTTATGGATTGTCTTCGTACCAAATGCTTGTATGCATTAAATATTGACTTTTTCTTGTCGCTGATTTATTTTTTCATGGTTCTGAGGGGCATTGACAAGTATCATGGATGGCAGGGAAGGGATAGCGTTATTCACTGATTGACTCTTGTCAGTGTGATTAGTGGTTAGGTCTGAAGGAGCGATTTAAAATATTAAAAAAATGGTAAAATTATGAAGACGTGTGACATACATGAGTACAAGCTGAATATTTCTCTAATTTCAGGAAACTGAAGAGACATGTGTTATCTGCAGAAAAGGCTTTGGTGATGGGACTGATAAAGTCACTTTAACAGAAAAGGGATGCAAGAAAATCAACAGTATCAGTGACAAGTTTGGAGAAGAAGTACGCGCTGAGGCTGGTAACTGTGTTCATTCTCTCTGCAGGCATCGATACACAAACAAAAACTATGTTTCCTCAAAGGCTGAAAAGATGCAGAAGTCAGTGGTGTCAACACCGCGAAAGAGACGTATTCAAAGTGCACATGAATCCAAAAATGACGCAAATGTGCCTTTGTGCTTGTTTTGTAACCAAAAGGCCAAAGCTGGAAAGAAAGGCAACATCAAGAGTGCACATAAACTTATTCCAGTACGGACAATGCAGTGTCAGGAATCAATTCTTCGATTTTGCAAGGAGAGGGGAAATACTGACAGATGGTCAAGAGATGTGAGAGGCAAACTTGAGTATATGCAGGATCTCTGTGCACGTGATGCAGTTTACCACAACATCTGCTATTCATATTTCAGAAATGGACAGGGTATCCCTAGTATTTTTCATACCCGTGAACCAGCATCAAAGAAAGTGTGCATTGGGCGGCCAAAAAACCAGCGCTGTCTTGAAGCTTTTCAGTGCGTTCTTGATTATTTGGACAGTGCAGATGTTCAGCAGGTGACTGTGTCTGAACTGGTCCAGCTAATGCAGAGTAAGCTGACATCCGAAGATACTGCTTATTCTGCAAAGTACATAAAACAAAAGCTGCTGGACCATTATGGAGATGGCATTGTTATTGCCGAGAAAATGGGAACAGCAGATGTCGTCACACTAAAGGAGACAGCTAGTTCCATCTTACGAGATTTTTACAAACAGCCAAGGTCAACAGACGCCGAGATAGAAAAGAAACGGCTCATAAAAACAGCTGCAAACCTCATCCGGAGTGACATCAAGGCAATGGAGGGCTCAAAAGACACCTACCCAGACATCATCGCTGAAGAGCAGATCTCTTTCCTGCCAGAGGCACTGAGGGCGTTTCTTACTCATGTTTTTAAGGGAAAAGAACTTTCCATGAAAGTAGCAGCTATAGGGCAAGCCATCATTCAGAACACCAGACCCAACACTGTGCTTGCCCCTTTACAAATTGGACTGGGGGTACAAATGCACAAAGTGTTTGGGTCGAGGTTCCTATTAGATACCTTGAGCCATCTTGGCTTTTCAGTTTCGTACACAGAGGTTAGAAAGTTTGAACTAAGTGCAGCACATCAGCAAGGCATTGATCTGCCTCCAGTGTCAGAAGTGGACACCATCCAGTTTGTTGCGGATAACGTTGACCACAACACTGTCACCCTGGATGGCCACAACACCTTTCATGGCATGGGCATCATAGCTGTCTTGACACCCGGGAAATTCCAACGAAATAAGATTCCTAGGAGAGATGTCAAACTCAAAGACATCATTTCAGCTGGACGGATTAGAATCCACTTCTACAGGTATGCTAGAAAGAAAATTCTCTCTCTCTCTCTCTCTCTCTCTCTCTCTCTCTCTCTCTCTCTCTCTCTCTCTCTCTCTCTCTCTCTCTCTCTCTCTCTCTCTCTCTCTTTCTCTCTGCATTCCTGGGTGCATGCCTGCACATATATATATGTGTGTGTGTGTGTGTGTGTGTGTGTGTGTGTGTGTGTGTGTGTGTGTGTGTGTGTGTGTGTGTGTGTGTGTGTGTGTGTGAAGGGTATTAGGAAGGGGACAGGAGAGTTTTTAGTGGGTTTTCCCCCCAGTATTTAATAACGTTTTGGTTATTTTCAGTTATGAATGGAAAAACCTGTCGACGCTGAGCTTCACAGAACTGCCAGAGATGTCTGCAACAGATTCTACCAGCTACTTTGAGACGCTGTGGGAAATCTCCTGGCCCTTAAAGTCTCCTCGGCCTGCCTGGAAAGGGATGATGCAAGCTGCACACAGTGGTGCTCATCCAGGGGTCTCTGAAGTTTTCTTCATGCCCATGATCGACCTGAATCCTGGTGACCTGTCCTGTATTTACTCCACTTTGCGATTTGTCGCAAGTCAGGCCAGAAAGTGCAACGTTACACCAGTTCTCACATTCGATCAGCCCCTGTATCTGAAGGCTTTGTCTATCGTCAACAGTGAAAAAGCAGGAAGAGAACTAAAATCAGTTGTTCTTCGTCTGGGAACATTCCATCTGCAAATGAGCTTTTTGGGAAGCATCGGATATCTCATGGCTGGTTCTGGTCTTCAGGAGGCCCTGGAGCTCGTCTTTGCGCCAAATGCAGTGATCCACATGCTGAGTGGAAAAGCATATGACCGTGCAGTTCGTGGTCACTTGCTTGTGGATGCTGCATTGAATGCCCTACTCACCGCTGATGCATTTCAACTGCCGTGGATCCTGATTCACCACGATGCCAAAAATGAAACAGAGGACAGCCAGGGACACATTACTGAAGTAACAGACGACCACAATACACTTGATGGCAGCTCTGATGAAGAAATGATTGAAACAACTGGAAACAGAGCTGCAGACATAGAGCCTGACAACTTGCAGACCCAGGCCTTCTCTGAAGCAGAGACCGTCCCAGATGACAATCTGTCACACCCTGCATTCTCTGAAGCACGTGTCAGTACTGGGGACGACGATCTGGATGTTGCTGCATCTTTCTTGGAGAAAGTCCTAGATGGCGATATACTGCCAGAGAAGAATGTATTGGAATCGCTCTCCAGGATTTCCACAAAGCTGCAGAAGCACAAAGAACACTTGTCAGACTGCAGGACAGGAAGATTGTGGCTCCAGTACTTAGAGATGGTGGCCATTCTTCGGAGATCAATTAAAGCTGAGAGAACAGGGAACTTTGAGCTCCACCTGCAATGCGTTAAGGACATGTTGCCCTACTTTGCTGCCTCTGGGCACAACAACTACCTCAAGTCTGCCAGGCTGTACCTTCAACAGATGTTGGAGCTGCGTGTGACTCACCCAGATGTGTTCCAGCGTTTCATGAAGGGTCATTATAGCATCAGACGCAGCAATCGTTACTGGGCTGGTCTTTCGTCAGATCTCGTAATAGAGCAAGTTCTTATGCGCAGCTTGAAAACAAATGGAGGACTTACCAGGGGCACAGGCATTGGTGAACATGAACGACTAGTTTGGTTACTTAGCATGCCTGCGTGTGCTGAAGTCAATGATTCCATGCAGCTTGTGACTGGTGTGTCATTCACAACAAGCGAACAACACAAGGACTCAAGCAAAACGAGACAAAGCCAAGACCACAGGGACACGAGGAAGCTCCTGAATTTCTTCCAAAGGCGAAATCCATTTAGTGGTGGTGGAGCTCTGAAGAGTCTTTCGAGTGGTCGAACGGCTGATGAGTCTGTGAACGTGGACACAGCAAAACATCTGGGACAGAGCATCCTGGACGGTATGACTGGTTCTACAGTTGCTGACATCAAGTTCAAGAAGCGTGATCAAGCTGTCACTCTAGCCACCAAGTCACAGTCCACTGTGTCCTTTGACGGCGAGCCTGTGAATGTGGACCCTGCACTACTATTTCAGCGACTTGTGACGATAGCAGAGACCACCCCAGAGACGCTCCACTCGGCCTTTGAGTACGAGCTAACAAACGTACCGACATCACTGTTTGATACATCGGGGCTCCTAAGGCAAGCAAAGAAGCATACATTGGCAGATTACCTCTGGTCACTCACTGAGCAGCAAAGCGTGCAGTTGCCACAGAGAGTCCACCATGTTTTGGATGGCGGCAGTCTTCTGCATCGTTTGACGTGGGGCAGAGGTGTCACCTACAACCAGGTAGTGCAAAGCTACGTCGACTTTGTCACTCGTAACTACGGCAAGGCAAGTGTCGTTTTTGATGGCTACACCAGCTGTCCCTCCACCAAAGACATGACTCATCTCCGTAGAAAAACTGGTCGAAAAATTGCAACCGATGTCGACTTTGAAGGCGACATGTTGGTGTCCGACACAAAAGAAAGCTTCCTTGCAAATGAAACCAACAAACAGCGTTTTATTTACGAACTTAGCAATGCATTGCAGGATGGTGGAGTGGAGACACACCTTGCTGATGGAGATGCTGACTGCCTCATCGTCCGTACAGCCCTCAGGAAAGCTGAAGAAGAACCCAATGCTGTTATTGGACAAGACACAGACTTGCTTGTTCTGCTCTTGTTCCATATCAAACCCAAACATTTCGACGTGTTTTTCGCTTCTGGAGCTAAAGTGTGGGACATCAAAGCAGCACAAGCAGCACTGGGTGCAGACATCTGCGCCAACATTCTCTTCGGTCATGCAATTGGGGGATGTGACACTACCAGTAGCTTATTTTCTATAGGCAAAAGAGAACCATTGCTTCAACTGAAGAACTCGCCTCTCTTTCGACAGCAAGCGGAAGTGTTTGCAACAGAGTCAAACACACAGGAGGCAGTCATAGCAGCAGGGGAAAGGGCTTTGGTATTGTTGTACGGGGGAAAGGAAGATGACAGCTTAAATACTCTTCGCTGCTTCAAGTACCTGCAGAAACTGTCCACCTCCAAATCGGCTCTGGAACCAAAGAGATTGCCGCCAACTGTATCAGCTGCGCAGTTCCACTCTTTGCGCACTTACTTCCAAGTTCAGGTGTGGCTGACATTAACAGATGAAAAGTCTGTTTCCATATGCCCAACAGATTGGGGCTGGGAGGTCAAGGAAGGTCTCATGTTCCCACTGTACACCGATGCTGCAGCTGCGCCTGAAGACCTGCTACATGTGGTGAAGTGTAACTGCAAGACGGACTGTGCTACTTCCAGATGTTCATGCCGACGACATGGACTTTTCTGCACAGGAGGATGTGGGGAATGTCGAGGTGACGGCTGTATGAACTCTGTCAACAAGATCGAACAAGAACCAGAGGATGTTGACTTTTCACCCTGATCAGCGATACCACCCAGCTGTGACAATTCCAAGTCAGTTTCAGACTTCTGTGAATTCTGCCTAAATCTGGTTATACGGTTATCCATAACAATGATGTATACGCGGCTAGCTTCATGCTCGAAAAACACGTGTATTTGTTATGGTTGAGCTGTGTAAAGGGGCGTGCCGTGCCATAGTCTTTGGTGCAGCTGCGCGTTCAGATTTAACCGGGGGGGGGGGGGGGGGGGGGGGTACAATTTTGGTTATCTAGCATCTGACTGTACACAAATTTAATAGACAGTTATTTTTATCAACTTCAGATACAACATCAAATAATTCAGGAACACATTTTGTCAGTAATGTCGCCTTCACTGTTATGCATTGTCTGAAAACGTTAACTTTTCTCTAAACATTTGAAAATGTATTCAAGGTTGTTCCAGCTTTTTTACTTAAAAAAAAAAAAAAATGATATGATGGAGAACTGTGCTTTAATGCACTTAAAAGCGCTGCTGCTATAACTGGAGATATAACTGTGACTTTAAATGCAAAGAAGCTGCAAAGCAACTCTGTAAATATTGCCTTGTCTTGCGCCCTATTTATGCCGCACACTTACAACCTTTTGCCAGGCAAAATACCCATTTCCCCCCAATACATTTTCCTACATTTTGGATATGTGGTTAGGCGATGGTTGTGGGGTCTATAACACTTGAAATCATTTTAAAATATTTTTTTTCACGGTCAGGGTATTTACGTGTGAAATCCTATCGGGCTAGCTGGGCAGTCCGAAAACCTTCGGCAAGGTGTCTGCACGTTGTTTAGACTTCACAGTCTTGACGTGGGCTTCCTCGCTGCACGTGCAGCAGTGGCTGATTTGCTGGGTTCCCGGCTCGCTAATTGAGGTCCCGTTACTGTACGGGTGACTAGCTATTAGCACAGATCGCCAGCGATGGTACAGGGTCCGGGTCTCTGCTGTTAGTCACGAACGATCTTGCCTGTGATGTTGATAGGGCGTGTGGATTCTTTGATAGTCGGGCTTTATCGCGATTTGAAGGTTTCAGCGGTAACGTAAGACAAGTGTCTATTTCTGCTGTCACCTGTGTTTCAGGTACCAATCTGTGTGTCATTCAGTACTTAGCAAGTTGTGGTCGGACGTCAAACGTCAAACGTTATTAAATTTGAGCAAGCTTTGGTAGGACATCAAAGGTAAAATGTTATTAAATTTTAGCAAGCTTTGGTAGTACATCAAACGTCAAACGTTATTAAATTTTAGCAAGCTTTGGTAGGACGTCAAACGTAAGACGTTATTTTGGCAAGCTTTGGTAGGACGTCAAAAGTAAAACGTTATTAAATTTGAGCAAGCTTTGGTAGGACGTCAAACGTAAGACGTTATTTTGGCAAGCTTTGGTAGGACGTCAAAAGTAAAACGTTGTTAAATTTGAGCAAGCTGTGGTAGGACGTCAAAAGTAAAACGATATTAACTTTGAGCAAGCTTTGGTAAGACGTCAAACATCATTAAATTTCATGCTCAATTAAAGTTTTGTTGTTGTTGTCGATAGTTTGAAATCTTTGGAAGATAAAGTGTGAATTAAAGTGTCCAGGTTAAAACAAAGTGTGAATTAAATTTAAACTCTGGATAAAATATTCAAAAGCGTGTTTCAGCCTACTAACATTACTTGGGGCACATTCGAAAAGGCGTTCATGACATTAAGTCCAATTTTAACTGTTTTTTAAGTGTCGTTTTGTAGCTTGATAAAGGGGTTTTTCCCGAAATTTCGCATGTTGTGTTTTGTCCTAATAAATAGCGTTCTGTTGAACCTTTTATGTGTTTGGATCTTGTTTTGGAACGCTAGCAGTCATACATGATTGAGACTTTAAAAAATTTTTTTTTAAGACAACCATTGAATCGCACGAGCTTCAGGTTTAGTCCTTCTCTACAGCATTGTGGTTTTCGCAGATACTGGCGCATCTGTCTGTTTCCATGGAAAGGGTGTTGACTCCCTCTTTTTGCAGGGGCGGTGCTGGACCCCCATTCACACTTTGCATGCGTGGGACAGGGGCTGGAATACAGAAAAATGCAGACTATGCAGGTCGTTGAGACATTTGCGGTTTGCTGACCTAGTTTCGTGTTGAGCTTCCGGTTGAGGGCACAGAGGGAGATATGGAGTGTGTGTGTGTGTGTGTGTGTGTGTGTGTGTGTGTGTGTGTGTGTGTGTGTGTGTGTGTGCGCGTGCGTGCGTGCGTGCGTGCGTGCGTGCGTGGTGTGTGTGTGTGTGTGTGTGTGTGTGTGTGTGTGTGTGTGCGCGCGCGCGCGCATATGGAGAGGAGGTGAGGGAGGTTGCGCACGAAAATGTGGGAAGGGGCCGATGTATGTGTGTATACTTGGGGAAGGGGGGGGTGGGGGGGGGGCGGGGGTACACAGTGACGAGGAAATGGACTGTGAAGGTAAGTGCGGGGGAGGGGGGGGGGGGTAGAGGGCGGGGGTCTAAGACGAGAGTAAGGCAAGTCTGTGTGGGGGGTGTTGGCCCCCCGAGGATACTGAGAAAGGAATGGCTGGATAGGAAGGGTAGAGAGGGGTAAAAGATGGGGTGGTGGTGGTGGTGGTGGTGGTGGTGGTGGGGGAGTGCCTTGGCAGGGTA
>OY757546.1:14330905-14338405 GCA_963584105.1 Alviniconcha strummeri | reverse complement strand
GTTTACAACCACTTACACTGCGCCACTCCGGAACACACCAGCAGCCGCTGCAGCTGACAGATAAGTCTGTGGACCGCGTTCAGCACCCACCAGCATCCAGACACCACACGTCACAGTGCCAGTTACCGCTGAACAGCCTCATGGTACTCGTCTCCAAATTCCAAATCAAACACTACCAACGACTTCACTGAAATTTGCCAGTTATATGCATTGATAGAAAGCATTCATAGTAGTTTAGTTTAGTTTTCCCCCCTCAGTTTTTCACCTATAGAAAGAAAAAGTAAGATATTGGTTCTGTCCATTCCGCCTTTTGCTTTTCTTTTTTCTTTGTTGTTTCTTTAATCCAGTATGGATCAGTCAGATGAAATGGTCGACGATATCAGCATGTCCTAACATTATATAAGCTTTTTAATTTTTTATTTAAAGAAGGACAATAGTGAAGGGGCTAACTCTTCGAAGAACTGAAGGTGTTCGAAGTTTACGTATTTTCTTTTATGTTTGTGTGTGGATTGATTTTGTAGATTTGACTTCAAAAAAGGAGGGGGTTACAGATAAAGCAATATAGACACCGGTGTCATCACAAGGGTTTACAGATATAGTACCTATAAACACTGGTGTCACCACAAGGGTTTACATATGTAGACATCGATGTCACCACAATGGTTTACAGATATAGACATCGGTAACACCATACAGGTTTACAGATATAGACACCGGTGTCACCACAAGGTTTTACAGATATAGCATAGACACCGGTGTCACCTCAAACATTGGAGCACTGACATTTCTCTTTCATACTGGGAATGGTTCATGCCGAGCGGCATAGACACCGGTGTCACTACGTACACTACTTTCCGTCTCCCCCTCTCCCTCCCTCCCCCCCTCTCTCTCTCTGACACCGGAAACGACCCATACAGAGTGGTATAGACACCGGGTGTCACCACAAACACCTGCTGTCTCTCCCACCCTCATCCTTCTCTCTGACACCAGAAACAGTCTATATAGACTGGTATAGACACCGGTGTCACCACAAACACCTGATGTTTCTCCCTCTCCCTCCCTCCTCCTTCTCTCTGACACTGGAAACGATCCATACAGACTCGTATAGACACCAGTGTCACCACAAACACCTGATGTATCCCCCTTTCCCTCCCTCCCTCCCTCTCTCTCTTTCTCGGCCTGATATAACCGTACTGGTTGACTGGGCGTAGAACACCAAGTTAATTACTCTCTTTGACACCGGAAACGATCCATACAGAGTAGTATAGACACCGGGTGTCACCACAAACACCTGCTGTCTCTCCCTCCCTCATCCTTCTCTCTGACACCAGAAACAGTCTATATAGACTGGTATAGACACCGGTGTCACCACAAACACCTGATGTTTCTCCCTCTCCCTCCCTCCTCCTTCTCTCTGACACTGGAAACGATCCATACAGACTCGTATAGACACCGGTGTCACCACAAACACCTGATGTTTTTCCCTTTCCCTCCCTCCCTCCCTCCCTCTCTCTCTTTCTCGGCCTGATATAACCGTACTGGTTGACTGGGCGTAGAACACCAAGTTAATTACTCTCTTTGACACCGGAAACGATCCATACAGAGTGGTATAGACATCGGTGTCACCACAAACACCTGATGCCTCTCCCTCCCTCCCCCCCCCCCCCCCACTTTGACACCGGAAACGGTCGATACAGACTGATATAGACAGCGGTGTCACCATAAACACCTGATCTGTCCCCCTCTCCCTCTATCCCTCCCTCTCTCTTTGACACTGGAAAGGATCCATACAGAGTGGTATAGACACCGGTGTCACCACAAATACCTGCCTGATGTCTCTCCCTCTCCCTTCCTCCCTCTCTCTCTCTCTCTCTCTCTCTGTGATATAACCTTACTGGTTGATTGGGCGTAAAACACCAAGTTAATTACTTACTCTTTCTCTTTGACACTGGAAACGATCCATACAGACTGGTATAGACACCGGTGTCACCACAAACACCTGATGTTTCTCCCTCTCCCCCCCCCCCCTCCACACACACACTTTGACACCGGAAACGGTCGATACAGACTGGTATAGACAGCGGTGTCACCACAAACACCTGTTGTGTCCCCCTCTCCCTCCCTCCATCCCTCTCTCTTTGACACTTGAAAGGATCCAGAGTGGTACAGACACCGGTGTCACCACAAACACCTGATGTTTCTCCCTCTCCCTCCCTCTCTCTCTCTTTGACACTAGAAAAGATCCATACAGAGTGGTATGGACACCGGTGTCACCACAAACACCTGCCTGATGTCTCCTCTCCCTCTCCCTTCCTCACTTTCTCTTTCTCTCTCTCTCTGATATAACCTTACTGGTTGATTGGGCGTAAAACACCAAGTTAATTACTTACTCTTTCTCTTTGACACTGGAAACGATCCATACAGACTCGTATAGACACCTGATGTTTCTCCCTCTTCCTCCCTCCTCCTTCTCTCTGACACCGGAAACGATCCATACAGACTCGTATAGACACCGGTGTCACCACAAACACCTGATGTTTCTCCCTCTCCCTCCCTCCCCCTTCTCTCTGACACCGGAAACGATCCATACAGACTCGTATAGACACCGGTGTCACCACAAACACCTGATGTTTCTCCCTCTCCCTCCCTCCTCCTTCTCTCTGACACCGGAAACGATCCATACAGACTCGTATAGACACCGGTGTCACCACAAACACCTGATGTTTCTCCGGCTTCTCCCTCCCTCTGCGGCTTGTAGTATAGCAAGGACTGGCCGGTTAGTTAGGTCCAAATGGACCTAACGCTACTATCCTTGGGTATGAACGTTTTTGAGTTCGAGTTCGAGTTCCCTCCCTCCCTCTCTCTTTGGTCCTGGGAAGGATCACTGCAAAGCAGTAGGCTATAGCAGACAGCACTGGGCCAACTCCCAGCGACTGAGACCAGCGGCGGTTTGAACGCGTCCTTGTCTTTCTCTGTCTGTATTTCCTTCCGTGTGGCACGTGCTCCCAGAAAGAGCGCGATCGTGTTTACTTTTCAACCATCGTCTCGCTTTTTCTCGGTCCCACGCCGACTGCCAGCCTTCTGCGAAATGGCAGCGGGCGGCTTCTTGTCTCGGAGTGGGGAAAAGTGAACGTGTGTTACCCCACCAACAACGGTGATTGTTCCTCTTCCCCTCTCTCTGTCTCCACCAAAATGCAGCAGCCGTCGTAGACACAGTCACGAAACTTCCCAAGAAGACTTGACCGAGACGTTTTTCTATCACTGTCCTCCCCGCGTCACCCGCACTGTTCTCATCAAAGCGAAGCTGGCGTGTATCGTTAGATGTACTCTCCACCGACCGTTCCCAGATGAATCATTATTTTGGGAAGCGCCGATGATCTGCGGGGCCGAGCTATCGGGTGCAAGAGCCGAGGCGATCAGGGCTGATGCGTGTGGTGGGAAAGCGAGCGCGTAAGTGTCAAGTATTTTGGTGCCTGCTGCCGGTACAGTGATGAGTGTGGAAGAGAGAAACAAACTGAGCTTGCTCTACTTTCTCGCCGAGACGGAAGGGGGCTGTGTGTGTGCAGTGTATGGTCTCTCAGTGTGTCCTAGTGTTTTGTGTGGGTAGCCTGTGAACACACACACTGACAACTGAACTGATGACGAGCAGCTTACTAACACGTACACCGATTCGGTTGGCAGCTGTGATATCAGTCACCTTCGCCTTTGCACTGTTGACTAAACCTGGCCTGTGCGGCTCATGTGGCTGGAACCTGAACCTGAAATGCAACAACAACAACAACAACAAATATATTTAAAAGTGTGTGTGTGAGAGAGAGAAGCAACAGGCAAACGGACAGAGCTATAGTTTGCTATCAAACGTTTTGTCAAAACGCGTACGGCTGTGATCCCTCTTAATTTCTGTAAAGCAGGCAAGAAACCCCACTCAATGCAGGGCTGAACACCTCAGCAACAACAACAACGACGACAACAGCAACAACAACCTCCCGCCTTCCCAAACCACACGGCTGTTTTCTCTCAGCATCGGCCGGCAAGAGCGAGGCGAAGAGACAAGAGCCGGAATGCATCGCGAGAAGTATGACATACAGCCCCAGGAGCCAAGGTGAGTCCAATTAGCATCTGATCGTATCCAGCAGACCCGCTGTGCTGATCCTGTTTGTCTTGGGAAGGAGGGCCAGTTTATCGTCTGTCCGTATTGACGTGTGCGCCCAGCACCGTCTATTTCAGCTCTGATCACTGAGATAGACCAACGGTGGGCATGTGATCTCGTCGCTTCGTCTCAATCTTTGTCTCAGTTCCGCCCCCCCCCCCTCCCCTCCCCCCTCCTCCACCTCTCCGACGGGAGGCCGTGGATGTCTGATGTTTTCCTCCTGTCTGGAATCTTAGGGCTGTCGTTTGATTCCCCTTTCCTGTCTCCTCTCATGTTTTTTTTCTTTCTGCCTTGTCCTCTTGATCTTTCTGTCTTGTCATTTTTCTGCTAATGGTCCATTCTCCTGACCTTTTTTTCCAAGAAAACTCTCAAATATATTGTATGGCTCTTGCTGAGTACCTAGGAGATGATAGTTGGTTGGTTGACGCTGGCATTTGCTATTATGCATATATATAATTTTATATATATATTATATTGTGTCTGTCCATTCCTTTTTATATTTTACTTTAACCTGGTATCGACAGAATGGTCGACGATACCAGCATGTCCTAGCCTTATGTGCCCTTTTAACAGGGGTAATATTGAAGGGACTAACTTTGAAAATTTGTGTCTGATATTTGTATAAGTATGTTTTATGTTTGCGAAGTGACTGGTTTTGTAGACTGACTTGACAGAGGGTTGATATATATGTGAGAAGAGTTTAGAAATGTGTCTTTGCTTATTACCTGAGTTTGACTGTCCTGAGGTGACCCTGTGTGGTCGACAGGACATTAAAACCCAGTTACTACTACTCAGTCCCGCCCGTCACGTGGTTGAATTAGCGATTGGTTGTCGCGCTTAATTAACTACGAATTCTTGTAAGCAAGCTGACAGTTCCTGTAGTGGAGTTAATAAGACTAGATGCAAAATTAAACATTCTTCTTCCTAGTCATTTAAAGTCAAGTCTTTTCGAGTAAGTGATATTAAACTGATTTAGCTCTGATATAACCCCGGCCATGTGGTTGACTGGGCTCAAAGTATCAACTAACTTACTAAAGTTATTATTATTCATTAAGTAACTAATATTAGACTGATCTTACAGTTATCAAGATAGTCGTAACAAAATATGTCAACATCGTTACTTCGTTGAAGTTACACCAATACAACATATTTTTTAGCAAACGTTTCGAAGGTTCTAGCTATTTGAATGTGTGTGTATGGATGGTGTAACTGTACGCATATGTTTCATCACGAGTCACTGTACAAGTTGTGTAGTTCTGAATCCAAAGTTCTATTTCTGCTCGCGTTACATACGCTGACAATCATGACAGGCAAGGCCCATTTAGTTGTATTGGTGCCGCCCAGGTTAGGCCTATTCAGTAGTATTGGCGCCGCCCAGGTTAGGCCTATTCAGTAGTATTGGCGCCGCCCAGGTTAGGCCCATTCAGTAGTATTGGTGTCGCCCAGGTTAGGCCCATTCAGTAGTATTGGTGCCGCCCAGGTTAGGCCCATTCAGTAGTATTGGTGCCGCCCAGGTTAAGTAGTATTGGTGCCGCCCAGGCTAGGCCCATTCAGTAGTATTGGTACCGCCCAGGTTAGGCCCATTCAGTAGTATTGGTGCCACCCATGTTAGGCCCATTCAGTAGTATTGGTGCCGCCCAGAAGTGGAAAGGTCGACCTGAAGTACAAGCTGTGCTTTGCTGTGTACAGTCAGTCCCCGAGTCTGTCCTGGTCAGTGGTTTACACAGCATCAGTAGGGCCGCTATCCTTACAGCAACTGCTTGAACAAAACAGACCTGGATTATATCGGTGTACATTTAGGAACCATTAGCTGTATCTATTGTCTGGAAAGCTGTATCCTTAGACTTGAAAGCTGTATCCACAGACTGACTTGAAAGCTGTAATATTAGTCAGGAAACCTGTACCCTTAAATTTGAAAGCTGTATCCATAGACTTGAAATCCGTATCCTCAGTCTGGAAAGCTGTATCCTTAAATTTGAAAGCTGTATCCATAGACTTGAAATCCGTATCCTCAGTCTGGAAAGCTGTATCCTTAAATTTGAAAGCTGTATCCATAGACTTGAAAGCTGTATCCTCAGTCTGGAAAGCAGTTCAGTCCTATCATCTGGAAATGGACTGTCCGTGCCGTTTGTAGTATTGACCCGTGCGACCTGTCTAGGAGTACGTGATCAAAGACTGTTTAAATGAAGCGCCGCTTTCTTCATTCAGGCTAGACCTGCCTGCAGTCACTGGTATACATCAGTGTTAAACTGACAAATCAATGGTATATAGCAGTGTTAAACCGGGAAAGGTCACTGGTATACAGCTGTGTTAAACCGGGAAAAGTCACTGGCATACGGCAGTATTAAACCGGACAAAGTCACTGACATACAGCAGTGTTAAACCGGACAAAGTCATTGGCATACAGCAGTGTTAACTCGGGCAAAGTCACTGGTGTACAGCAGTGTTAAACCGGATAAGTCACTGGCATACAGCAGTGTTAAACCGGACAAAGTCACTAGCATACAGCAGTGTTAAACCCAACAAAGTCACTGGTATACAGCTGTGTTAAATCGGACAAGTCACTGGTATACGGTAACGTAAACCGGGCAAAGTCACTAGTTTACAGCGGTATTAAACTGGGCAAAGTCACTGAAACACAGCAGTGTTTACCCGGGAAAGGTCACTGGTATACAGCAGTGTTAAACCGGACAAAGTCACTGGAATACAGCGGTGTTAAACCGGCCAAAGTCACTGGTAAGTGGTGTACAACCATGTCATACCAGGCGAAGTCACTGGTATACAGCAGTGTTAAACCGGGCCAGGTCACTGGCATACAGCAGTGTTAAGCCACAGACGGACGGACACAAACGTTTTCTGTCCGCTCGATGGTTAAAACTGGCAAAGTTGCTTCCATAGCATCCCTCGGTGAAGAGCTTTACAGCGAGCACTGCTTACCCGCAGCACGGTAGGGCCTATTCCAGGCCAGGCCACGGTCGGCGGAATGCCAAGACACAGCATACCTTTCTCCCCAGATTCTCTGTGCCAGCACTTTAGAGAAATATGTTTGTTTACTTCCTTCATTCAGTGGCTTCATCAAGGCCCGAAAGCGGCTTCGTTCAGCTTCTAATGAATGATCGCACTGAGCGCCAGGAACCAATCACTTTTATCTGTCCACTGAAGGCCGTGTATACGCACTTCAAGAGTCTGTGGCAACTTTGTTTATCTATCCTACAAGCCGTATTTATAGACTTACTTCGTTCGTTAGTTTCTTTGGCTTCGCCTGTTTGCAAGCTGCCTTAAATTGACTGGCGGCTGAGTTCATTGAGCGATCACTATCATGGGAATAAAACTGAGAGTCCCCAGAACTC
>OY757546.1:14318405-14325905 GCA_963584105.1 Alviniconcha strummeri | reverse complement strand
ATCACACACACGCACTCCAATGCACACAGTCCATGTCATCACAGTCTTGACGACGCGACGTCTGGTGGAGCTCGTGGCACTCGTTGTATTAGAGGCCGCAGTCCTGTGGTGGAGTCCGTGGCGGTGACAGTCAGTGGTGGTGGTACCACAGCCGGGCCGGGTTCATCTCACAGAGATTCGAAATTACTTGCACCTCACAGTCTCTCCTTGTCCGGTCCATTTCACCTTTGCTTCTCAGTCTTTGCATGTACATCACACGAATCACCTTGTGTCATGTCCTCTTTAATCCCTCCTCCTCTTTATGCTCATATTCCTTACTGCATCCTTCTTCTCTCGGGCCCCGGCTCCGACTGCCTCAAAACCCACGCTCCGTTTCCCCCTTCTCCGCATTTTTGTATTCTTCCGCGAACTGAATATTCATCACTCCAATTCCATTTTGATATACAACAAAACGATATATCATCAAACGTAATAATGATGTACTAACACTACTTAGCATGCAATCATGTTATGTTCCAGGACAAAAACGGCAGGTCTCCAGTTTATTGAATTATTTTAATTAGGGATTATTTCCTGTCCAGAATGTCTGGAACTACCTCTCCTATTCTTCCCCTAAGCTATGGTGCTAGTCACCCCCACTGCCTTCCTTATTTCTCCCCTCCCCGCGTCTGCTGTCCTAGAGGCTAATTTATGGTTTACGTTGACCCGACCATCCCACTGCCCGCCGAGCCATCGCACACCCTTCCCCGGCCCCTTTTCATTGTCCGTCCCAAGTGACCGGCTAGTCTAAACAGTCGCCCCGTCTTGGCACTTGGCACTTTCTGCCTGCACCGACTGATTTACCCATTTCGCACTTTGACATTTGCCCCCATTTGAAGACAATGCTACACATTGTTTTAACTACACCAAAGGGCGAAATCGCACACGAACAGAAAATATGTGAAATTTTCCAAAGTTTTACGTTGAAAGGCCAAATGGCCGGTAGACAACTCCACGCAAGTGGTGATTATTTCACGAACGACATCATAGCTGATAGCTGAAGATATGTACAAAATTAACTCGGGTCAGTATGCAACATACTGCCGCCGTCTGTGAATCGCCTTATCGAGAAGCTTGAGACAGACCTCCTTGTCGCCACATTGCATGCAGTCTACATACTACGGCTATTCTAGCTATAACCGAAAAGAAGAAAAAGACATTCTCAGCCAACCGTGGTTCAGAATCTGGATTACAGCATGCCCGCGCGGCTCATGTAATCCGCCCCAACATTCTCCCTGCCGGGAATGTAAAGGATACGGTATCTGCAGGGCTGAAGAGTCATGGCCCACCGCAACAACCGACCGTTTTTTAAGTTCGCTTTCTGCAGGAAGCTTAGAGGCTGGTGATCTGTCTCCAGCACAAACTCCTTGCCATACAAGTACTTCTGGAATTTTTGTACTCCCCAGACTACCGCCAAGCATTCTTTCTCGACAGTGGCGTACCCTTGTTCACACTTGGTGAGCTTTCGGCTGGCATATCGAACTGGAAACTTCTTCCCGTCACATTCCTGCAACAGCACTGCCCCTAGACCTTGCCCTGATGCATCCGTTCGAAGAGTGAATGTCTTGGAGATATCCGGCAGTTTCAGGATTGGCTGTGACGCTAGCCTTTCCTTCACTGTGGATAGCGCCCTTTCTGCCGCCTCGGTCCATTCCACGTTATTGGGGCTGCCCTTCTTCACCATGTCACTGAGCGGACTAGTGATGGCTGCAAAGTTGGGAACGAACTCGCGATAGAAGCTAATCAGCCCCAACAAGCTTCTGACCTCTGCCTTTGTAGTGGGCCTAGGTAACTCCAGCATCTTTGCCACCTTGCCCTGTTCCGGCTGCTTCGTTCCCTCACCCACCATGAACCCCAGGAATTCCAGGTTGGGATAGCCGATCTGACATTTGCTTGGTCTGGCAGTCAGGTTGGCCTCTTTCAGCCTCAAGAACACCTCTCTGAGCAGCGCCATGTGCTCCTCCCACGTTCCAGAGAATATAAGAATGTCGTCCATGAAATTGGCGACATTCTTCATGCCATCCAACAGCTTTCTCATCATCCGCGTGAAGGTGGCAGGGGCCACGTTCAGTCCGAACGGCATGACCTTCCATTGGAAGAGTCCCATGGGGGTAGTGAAAGCCGTGACCTCCCTCATTCGGTCAGACATCTTGATCTGCCAATAACCCTTACTGAGGTCTATTTTCGAGAAGTACCTGTTTGCCTGTGATGACATAGTTGCAAACAGATCCTCAATGTTAGGCATGGCCTCCATGTCAGGTTTGATGACACTGTTCAGGCGCCTGTAATCTGTGCAAAACCGATGCTCGCCTGACTTCTTCTTCATGATTACGACGGGAGCGGCATAAGATGATTTAGATGGCTCAATCACCCCCATCTGCATCATCTTCCTAACTTCCTCCGCAATGACCTCCCGAGTGGCATAAGGAATCGGGTATGGTTTTACACTGACTGGTTGTGTAGTGGTCAGCTCTGCGTCGCAGACTTCTAGGTCTGTCTGCCCTGGCCTTTCCGTCATCAGCCCACCAAACTCTGCGCATAAGGCCCTAGCCTCCCCTTTCTTGACCTCATCCAACTTGTCGTACAGGGTCACGTCCTGGTAGGACTCCGCCTCGCCAAACTCAGGCATCACTATGTGCCCCTCGACCTCCGGGTCCTCCTCACCGCTGTCGATCACTGCGGCTCCTGCCAGCAGAGTGGCGTCATCCGCTTCCTGACAGTTACGCTCAGTGTACTTTCTGAGCATATTTATGTGAAAAACCTTCTGCTGTCCATTTACATCGATCTTGTAATCATGCAGATCTACTTTCCCCACCACAACAAACGGCCCCTTCCAGTGCATCAAGATCTTGTTGTGGTCAGTTGGCAGCAGAAGTAGCGCCTTGTCTCCCACCTGCAGTTGACGGTTCTTGGCCTTCTTGTCAAAGTGCTTCTTGTATGTCTGAGAGGACTTTTTGAGCGCCTCCTGCGCAAACCGGCAGGTGTCCTCCAGGCGGCTCTTGAGGTCGAGCACAAACTGATATGTAGTCTTGACCTCCTCCTCTCCCTCCTCGTTGGTCCACAACTCCTTCAAGATGGAGATCGGCCCACGGACCGTTCGGCCGTAGAGCATCTCGAATGGAGAGAACCCTAGACTATCTTGCGGAGCCTCTCTGTATGCGAACAGTATGGCTGGCAGGTAACGATCCCAGTCTGTTGGGCGTTCTTCACACATCTTTTTCAACATTCCCTTCAACGTGCCATTGAACCTTTCCACAAGCCCGTTTGCTTGGGGGTGGTATGGCGTCGTGTGAAGTTGCTTCACTCCAAGCAATCGACCGACTTCCCTCATAAGGGCTGAGGTGAACTGAGTCCCCCTATCACTCAGTATCTCCGATGGAACACCAACCCTAGAGAACATCTCAACCAACGCCTCTGCTACAGTTTCTGTATCAATAGACCTGAGCGCTACAGCCTCGGGGTACCTGGTGGCATAATCGACCATGGTGAGAATGTATCGATTCTTCGCCCCCGATGGAGGTGAGATCGGCCCTGTGAGGTCGACGGCCACCCTAAGGAATGGCGTGTCGATCAACGGCGCACTCACCAACGGCACCTTCCTTGTGCTCCCTCTTGGACTTGCCCTCTGACAACTGTCACAAGACGCACAGAATCGCTTTATATCGGCCATCGCTCCTGGCCAATAAAAGCTGCTCATGATCCTGTCTGCAGTCTTCCCCTTCCCGAGATGACCCGACATGAGGGCCTCATGGCCAACTGCCATTACCCTCTCACGGAACTTGGACGGCACGACCAACTGTGACGTCGCCCGTCCTGTCTTGGAGCTTGTAAAAACCCGGTACAACAGTCCTTTGTTCACCTGGAACACGAGTGTACCTCCCCGGACTTCCTTCTGCCCCCCCCCCCCCCCCCCCCCTTGGCCGCTTCGAACAATCCACGCAAGGACGAGTCGTCCTGCTGAGCCCCCTTAATCTCTAAAGGTGTGGCTTCAGCACCCTGTTTCCCACAAGGTGCACTCAACGGCCTCATCGCCTTCTGCCTTTGACCCCTCGTTTCTACTGCGGCTGCCACAGCTGGGTCATCGGAACCCTTTGCACCCGGCACATTCCCAATTATCAAATCACACAGAGGATTTTGCATAACTAGAGCCTCTAGCTGTCCCGTCAAGAACGGAGTGCTGACTGCTAGTTTAGCGGTCTCAAACTCCCTCAATGTGCCGTCAAACAATACACACTTTCTACGTTCGCCTGTGTATTCCCTGTCTGTCACGAATGACGTTCTCACCACTGCGGTAGAACACCCTGTGTCTCTCAAGACATCCACCTCCCGATCACCAATCGCTCCCTTGCGCACTGGCAGTTCTGCTGCTGCCTCTGCATTGCGCATCCCAGACAATGTCAACTTGCCTGACCCCACCTGGCCATCACGTGGCTGTGAACCCTCGGCCTCCATTTCAGTCCCGCCCTGAAATGGCACCTCGCGCAAGGCACCAACCTTGGGTGTCTTATTGCGACAGTCTCTCGCAATATGCCCCTTCTTGCGGCAGATAAAACACTCGCACAGTTCCGCCCTACCTTCTGCTCTTTGAGGTCTCGCGTTTTTAGCCTCTAGCGAATGTTCCTTCGCACCGCTCGGATTGCCTGGACCGTTTTTGTCCCTCTCAGACTTGAACGTCTTTATCTGCTGTCCTAAACCCGACCTCGGTGGTTTGACATCGGATCGCGCTTCGCGTTATACCTCAGCCGCTTCGAGCAGCTCTTCCGTGGTTTGCGGTTTCCTTTCCTTCAAGTGAACAGTGAGTTCGGCCCCGCACCCGCTCAAAATCTGTTCTCGGATCAACAGACTCTTTAGTTTGACAAAATCTTTGCCGACGTCGCTCAGCTCGAGCCATTTGTTGAAGTAATGGTCTAAGCGGACACCAAACTGGGCATACTTCTCGCCCGACTGAATCCTAGCCTGACGGAATTTCCGGCGAAAACCCTCCTCGGTGAGGTCGTACCCTTTCATTAACGCTTCTCTCAGTTTCTTGTAGTCTCTTTGGTCCGCCTTCGAAAGCGTAGAGAAGACGTGAAGAGCCTTCCCTGTGAGAAGGGCCGATAGCATCAATGCCCATTCGCCCTCCTCCCATCCCTGATTTTCCGCGAACGCTTCGAACCTATCGATGTATGCGTCGATTGAGTCTCCCTCTTCTTGAAATTTCGGAAGTTTCGGTCTAGGTGCATTGCCATGCCTTCGGCGACACGCCTCTGTGCTATCCGCATCCCCGTTTTCTTGCATGGTGCCGTTCGCCCGTTCAAGCCTCAGCCGCTCTAAGTCTATCTCTGCATTCCTGAGGTCTGCCTCCTGCTTCAGCCTCTCCGCCTCAGCAGTTAATCTCAGCTTTTCCATCTCAAGCTGTTGATGTTCTACCCGTCTACGTTCCGCCCTTTCGTCTCTCTCTGCCTTTTGCTGACTTTCAACAAATTTCCGTAACTCTTCCCCCTCATATCCCAGTTCCTTTCCTTGAGTCAATAACTTTTCCAGCGGTGTAAACGTCTCTTCTCCCATCTTGGCCAGACCCCGTTACTTCACTGTCCCCACTGTAATTAGTTTCTACTAACCCGTTCTTTGACAGTGTCAACATGCACGTAGTGCGAATAATGATATCCCGTTGGCTTACTAGACTGAGGACACTCGTCCTTTAGTACCTTGTACTTGTTCTAGTTAAGCAACGTAACTCAACCCCGAAGGAACATTGGTTAGTATACTAAGATACTAGGCTGCCATGGTTAGAGTCCTCGCTCACAATCCCTACGGACTGCCTTCAGTTCAACAGCGAACAACAACGACAATAACAACGAAGAACCGAAAGTATGATGAATACCTTCAGTGAAACTTTTTCTAGCCCTGCGGCTACCTTCGTCTTTCCCCACTATGACAAAAATGTTTGGGCCAGTATCCTGGCAAGCTCGCCAATAATTGTCACGAGTCGGGGAAAACTTCTGTCCTTGCTGTTCGATGTTGTTGTTTTGTTACTAATAACAACGGGCACCCTTCACTCACACATACGTGCATGCGGTCTCTCAGCAATCACACACGGCATGCTCTCACACATGCGCTCTGGGTGATCCACTCACGGACTCGCTCTCTCTCGCGCAACTTCATATGCATGTCACAACCATGATATTTCATTCAGTTCACTATTGTAATCTTAACAACCGCTACGCTACTGCATACCATTAACGTAAACCCGGATGCTACTAAGTAAATAATATTCCACAAACCTGGCCAGGCTTCACTCATCACACACACGCACTCCAATGCACACAGTCCATGTCATCACAGTCTTGACGACGCGACGTCTGGTGGAGCTCGTGGCATTCGTTGTATTAGAGGCCGCTGTCCTGTGGTGGAGTCCGTGGCGGTGACAGTCAGTGGTGGTGGTGCCACAGCCGGGCCGGGTTCATCTCACAGAGATTCGAAATTACTTGCACCTCACAGTCTCTCCTTCTCCGGTCCATTTCACCTTTGCTTCTCAGTCTTTGCATGTACATCACACGAACCACCTTGTGTCATGTCCTCTTTAATCCCTCCTCCTCTTCATGCTCATATTCCTTACTGCATCCTTCTTCTCTCGGGCCCCGGCTCCGACTGCCTCAAAACCCACGCTCCGTTTCCCCCTTCTCCGCATTTTTGTATTCTTCCGCGAACTGAATATTCATCACTCCAATTCCATTTTGATATACAACAAAACGATATATCATCAAACGTAATAATGATGTACTAACACTACTTAGCATGCAATCATGTTATGTTCCAGGACAAACGGCAGTTCTCCAATTTATTGAATTATTTTAATTAGGGATTATTTCCTGTCCAGAATGTCTGGAACTACCTCTCCTGTTCTTCCCCTAAGCTATGGTGCTAGTCACCCCCACTACCTTCCTTATTTCTCCCCTCCCCGCGTCTGCTGTCCTAGAGGCTAATTTATGGTTTACGTTGACCCGACCATCCCACTGCCCGCCGAGCCATCGCACACCCTTCCCCGGCTCCGTTTCCTCTGTCCGTCCCAAGTGACCGGCTAGTCTAAACAGTCGCCCCGTCTTGGCACTTGGCACTTTCTGCCTGCACCGACTGATTTACCATTTCGCACTTTGACAATCAGGTCTTCGCGGTAAACAAAATTTTGCCACTAAAATAACGACCAAGTCATCGTCGTAGACTCAGTACTACCAAATCAAGATGATGTGGCATCGCTGTCGACTGCTACAGTAAATCAGTGTCTTGGGTGGACGGATCTTGCGAAAAACGTTAAGTCGCGGAGCCCGCCTTACCCCTAGCTCAGAGACAGCGCGCCTTTAACCTGAAGCCAGAGAGTGGCACAGTAGCCGCATACCGCTCTGGTCTGGCACAACTGATTTGGAGTAAAGGCAGACTACTCCCGTCTGCTAGATTCTGGGCTCCAAATAGCATCGCATTTGG
>OY757546.1:14303405-14313405 GCA_963584105.1 Alviniconcha strummeri | reverse complement strand
TCAAGTTTTGTCAGTCACAGGTACTGGAGGTTTCGCCAGGTACTCAAGTTTTGTCAGTCACGAGTGGTAGGAGGTTTCGCCACGTACTCACGTTTTGTCAGTCACAGGTACTGGAGGTTTCGCCAGGTACTCAAGTTTTGTCAGTCACAGGTACTGGAGGTTTCGCCAGGTACTCAAGTTTTGTCAGTCACGAGTGGTAGGAGGTTTCGCCATGTACTCACGTTTTGTCAGTCACAGGTACTGGAGGGTTCGCCAGGTACTCAAGTTTTGTCAGTCACGAGTGGTAGGAGGTTTCGCCATGTACTCACGTTTTGTCAGTCACGAATATTAGGAGGTTTCGCCAGGTACTCAAGTTTTGTCAGTCACAGGTACTGGAAGTTTCGCCAGGTACTCAAGTTTTGTCAGTCACGAGTGGTATGAGGTTTCGCCATGTACTCACGTTTTGTCAGTCACAGGTACTGAAGGGTTCGCCAGGTACTCAGGTTTTGTCAGTCACAGGTACTGGAGGTTTCACCAGGTACTCAAGTTTTGTCGGTCACGAACGTTAGGAGGTTTCGCCATGTACTCAAGTT
This sequence comes from Alviniconcha strummeri, assembly GCA_963584105.1. Lineage (NCBI taxonomy): Eukaryota > Metazoa > Mollusca > Gastropoda > Provannidae > Alviniconcha > Alviniconcha strummeri. The sequence continues at coordinate 14,312,833 of OY757546.1, read as the reverse complement.
TTGTCAGTCACAGGTACTGGAGGTTTCGCCAGGTACTCAGGTTTTGTCAGTCACGGGTACTGGAGGATTCGCCAGGTACTCAAAATTTGTCAGTCACAGGTTCTGGAGGTCTTTTCAGTCACTGGATCCCTGCCAGGGGACGTGTTAGCCTTGGCCACTGTGACATGTATGCCACCACCATGGGGTGACCGTACTTTGTTGTACGTCACGGCCATCTGTGAACCTGTACCGTCTCCATGGGATAAGTGTACACTGGGTAGTCTCCGTGGTATGAATGTACTGCGGCGTACGTCACGGCCACTGTGACACGGGTAACGTCTCCATGGGATAAGTGTACACTGGGTAGTCTCCGTGGTATGAATGTACTGTGGCGTACGTCACGGCCACTGTGACACGGGTACCGTCTCCATGGGATGAGTGTACTGTGGCGTACGTCACGGCCACTGTGACACGGGTAACGTCTCCATGGGGTGAGTGTACTGTGGCGTACGTCACGGCCACTGTGACACGGGTAACGTCTCCATGGGGTGAGTGTACTGTGGCGTACGTCACGGCCAGTGAGCCTTGGCCACTGCGGCACGTGTCATGCCCCATGGGATAAATGTACTGTGGTGGTCGGCACGGCCGGTGAGTCCTGACCACCATGATAACACCGATTAACGTGTGCAGCCCCATGGAATATGATAACACTAATAACGTGTGTCGCCCCATGGAATGTGATAACACTGATAACGTTTGCCGCCACATGCAGTGTGATAACACTGATAACGTGTGCCGCCCCATGGAATAAATGACTTTTGTGCTGTGGTGGTCGGCATGGCCGATGAGTCTTGACCACCATGATAACACTGATAACGTGTGCCGCCCCATGGAATATGATAACACTGATAACGTGTGTCGCCCCATGGAATGTGATAACACTGATAACGTGTGCCGCCTCATGAAATAAATGACCTTTGTACTGTGGTGTACGGCACGGCCGGTGAGCCCTGACCACCACTGATGATAACACAGATATTGTGTATCGCCCCATGAAATAAATGACTTTGTACCGTGGTGTACGGCACGGCCGGTGAGCCCTGCATGACCACCATGATAACCCTGATAACGTGTGCCGCCCCATGGACTGTGATATAACACTGATAATGTGTGCCGCCCCATGACTCAGTGAATGACATTGTACTGTGGTGTACAGCGTGGCCGATGAGTCTCGACCACAGTTGACTAGGGACTAAAGTTAATCACCAACGCTGTCTCAGTATCGGCCAGGGCTGAATTCCCGAGCCGCTCGGCCCGGCGCTAGCCACTTACATTTCACGCTCCAAAGGCCCGCTTTCTTTGATGTCCTGAAGACTCGAGCCAGACCGCACGGGGTTCACAACCCAATCTACGCTTTTTCCTGCTTCTCCAGCAGCTTGTCAGTATAGACCGTCTGTCACTCATTCTCGGCGGCGGCCCTGGCGAAGAATGCGGCGCGTGCTTGCGTGGAGAAGCGGCCTCCGCATGCACACCGTGAGAGGACGGTGCCGGAAAAGGTACGAGCAACGCGCAGAGAGGAAACTGCAGAGACTGAAAGCAAACTTGAATAGGAAGTCGGGGTTCAGCGCATGAACCTGGCGGGACCACATGAATGCACGCAGATGGAGTAAAAAAAATTCTCCGCGGTTTTGTGTGATAGAAAACTGGGAACTTTGTTGTGTTGCGCTGTTATCACGTGCAGGGCTGGAAACCCCTCTCTAAGGCTCGGTCAGTCTTTGGCGCTTAGTTCAGTCAGACTATTTGCGCTGTAAGTCGGTGTCCAGACAGAAACAACTATCGTCACAGTCTTCACTTTGGACACTTGAACTTCTCCTGCAAAAAATGATACAAAATTTTTGGATTACTGACTGTGTCTTTTTACTTTAAGTAAACACTGGCAAGCAGCGACTTGAAAGAAGAGGAACTGTGGAAACAGCCTGGCTGTACTGCTGAGTAGGCAGTAGGCTAGTCAAGTTATCGTGATGTCAGTGATGTCAGCCAGAGTGTTACCAGAGTAGCGTGACATGATTTGTCAGTAACCGGTTGTGAGAACGTGAACTAACTTTATCTTCTTGAACGGGATTTCTCATTTGGACTTGGCAGATATGCATCGGCCGCGCTGGCACAGTCACAGGTAAGAAACATGACACGGTCACAGGCAAGAAACATGGCACAATCACAGGCAAGAAACATCGCACAGCCGCCACAGAGAAGAAACATAGCACAGTCACAAGTAAGCATATGACACAGTCGCAGGCAAGAATCACTCAAGTCACAAATAAGCTCATGACATAGTCACTACTAGCAAGAAACACGTAACAGTCACAAGTAAGCTCATGTCACTGTCATGTCGCAGGCAAGAAACATGGCACAGTCACAGGCAAGAAACACGGAACAGTCACAAGTAAGCTCATGTCACTGTCATGTCGCAGGCAAGAAACATGGCACAGTCACAGGCAAGAAACACGGAACAGTCACAAGTAAGCTCATGGCACAGTCACAAGCAAGAAACACGGAACAGTCACAAGTAAGCTCATGGCACAGTCACAGGCAAGAAACACGGAACAGTCACAAGTAAGGTCATGGCACAGTCACAAGCAAGAAACACGGAAGTCACAAGTAAGTTCATGGCACAGTCACGTCACAGGCAAGAAACAAGGCACAGTCAAAGGTAATAAACATGACACAGTCACAGGTGAGAAAAATGTCCGTGGGTGACTTAGACTAGCGTCCACCCGACACTAACACAGCATGTGCGTATGACGAATACCCATAGAAATCAGCTATAACTATATGGAGTCAATGGGGCCTACCGATGTCATTTTATTGTTACCTTCGTCCGTACTACTGCTACTGCTACTACCGTACTACTACTACTACTAAGAATGGACATTTGTAAAGCGCCTACACTTCGGCTCAGAGCCTGTTAAATACAAAATAAAACAATTTAGCCAGACACTAACACAGCATGCGTTTTTGCCGAATACCCATGCACATCGGTTATAACTACAAGGCTATAGAGGCCATCTCGCCTCCGTGGACGTTAAGCAACATGAAAGCAAAGGGAGTGGGGCCTCGACCTCCCGATGACAAATTATTGATATCTTCGTCTGCATGCCCTGTACTAGATACAAGAAACAAACAAACGAAAACATGTTGAGGCCAGACACAAACGCAGCGTGTGATCTGGCTGAACATTCAGGGGAATCAAATCTAGCTGCATGGAATGTACAGGGCCTGCTGATGTCATGTTATTACTTTCGTCTGTACCCAAGGATACAAAGTAACAGGCACAGCCGGGCAATAAACACAAACGCAATGTGTGTTTCGGCCAAACGTCCCTGGAAATCAGTTACAGCTGCATAAAGTGATCAGAGCCTCCCGATGTAAGTTTATTGTTGTCTTCGTCTGCACTAGACAGGCTTACAAAACGACAGTTAATGCGTCATTTTGTATGACATGCTGTATGTCGGCCAGCTCAGTGATTGGCTGATTGTTCTGCCGCTCTGCTCAGTCAGTGATTGGTTGATTGTTGTTCTGCAGTCTGCCCAGTCAATGATTGGTTGATTGTGGTTCTGCTCTGCTCAGTCAGTGATTGGTTGATTGTTGTTCTGCTCAGTCAACGATTGGTTGATTGTTGACTATGATATGCACCACTGAGTCAATGACTGGCTGATTGTTGTTCTGGTCAGTCAATGATTGGCTGATTGTTGTGCTGCTCTGTTCAGTCAATGATTGGTTGGTTGTTCTGCTCAGCTCAGTCAATGATTGGTTGATTGTTGATATGCACCCCTGAGTCAATGACTGGTTGATTGCTGTTCTGCTGTGCTCAGTCAATGATTGGTTGATTGTTGATATGCACAACTGAGTCAGTGACTGGTTGATTGTTGATATGCGTCGATCAGTCAATGATTGGTTGATTGTTGATATGTCCCACATAGTCAATGACGGCTTGATTGTTGCCGGCTATGCACGCTCAGTCAATGACCAGTTGATTGTTGATCTGCACTGCTCAGTCAGTCAACAACTGGTTGATTGTTGCTGGAGATGCACGTTCAGTCAATGACTGGTCAATTGCTGCCGGATATGCACGCTCAGTCAGTGACTGGTCAATTGCTGCCGGATATGCATGCTCAGACGACCACGATGGCATCAGGGCCAGACTCAGCTCATGAAAACACAAGTCAGAGTCTGGCGCGCGGCTCGTGCCAGACTCCGTACGCGGAAGAGAAGTCTGGAAAGTGCTGTTGAATGAACTGACCAGCCGGCGAAGCGTAACTGATCGGGCGAAAGGGCGGAATTCCTGGCAGTTGGTGGCGCATGCAAAGCTATATTCTGGCCTGATTCTGGTTCGGTGTAAAGGATCTTTGATAGCTCTGGGCTTTCAGAAGAGGAGAACTTAAATTATTGAAGAACCTGAAACACTGGACACGAAAACAACACAGCTCCACCAAAAACACATAAGTGGTTTAGCTTTTCACTTCATTTAAAAAATAAATCAATCGTTTTTGATCGTTTGGCTGTTGTTTAAGTGTCGTTTTGTAGCTTGACAAAGGGGATTACCCCCAAAATATTCTAGTTTTGTTCTAATAAATAACGTTGTTTTGAACCTTGTATAATTATGTTTGGATCTTAAATTCTGCGCTTTGGGGTACCGCAGCTAAGACAAAGAAAAAAAAAAAAAAAAAAAAAAAAGGAAGAAGAAAAAACAACAACAACGAGACGAATGGCAAGAAGAAAGAAAGAGGAACAAAACACACAAAAACAAACAAACAAACAAACAACAAGGAAAAGCAATTACTCCGCGGGAGAAGAGAATTCCCGTACAACGACCACCCTTCCTCCATCCACAACACTGAGATAAGAAGCAGAATGAGACGGCCTCTTGAAATCTCGCCGATCTAGGGTCTGTAGCACCGTAAGCCCCAAACCCCTCTTTCGCCGCGCGTGCAAAATTCAGCAGACTGTGATAATATTAATTCGTCATATCGTGCAGCTACACAAACACCGCTTCGAAGACAGACTGCCGTGTTATGGGATAGGCCTGACAAAAAGAAGCAGCTCGGAATAGCTCAGCGGAAGAAGAACGTGAAATGATGATGATGATGATGATGACGACGATGACGATGATGATGTGATGTAATGTTTATTACGACAGTGATGATGATGTGATGTTGATGATGATGGTGATCCTGCTGCTGCTGCTGCTGATGGTGGTGATGTTGATGATGACGATGGTGATGATGACGACGACGACGGCGGCGGCTATGACGATATGATGATGATGATGGCAGTAATAATGGTGATGTGTTGATGAGGGTGATGATGATGATAATAACAGTGAAATAGCCGAGCTTTTTTGTCTCACGCAGTGTTCAAAGCGAAAGGTTTAGCAACCGAAAGATGTTGGGGGATTGGGGGGGGGGGGGGGGGGGGGGGATACTCATCTCATTGTTTTTGTCGATTAAAATAGAAGACTAGAAACAACCGATCATGTTTGATGTTGTTAGGGTTCTTCGGCTAGTGAAACCCCGAGGTTCCCCCAGTGTCGCTTGTGCGAGACCAAACCAAGGGGGTAGATGGATTTTCACTCTCTTAAGTCAGACAGACAGTAGCGTGTGCAGCCGTTTCCATGCTTCTGTACAGCGTGGTAGACGAGTGCAGTGATGTTACCCAGGATTTTGACGACCCCCCTCCCCCCTCAACACACACACACACACACACACACACACACACACACACACACACACACACACACACACACACACAAACACAAGACCCACCCACACACGCTCCCACAATAAACAGACAGGCAGACAGACAGATAGGCAGACAGACAGACAGACAGACAGACAGACAGACAGACAGACACACACACACACACACACACACACACACACACACACACACACACACACACACACACACACACACACACGAACACCGAACACCCCTCCAACACACACACACAAGACCCCACACACAAAGCACAGTGTACGGCACGTGAAAACCTCGAGACAAAAGCTGTATGTTCGCATCGCCAGATGTACACAGTTAGATGCTGAGATAGTGAAGAGACTGGCTGTGCAGTAATGGGCCTTCTGATATTTCACAGCTGTCACATCACTGAACTGCATGGTGCTCGAACACTCGTGTTCTGTGCAGATATTGGACATCTGACAAAGGTCTGCTGACTTCACCCTGTGTGTGTGTGTGTGTGTGTGTGTGTGTGTGTGTGTGTGTGTGTGTGTGTGTGTGTGTGTGTGTTTGTGTGTGTGTGTGTGTGTGTGTGTGTGTGTGTGTGTGTGTGTGTGTGTGTGTGCATCTTTTGCATAGTTACGTTTGAACCCTTGTCTACATTATGTGTTAGCTTCTCTCTCTCTCTCTCTCTCTCTCTCTCTCTCTCTCTCTCTCTCTCTCTCTCTCTCTCTCTCTCTCTCTCTCTCCTCTCTCTTATCGCTGATAACATTTCCATCTAAATGTGCATTATGTGTGTTATACTATACTTGTTCAGCGCTTTGAGCCGCAGGTTAGGCGCTTTACAAATTTCCTTTATATATATGTATTGTTATTGAGCTTAGTCGGGTGGCATAGTAACACTATTGAGCATATATATATTATTGAACTTGGTCGGGTGGCATAGTAACACTATATGCGTAGTAGTGTTGTTATGCTCCTCGAACAAGTTCAGTACTATGCGCAACATGACCCCTTCTATGTTGCGCGTGTTTTGTTACTATGATGATAATTTATTTTTGTACAGCATGCACTAGGCATATATAATACAAGAGCAACATGCTGAATGACTGTACGACACAAACGGTAGGGAAATACAAAATACAGAATACAGAGTCTTTATTGTCTATGAATAACATAGACATTTGCGCAGTAATGTTATTCTGCCACCCGACCATAGCGAGACATTCTTACAGAATACAGAGTCTTTATTGTCTATGAATAAACATAGACATTTGCGCAGTAATGTTACTCTGCCACCCCGACCATAGCGAGACATTCTTATAGACTAAGCAGGAGGGCTGGGTATTTATACATACGGAGTAAATACACCTGTAGTACGTTGCTCTTAGCGAACTAATACCTGCGCGCGCGTGTGTGTCTGAGGCTACAAATACTATGTTGATACATTATTTTTGATCTAAACACATAAAAAGTTCAAAAGAATGCTTATATATATATATATATAATACACTATTTCTGATCCAAACACATTAAAAGTTCAAAAGAACGGTGATGTGTGTGTGTGTGTGTGTGTGTGTGTGTGTGTGTGTGTGTGTGTGTGTGTGTATGCGTGCGTGCGTGTGCGTGCGTGTGTGTGTGTGTGTGTGTGTGTGTGTGTGTGTGTGTGTGTGTGTGTGTGTGTGTGTGTGTGTGTGTGTGTGTAGTGTGAATCTTTTTTCCCCTCACATTAGATATTCAGGCTGCACGTGGTTTCAGCAAACGCACGAGCTCTGCGCCCCGTCATCGGTTTTGTTAGTCGTAATCTGTTTATGTCTCTGACACTGAATTGGATCAAATTAGCATGACTCATTGTCTGTCTTGGCCTTACGTGTAAAGAACAGTAACTGGAGGGCTGTAGAAGAATTTTGTTTTTGCTCTCTCTCTGTGTCTGTCTGTTTCTGTCTGCCTGTCTGTCTGTCTCCCTCCCTCCCTCCTTCCCTCACCCCCCTCTCCCTCCCTCCCCAGCTCTCCCACCTCTCTCTCCTCCCCTCCCCCCTATCTCTCCCCCCCCCCATCTCCACCTCTCCCTCACCCCCCCCCCTCTCATTCTCTCTCCCTCCCTCCACCCTCTCTTCCCTTCATCCGTCTCTCTCCTCCCTCTCGCTTTCTCTGCCTTTCTATGTCTCTGTATTTCTCTCTCCTTCCATCTCTCTCTCTTGTTCTTTTCTCCCCCCGCTCCCTTCCTCCCCCCTCCCTCCCCCCTCTCCCTCCCTCCCCCTCTCTCCTCATACACCTCTCTCTCTCCTCTCTTCACGCCATCTCTCCCTGCCTCTCCTCTCTCTCTCTCTCTCCCTTCCAATGTTTCTGTCGTTCTCTCCTTCTTTTCGTTCCATCTCACTTCTTTCTGCCCCCGCTCCCTCCCTCTCCTCCCTCCCCCCCTCTCCCTCTGTCTCTTTCTCTCACTTCCTCTTTGTTTATCTCTTTCTCCCTCCCTCTCCCTCCATCTCCATCTCCCTCTTTTTCTTTCTCCCCCCTCCCTCCCTCCCCCGTCTCCCTCCTTCCTCCTCTCTCTCCCCTTCACCCCCCGTCCTCTCTCTCTCTCCTCTTTCTCTCACTTCCTTTGTCTCTCTTTCTTCCTCCCCTCTCCTTCCATCTCTTTCTTTTTCTTTCTACCCCCTCTCTCTCCCCTCCCCCTTCTCTCCCTGGCCCGTTTTATTTTGTCTGTCTTCTGCAGAGGGCGTTACGCCTCTGTCTTCTTTCTGCTGATTATAGTTCGCGTCAGACAACAGCGTCACGTTGTTGCCAAAAGCGACTGGACCTCGCCAAAGAGTTACTATCTTATGGCACCATCCTGGCAGCCTCTGCGGACGGAGCTGCTGGACTCGCATCTAACGTAACTTTTAACAAAACACCTGCTCATTTTCTGCCCTGCAAGCAGCGCGGCGTGTTGCGTATGCAGTCTCTACGTGGGGTTGCGTGTGCTTGAAACAAAGTGCATCTGGTGTGGAGCTGGGGTCTGTGTGCTCTGGTCGTTCTGAAACGGGCCTCTGGGCGATCGGTAACGGCCTGTCTGTTCTTCTCAAGGGATGCTGAACTTTTCAAGCTGGAGCAGAAAGGCGAGGGCGATGAGTACTTCAAGAACAACACGTACTGTCCTAGCTATAACAGACACACAAACAGACAGACACACAGACACACACACAGACACAAACACACACACACACACACCACACACACACACACACACACACACACACACACACACGCACGCACCGCACGCACGCACGCACGCACGCACGCACGCACACAGACACACACCACACACACACGCACGCACGCATGCACGAACGAAACCAAACCCCCTTTCCCACCACACACTATACGATACCACACCCATTCACACACATGTGCACGCTATCATACCTCCTCCTACACACACACACACACACACACACACACCACACACACACACACACACACACCCACAATACCACACACACAACCCCCCCCCCCCCCCCCCCACACACACACACATACACATGCTATCATTAACCCATTCACACACAGACACATACACGATATCATAGTTACACCCCCCCCCCCGCCACCCAACCCCACCCCGTCACCCCACCTCTACCCCCCCCACACGCTTACACACTATCATGATAACCACGACCCCCCCCTCCCCCCCACCATACACACACACGCCTTTGCGTTATCATACCCACCCT
>OY757546.1:14291234-14301234 GCA_963584105.1 Alviniconcha strummeri | reverse complement strand
GCATGTGTTTGGATACAGGTCACTCGTTGGAAAAATCACATCAAAGTCAAGTATCAATTTTTGTAAGCTGGTGGCGTTGCTAAATATTTCTATGTGTAATCAGCACACAAGTTATAAAGTATGACGACTAGAACAGAAAAAGAAAGAAACTCGATTTTAGAGAGACCCAGCTCCATTGCACTCCAGACGTGATTTGCGAGAATCAATTTTCTTTTAAATAATTATTTTAAAAAAAGGGGGGGTGGGGTGGGGGGGGGGGAGTCTGGGTTTCCAAGATTAATCAATGGACATTCTGCCCTGTTTTATTATTGTATAGCGTGTCAGGTGACTGTAGCGTGTTAGTATGTACCGGGTAATAGGTTTAGGGTGCAGAGGTGAACAGACACTACGGCCTACAAACCACAGACAGTAGACAGATACGATAGAGAGTAAAGGCTCTTTTTTCTTCGTCATCTCTTTCTGTCTCCTCCACGATACTTCGCTTTTTTCTTACCTAGCCTACAGATGCGCCTTTGCTGTAACAGGGATAATATAGTGACGGGAGGAGGTTTTGGTTGTTGTTGGTGGAGATGGTGGTTGAGGAGCAGGAGGAGGTAGAGGAGGAGGGAGAGGAAGCAACTACTCTGAAAGTTTAGAGCTTTTAATAATAAACATTTTTTTTTTTTTTTAGTATGAACAATAAGAATAAAATAAAATGATATTTTTCAAAAGTACAAACATAATGATTGCACACCTGTCACCAACATCGTTGTCTTTCGTTTCTCGTTGTCAGGGCGACGCTGTCGGAGCGGTTTGCCAGTTACTATGGCAACCTACGATCACTGCTGCTTGGTTCCAACCTCACAGGACGACGAGCGACTTTCCAGGAAGACTCATTTGTGGAAGAGGCGTCACTCACGGCTTTCAGGAAGGAGAAAGAGAAAGACGGTGAGTGAAATCTTACACGTAGCTGGCATTTAACGTTGCATTCGCGACGGAGGGAAACCAGACGGAGAAGTTCCGATACTATGTCCGGAACGGGACTATAAAAAGAGTGAGATCAGAAGAAGAAGAAGAAGAAAAAAGAAGACCAAACTACACGAAAAGTAATTACCGTAGGCGATTCGGTTCTTTGTTGTGTTCGTTTGACGTCTGCCAAGCGCTGTGATTAACTCCCTTTGTTTGTTGATTTTGTAGTTAACTCCCTTTGTTGAGTTTGTGCAAACACTCCAGGCCTCATTTTGTTGGGGTTATAAAAAATAAAAAAAATCACTCTGGGGCTAACATGTAAATGTGCGCGCACGTGTGTGTGTGTGTGTGTGTGTGTGTGTGTGTGTGTGTGTGTGTGTGTGTGTGTGTGTGTGTATGTGTGTGTGTGTGTGTGTGTGTGTGTGTGTGTGTGTGTGTGTGTGTTATAATAATTGTGTTGAGACAGTTGTGAGATCAACGGCCTATATCCGATCTTGAATAAAAATGGGTACAGTGGTATGCTGTTTACACCCATGTCGACGAGTGTGCCTGAAACGGAGGGTATATAATACAATCTAATTTTGGTTGTATACGAACATAAGCCCAGGCAAGATCAAGAGGAGGGAGGTGGAGCTGGGTTATATACAAACATAGGCCCAGGCAAGATCAAGAGGAGGGAGGTGGAGCTGGGTTATATACAAACATAGGCCCAGGCAAGATCAAGAGGAGGGAGGTGGAGCTGGGTTATATACAAACATAGGCCCAGGCAAGATCAAGAGGAGGGAGGTGGAGCTGGGTTATATACAAACATAGGCCCAGGCAAGATCAAGAGGAGGGAGGTGGAGCTGGGTTATATACAAACATAGGCCCAGGCGAGATCAAGAGGAGGGAGGTGGAGCTGGGTTATATACAAACATAGGCCCAGGCAAGATCAAGAGGAGGGAGGTGGAGCTGGGTTATATACAAACATAGGCCCAGGCAAGATCAAGAGGAGGGAGGTGGAGCTGGGCTCTCATAGTGACTTGGACTATTGTTTGCTTCAGGTTTCAACAGTTGGTTACCGGACACTGTCTGTGACCTTGCTCCGCACACCTGTTCAATCAGCAAGTAGCGAAGAACATAAATTGCTTCGCACTGGCGGGGTCCCCATCTCCTTAGTGTTGTTGTTCTGGCAGTGGCTGATGGTCTCTTCGGTCTTTACGGATTGGAGTACTTGGACGAGCTGTTCATCTCTACCAGATCTCCCCCCTTCCCTTTCCCCATTCCCAATAAGCCTTGTGGTGTCTGGGGACGTAAAGCACCATAAAGAAGAAGAAGAAGAAGATACGTATATTATATATATACATAAACAATTTGATACGTATATCAGAGCTCAGGAGCTGTGTGAAATTCGAGGTGGACATCCTGGGCTCCCCATTTCTAGTAGTCCGTACAGTCTCTGTGGACGTAAAGCAACACTGAGCTCTCTCTGTCTCTCTCTGTCTCTGTCTGTCTGTCTGTCTCTGTCTGTCTCTGTCTCTCTGTCTCTGTCTCTGTCTCTCTGTCTCTGTCTCTGTCTCTCTCTGTCTCTCTGTCTCTCTGTCTCTCTGTCTCTCTGTCTCTCTCTCTCTCTCTCTCTCTCTCTCTCTCTCTCTCTCTCTCTCTGTGTCTTTGCTTCTTGAACGGGACACGAGAAAACAATGCGCGCTACTTCCGGTTCTGCGCTGATTTGTGGCCGTCAGTAAACGTTGATGAATGGCGCAATGTGCAGCCGTTATTATCACGTGGCCTCGTGATTTGTGGCATGTCGTGACCAGGGAAACAATGGGGCAGCTCCGTCTCGGGATCAGTCGGCGCCGGCAGCAACTCAGTACGCAATACATAATTTATAACGTAGACAGTCCACACGAATACACATTGCATACATCTTCCACACAAATACACATAACGTAGATCCACACGTATACGCAAAACAGATATTGCACACAAATGCGACATCGTGGCTCCATATTCTCCCTTGGCTCCAAACTCTCCTTGCTCCAAACTCTCTCTCTAAACTCTCTCCTGGCTCCAGACTCTCTTGGCTCCAGATTCTCTCCTGGTTCCAAATTCTCTCCTGGCTCCAAACTCTCTTCGCTCAAATTTTCTCCCGGTTCCAAACTCCCCTGGCTCCAAACTTTCTCCTGGCTCCAAACTCTCTCCTGGCTCCAAACTCTCTTGGCTCCAAACTCTCCTGGCTCCAAACTCACTCCTGGCTCCAAACCCTATTTTGGCTCCAATTTCTCTCCTGGCTCCAAACTCTCTCCAAATTCTCTCCTGGCTTCAAACTTTCTCCTGGCTCCAAACTCTCTCCTGGCTCCAAACTCTCCTGGCTCCAAACTCACTCCTGGCTCCAAACCGTATTTTGGCTCCAGTTTCTCTCCTGGCTCCAAACTCTCTTCAAATTCTCTCCTGGCTCCAAACTCTCTCCAAACTCTCTCCTGGCTCCATACTCTCTCCAAACTCTCTCCTGGTTCCAACGGTCGTAGTGTGGGATTCTGTTGATCTACTGATTACATCCAAAGCTTCCCATTTTTCCTCACGGTGCAAATTAACGGTAATGGTTCCTGACACTGGAGTTCTTCCGTTTTGTCAATGCATCTCCTCGTCATTCATCTGTGGCAACGTGTACACAACGTCACCAGTCTGCCTGACCAGTGTGCTTCATCTCTCGAAACGTGTACACAACGTCACCAGTCTGCCTGACCAGTGTGCTTCATCTCTCGAAACGTGTACACACCGAAGCACGTCTGCCTGACCAGTGTGCTTCATCTCTCGAAACGTGTACACACCGAAGCCCGTCTGCCTGACCAGTGTGCTTCGGCGCGTGGATCAAGCCTGCGGTTGGTTCTGAGCAAACCTGTTAGCTGGGGAAGAAATGAACTGTGGAGACATTCTGAAAGACGAAACAAGATAGCGCGCGTGCGTGCGTGCGTGCGTGCGTGCGTACGTGCGTGCGTGCGTGCGTGCGTGCGTGTGTGTGTGTGTGTGTGTGTGTGTGTGTGTGTGTGTGTGTGTGTGTGTGTGTGTGTGTGTGTGTGTGCGCGTGTGTGTGCGTGTATGTGTGTGTTTGTTTTGGGGGTCAATGAAAACAACAAAATAAACAAAACAACACACACACACACAAACGCATACGCACGCACGCACGCACGCACGCACACACACACACACACACACACACGCACGCACGCACGCATGCACGCACGCACATACACACACAACCACCGCCACCATCACCACCACCACCAACAAGTAACAGAAAAAAGGACGCGGTGGTGGATTTTAACGTCATGTCATCTACACATGGTCACCTCCGGTCAGTGGGGTGGGGGGAGCTGGGGTTTGGGGGGTGGAGGGGGTGGTAGCTGTGGTGCGGGTGGGGTGGGGGGGGGGGTGTCGTTTGAAAACAAATGTGACGACGTAGACTGCACCGGTTTTCGGAACGGAAAATTGTTCAGTAATAAACAGGAAGAGTCGGAGTGACCCTGGATAATATCAGCACACGGTTGAGCCGCTGAGATTAAAAAACGAAACAATTCTTTCTTTGTGGAATATGATGAAATACTAGAGCCTACAATTCATATCATGTCATACCAACCGCCCTGCCTCCTTCCCCCTCCCCCCCCCCCCCCACACACACATCTATACGCTTTGCTGGTATATGAAAGAGCAATCCGTACTGGGGTTTGTGATCCCTTTCAGCATAAACCAGCGAGTATTAGTTTCGAAGCTGTTTAACCGAATTTGCACTCAGCTTATAGCTTTTTCTCAGCCCCGATCAGAATTTGTCATTACGGCGTCTTGTTGTCTCTCGACAGAAGTCATCATTACGGCATCTTCTTGTCTCTCGACACACGGCTGGGGTCTAAAAAGCAAAATGTGTATTGTGTTAAGAGTTCCATGTGTGGATACTGTCAGCAGTAGTAATCTCCATTAGTTGTGTTAAGTGCCCCATGTATGTATGTATGGTTGTCAACAGTAGTAATCTCCGTGACTTGTGATACGACTCCCATGTATGTATGGAATACTGTCAGAATAATTATATGCATGACTTAAGTGTCTTTTTTGTGGATGCTGACAGCAGTAGTAATCTCCATGACTTGTGTTAAGAGTCCCATGTGTGGATATTGTCAGCAGTAGTCACCTCCATGACTTGTGTTAAGAGTCCTATGTATGTATGGAATACTGTCAGCAATAGTTATATCCATGACTTGTGTTAAGAGTCTCTTTTGTGGATACTGACAGCAATAGTTATCTCCATGACATGTGTTAAGAGAGTCCCATGTGTGTGTACTGTCAGCAGTAGTAATCTCCATGACTTGTGTTGAGTCCCATGTGTGGATACTGTCAGCAGTAATCATCTCCATGACTTGTGTTAAGAGTCCCATGCGTGTATGGATTACTGTCAGCAACAGTAATCTCCATGACTTGTGTTAAGAGTCCCACGTGTGGATACTGTCATCAGCAATGATCTCCATGACTTGTGTTAAGAGTCCCACGTGTGGATACTGTCATCAGCAGTAATCTCCATGACTTGTGTTAAGAGTCCCATGCGTGGGCTACTGTCAACCAACAGTAATCTTCTTGACTTTGGTTGAGTTCCATGTATGGGTTACTCTCAGTAACAGTAATCTCCATGACTTGTGTTAAAGAGTCCCATGTATGGATTACTGTCAGCAACAGTCATCTCCATGACTTGTGTTAAGAGTCCCATGTATGCATACGTCCGGCGCTCTAACTACTGAGCTATCCCCGCCCCGGACCATAATAACGGGACATGTACAGAGACAATGATTTAAAAAATAAAATTTTAATGCCGACTCGGGGGAAAAACTGGAGGAAAACTGGCCCCTAAACACTTAAACTTTGTTTAACGTTTTATTGTTGTTTTGCTTTGCCGCCTGGTTCTTTAGACATGCTTACACGCCCGGTTGTCTCTGGAGAGATCCTGGCGGGGACTGAATTCCAGAAGGTGGAGAGACGGGGAACTTTACCAGTTCCACACCCAAACTCCAAGCACTGGTTTACGACATCCTTCATTCAACCACTGCCGTATTTAGTTCGCCGTAGGGCCCAGAAAACTGTCAGCTAACGAGCAGTTTTTTGTTGGTCCTCAAACAGTAGTAGGTTTGCGACAAACAACTCAGATCATATCAGACGTTTGTTTTAGAACTGGCCATGTTGCTTACGCCAGCTCAAATAAAACCAATTCGTTTGAACTGAGACGGAACTCTTTTTTTCTTTCTTTTTTTCACCCGGAATGGATGCGCCTCATGTTTACGTGCGTGCTTGGGCGCTAGGTTGCTTCCACAGTCATATTACTACCCAAACGGCTTTCGGAGCGCGCTGACCGCGTCGCTGGACAGCAGCGCAGAGATAAAGAGTGCCCCTTCAGTGGCGTAACTAAATCTGGCAGAGTTTGGAGGAAGGTGCCGGAAAACGATGCTCGAAGTGTGCTCCACACCGTCACCACCAGAATGAGTTCTACATTATGATGGACAGCGATGAGGTCCGTTTCGGGTTTCCTTGATATTGAGGACAAAGCAACATGACCGTGTCCGCAAGCTAGGATGTTTTGAAGAGAAAGAACAGCCGAAACAGGGAATCGAACCGATGTCGTCCGCTAATTAGGTTTCGCCTTACCGCTGGGGCTGTGGAACGTCTCTTTGTCTGAAAATGGATCTATTGTCAAGATTTACCGTCTCCGAAAAGACAGCAACAAAGCGTTGTGATAGAAATCTGTTTAAGTGAGGTTACTGCGACCTAAGAAGAGAAAACGAAAGTGATTCTTTTTTTTAAACTACTCTTCTGAATAGCTAGGCAATTTGTGCGTGCGGATGCTGTGTGTGTGTGTGTGTGTGCGTGTGTGTGTGTGTGTGTGTGTGTGTGTGTGTGTGTGTGTGTGTGTGTGTGAGTGTGTGTGTGTGTGTGTGTGTGTGTGTGTGTGTGTGTGTGTGTGTGTGGTGAGTGTGTGTGTGTGTGTGTGTGTGTGTGTGTGCGCGCGCGTGCGTGTGTGCGCGAGTGCGTACGTGTGTGTGCGCGTGCGTGAGTGCGTGCATGCGGGAGTGCGTGCGTGAGTGTGTGTGTGTGTGCGTGTGTGTGTGTGTGTGTGTGTGTGTGTGTGTGTGTGTGTGTGTATGTGCGTGCGTGAGTGCGTACGTGTGCATCCGTGCGTGCGTGAGTGTCTGCGTGCGTACGTGCGTGTTTGTATATATGTGTGGGAGGGAGAGCGAGAATGAGCAAGAGAAACACACCGGAAGTGGGTTCGGAAGGGTGGGGGTGAGTGGGGGGGGGGGGGGGGGGGGGGACGATGCTTTTACTAATTTTCTACCTGTACAAGTCTTGTTTAATTTATTTTGCATCGCTCACTCCCCCCTCCCCCACCCCATTCCGCACACGCTTCCGGCGTATTTCTCTTTTTCACTCTTGCTCTCTCTCG
Source organism: Alviniconcha strummeri (assembly GCA_963584105.1). Classification (NCBI taxonomy): domain Eukaryota; kingdom Metazoa; phylum Mollusca; class Gastropoda; family Provannidae; genus Alviniconcha; species Alviniconcha strummeri. Next base: position 14,293,829 of record OY757546.1, on the reverse strand, counting down.
CTCTCTCCTTCCCACACATATACGAACACGTGCGCGCACGCGCGTGCTAGAGCACACACACTCACACACACACAAACACACACACTTGTTTGCCTGCTTATATGCCATTGATTTGTGTGGGGGTATTTGCGCATTGTATGCTTTTGGGGGGGTTTGATTTGTAAAGCCCTTTGAGTCTCCGAAAGCGCTCTATAAATTCCCTATTATTATTATTACATCTCTGGCTTTTTCGCCCTACGCCGTGCCAAATCCCCCCCCCCCCCCCCCCCCCACCCCCCCCCCCAGCCCCGCTCCTGCCGAGAAAGACAAGACAGAATTATTCGACAACAGCAAAGAAAGACTTGTACCGCGGGGAAAATGGCTGGAATCCAAGGAAGCAGTTAATTAATGCAAACCATACATCGCTGTCGCTGGGGAACTCCACGAGAATAAGCGGGAAGAGAATAAAGACCTAAATTCTGTGTGGACACGCAGGTCGTAGATCACCATATGTTCGCCATTACACCGTCTGCACTGGGAACCCCGGAGGTGTGGGTTACGCATTTTTATGTCGAGGGGTGGGGTGGGAGGGTGTGTGTGTGTGTGTGTGTGTGTGTGTGTGTGTGTGTGTGTGTGTGTGTGTGTGTGTGTGTGTTGTGTGTGTAGGGGTGGGATGGGGGACTGAAAAACAATATTTATCTGTGCCATTTTTGTAGTGAGCGCAAAGCGCTTACAGAGACACTGGAAATAAATGAGAAAAAAAAAAGAAAAAAAGAATACTGCCGTTCTTTCTCTTTCATGCACACAGGTCCGCACGCGCACGCAAGCACCCACCCCCCCACCCCTCCTCTCTCTCTCTCTCTCTCTCACACACACACACACACGCACGCACGCACGCACGCACGCACGCACGCACACTCACACACACACAGCGTACACATGGAAATCTGGCTTAGGTATTTAGAAGTAAGTAGAAGGGTGTTACAGCTCACAAAAATGACATTATAGAAGGGATGTGAAAGTGGCCGATGTAGAATGCTGTGAAGGAGTTTGTTTCTGTATAAGGGCCTTGAAAAGAGACAGTTCATTGTTGGCTGTGTTTGGGTTAAGTTTGAACGCTGGGAGTCTGAAACATTCATCATGTGAAGAAGAGCGCAGTTGACGAGAAGGGACATAGACATGCAAGAAGTCAGCGCGATATTGTGGACCTACTGGTGATGACAGAATCGCGTACGTGGCGAGATTCGACGAGACTGTGACATCAGCAGCAAAGCGCTGTTGCACCGTAGGTAGGTAAATAAGTAAACATGGTGCTTAACGTCCACATAAACCACAAGGCGTAGTAGGGACGGGGAGAAGGGGGGGGGGGGGGGGTTAGGAGGAGGGGGGAGAGAGAGATTATACAGCTATCGCTACACCGTCACCACCTGAATGATTCCTGCATTAAGATGGGCAACGATGAGAGCCATTTTAATTTTTCAGTAGTAAGTGATGGACAAAGTCACAGGACAGTGTCCACGAATCACCACCTTTTTGAAGAGAAAGGAGAGCCGAAGCGGTATCGAACCGAGGCCCTTCCGCTTACCAACCTAAACGCCTTACCGCTAGGGCCAAACCGGCTCACGCCCCGTGGGCAGGGACTAAACGATCCGGTGTTAAGGCGCTCGTAGGTACGGATGCAAGAGCCCTTGGGCCGTACGATTGAGGAGGACAGTTCGAACCATCTGCGGAACCGTCCGTCTTCAGCGTAACCTACTGACCGCTACGCGATACAGCCGAAATTGACGGAATGGCAGTGTGTACAGGTGTGGGGTAAATAATACAGGCATCATTTATATATATACATACTGGCATGAGAGAGAGAGAGAGAGAGAGAGAGAGAGAGAGAGAGAGAGAGAGAGAGAGAGAGAGAGAGACAGACAGACAGACAGACAGACAGACAGACAGACAGACAGACAGACAGACAGACAGACAGAACAGTAACAAAGCCTGCGGATTGATTTCTGATGTATGGCATGAAAACTGAAACTGTCTGATAACCGTAGGCCAGTGTCCACGCTCAGAATTCATTTCCAGCAGAAGGAAATTGTCATTCTACAAACAGTAACCGGATAGTATTTTCATCTATCGTTGTATTTAACTCTCGTTTTGTAGCTTTGAAAGGGAGCTTACTCCTGTGTGGAGAAACGGCTGTATGTATGTATGTATTGCAGTGCGTACATGTGTGGGGAAATAGATGTATGTATATGTTTGACAGTATATACATGTGTATGTATGGCAGTGTGTACATATGTGGGGGAAATGGATGTATGTATGTATACATGGCAGTGTGTACAGGTGTGAGGAAACGGCTGTATCTGTGCATACAGTATGTACATGTGTAGGGAAATGTATGTATATGTATGACAGTATGTACATGCATGCCAGTGTGTACAAGTGTGGGGGAAATAAATATATGCATGTATGACTGTGTGTACAGATGTGGGGAAACTGCTGTATGGATGTATGGATGTGTATATGTATGACAGTATGTACAAGTGTGAGGGAAAAGGCTACATGTATGATGGTATATACAGGTGTGGTGGAAACTGATGTATGACAGTGTGTACAGGTGAA
>OY757546.1:14263990-14283990 GCA_963584105.1 Alviniconcha strummeri | reverse complement strand
GTCACATCAGCACCCCCCCCCCCACACACACACACACACGCACGCACGCACGCACGCACGCACGCACGCACGCACGCACGCACGCACGCACACGCTTATATTAATTCTACTCAACCAGATATACTCAGCCATCGATTGGACACATCTGAGCACCAAACAGTTTTAAAAACATGGAGCACAAGGGACACTTGCAAGTTACTGTAGTCGTTATTATTTATTTTGCACCAGTCCTTTTGCCCGAGAGGAAGCCGCCTATGTCCCTACATTAAAGCTATGAGCATTGTATCAATAACAACAACAATATACTTTATTAATCCCAGTGGGAAATTAAAGCTGTCGTTCGATCGCACAACGAAGAACATATCTCAATAATTCTAAATCATGAAACACACGCACATACACACTCTTAGACATACGCCCCCTTTCTCTCAATCTTCATACACTTATACTTAGTTATAGCAAACCCAAAATTACTTGGAATAATGCTTTCTCTGTTTCAAACCAAAACGTAAAAACTCTTAAATAAAAATCATTAGGTTGACACATCCCCAAACCTCCCTTAGAAACAGACGTCTTGACGCATGCGCACATTCAGTTAATGAGTGGTATAATTTTCACAAAAAACTGATAGAGCCGAGGGTAAAAAAGAAGAAGAAAAAAAGAAGGAAAAAACAAAGGTATAAGCCGAAATCGTCCTGGCGTGACCCAGTACGTTTGATGAGACCTCAAAAGCAAAAAACTAACTAACTTAAACCGAATTATTTACATTTGCCAACGACGCCGATAGTCAGGTGTCCCAAATATCTATTTTTTTTTCATGACAGATGACCTCCTCTACGAAATCCCCGTTTTTGGATCTTATCTGTATTAATCTTCAGACCATTAAGTCTTCGTGAAGACTCACGGCGTATGTTCAACGGATTCTGCAGCCCTGTGATCATGGCAGATAACAGAGAAGGGCCGTCTGGAAATGGAATTAGAAAATTTTCGATCTGATTTTGCAAGAGTTGTATTCCATGATTTGAAGGAGGGAGGGAGAGGGAGAAGGGGCAGAGAGAGAGAGAGAGAGAGAGAGAGAGAGAGAGAGAGAGAGAGAGAGAGAGAGAGAGAGAGAGAGAGAGACAGACAGACAGACAGACAGACAGACAGAGACAGACAGACAGACAGACAGACAGACAGACAGAGCGCCCACCTCATCCCCAACCCACCCCAAACCACACGGGCCTAAAAACATACAAACAATCAATCAAACAAACAACAACAAAAACAGAACAGTAAGAAGAACACTTAATTACTTCACTGACTCCACGTTCTCTGTCTAACCGCCTTGTCCACTGTGTTGTTGCTTGCAGAAGGCCAGCTGAAGCCGAAGCAGGTGGACCTGAGTCGGACCGTGAACCGTCACGCCCACCACACCAGCAACTATGAGATCCCCAACCTGGTTCTGCGGCGTGGCCAGGCTTTCGAGATGGTCATCACCTTCGAGAGGGCCTTCAGTCCCAACGAGGACTCCATCGTCCTCAAGTTCGTCACAGGTCAGCTCCTTTTCGCCCTTAAATTCAGGACTCTCAAGTTCGTCATAGGTCAGCTCCTTTTCGTCCATAAAGTCAGGACTCTCAAGTTCGTCACAGGTCAGCTCTTTTTCATCCTGAAAGTCAGGACTGTCAAATTCGTCACATGTCAGTTTTTACTCCATCGTCTTCGAGTTCGTCACAGGTCAGCTTCTTTTCGTCCTTAAAGTCAGGACTCCATCGTACTCAAGTTTGTCACAGGTCAGCTTCTTTTCGTCCTAAAAGTCAGGACTCCATCGTACTCAAGTTCGTCACAGGTCAGCTCCTTTGCTACTTCAGTTGCTGCAGCTGCGGAAGACAATGCGTGAGACTAAAGTTGGAGGGGGGAGATGGGGGGTCGGGGGGGGGGAGTCGGGGGAAGCGGAAAGCGAGGGGATAACTATGTACATAATTATGCGTGAGGCTAAAGTTGTGGGTGCATGGGGAGGGGTGGAGGGCGACGGGCGTGGGGTGGGGGTGGGGGTTGCGGGCGGTAGCGTAAAGCGAGAGGGTAATTGATGGTGTACATACTTATGCGTGAGACTAACGTTGGGGGCGGAGGGGAGTGGAGGCGAGAAGGTAACTGATGATGTACATGTTTCCTTTTCACTCAACCTTTTCTGATTGCTTGACGGAGCCATTCTTTCACAGAAACTGTAAACACCAGCTCGGAGTAACAATTTGCTTTACCTGCAGATGCCAGTCATGCCTGCATGGCACCCACCTTCCCACTAGGCCGATATTTTTGGAGATACGGATATAGATACGAAAGATTTATTGATTTAGGCCATTGCCCCTCATGAAGGGGTACATGTGGATGACCTACCACCTCATAGCCAATCATACCTGCATGACACTCCCCTTCCCACTATGCCGATCGTTTTAGAGATACGGATACGATGATTTTTTCTCTCCATCTAGGCCATTGCCCCTCATGAAGGGGTGCGGATGGATGACCTACCACCTCACAGTACATACTATAATTATGCCTACGAGCAAGGAAAGGGATCTTTTCACAGAGAGAGAGAGAGAGAGAGAGAGAGAGAGAGAGAGAGAAGAGAGAGAGAGAGAGAGAGAGAGAGAGAGAGAGAGATCCACTTTTAGCCCCGCCAGTTCGCTATCCTCAAATGGTTTGAGGATGCGTGTGTGCGTGTATAGTACTGGCATAGTACGGAATGAACTGATATGTGGATATGCCAACGTAGTGCATACTTCAAGTTCATTCCTTACACACACACACACGCACGCACGCACGCACGCACGCACGCACGCACGCACGCACGCACGCACACACACACTGACATTCTCATAACATTGAGGACCGCGAACCGACACGGCTAAAAGTAGACATTGCCGCATCTTCATCACGATTTTGGTCTGTACAGGCAGCAGACCCCTTCAGAGCAAAGGCAGCGTGGTGTCAGTGCGCAAGAGCAAGGACTCACTTCCGGGCGAGTGGAGCTATGAAATCAGCAGCGTCGTGGATCGAGCGGTGACGTTGAAAGTGACGTCAGCTTCTGACGCCATCGTGGGACGATACGAAATGTTCATCGACTCCATTCATGTGGTCCCTGGTGGCGAGACAGAGAAACACCGCTACAAGCACCCGGATGATATTTACATCGTCTTCAATCCCTGGAATGAAGGCGAGGCTGAACTCGATGTGTGTGTGTGTGTGTGTGTGTGTGTGTGTGTGTGTGTGTGTGTGTGTGTGTGTGTGTGTGTGAGTTTGTATGCACGAAGGTGTGTGTGTTTGCGTATATGTGTATGTACGTGCGGGCGCGTGTACACGTGCGGGTGTGTGTGTGTGTGTGTGTGTGTGTGTGTGTGTGTGTGTGTGTGTGTGTGTGTGTGTGTGTGTGTGTGTGTGTGTGTGCGTGTGTGTGGTTTTTCGAGCAGAATAGCATCATTCTACATGCAGACACAAACGGTTTTTCAAACACAGGTTTCTAAGTAGACAAATGAACCATTTAAAGCCTATTATGTAATGAGAGAGAGAGAGAGAGAGAGAGAGAGAGAGAGAGAGAGAGAGAGAGAGAGAGAGAGAGAGAGAGAGAAGAAGAAGAAGAAGAAGAAGAAGCAGAAGAAGAAGAAGAAGAAGAGACAAACAGACAGACAGATGGAGACACAGAAGAACAAGAAGAAGAAGCTAGCGATGTGCTGCAAAGCACAGAGGTAAACACCAGTCATCCCAAGACTGACGTGGACGTTGCACGTGTTTCAGCTGACGAGGTGTACATGGAGAACAGCACAGAGCGAGAGGAGCACGTGTTACGCGAGACGGGCAGAATCTGGCTGGGCACCGTCGGCAAGTTCTGCGTCCGACCCTGGAACTTCGGACAGGTGGGTAGGACGGGAGGCCATGCGCGTGGATACGGACAGGGTATATGCATCAACCCTTACGGCCCGGTATAGGCCGCTGTTATGATCCCATCGAAATCAACGTTTTCGTATCAGGACCCGTTGCCATCAGATTGTCCGCACACGTGGAGTCGTGCACTGACTCTTTTAATCTTTAATTCTGCTGTCACGATTTTTACCGTATCCATATTTGTATACTACTGACTAAATGCCACGATCACCTTTCAAGCGGTGTCATATGGCTATGGTATGTTTTACAGAATCACTGCTAAATAAAGTCCACACTCCACGTTCAAGCATTATCATATGACTATGGCTATGTCACCATGTTTACGTGTTGACAGTTTGATGACGTGTGCCTGTTCGCCGCTCTGGCGCTGGTGGAGAAGTCGGAACTGGGAGATCAAGCCCGCAACAATCCTGTGCAAGTCGTCAGAGCCATCTGCCGGGTGGTGAGTCAGTTCTCTCCCTTCCCTTGCACTCTCTCACTTCCTTCTGTCTCTGTCAGTCGGTTCGTTGGTTTGCAGTCGGAAACAACGAGACCCACAGCGCCTGTGCAGAGCCAACAAACAAGGGAGTTAATTAGCACTTTGAGTTTTAAAATATACAGTATAATTATGTGATTGTGTACTGTGATGTAGTTAATGTTCAGCCACCTTTTCATTTTTCTGATGAGATAATAAAGTAATCTTGAATCTCGAATCTTGAACGAGTCAGCTACGGTAACTCTCACCTGGCGTGCGAGTAAATTCATAGTACAGAAACTGCACCACAGGTGCATACATTGAGTACGTACCTGTTGTGGGGTTCTGACTACCTCCAGTCGATGCTTGTCTGAGGGCTTACGTGTCCGGTCTGTATGGACGTGTGTCCATTTTTATCTCCTTCTGCCTGTCTGCACGTTGATCAGTTGGTCGAATCCAGTTGCACTGTTTCGAGTACGTTCGAGCCCCCCCCCCCCTCCCCCCCTCCCCCCCCACCCACCCATACCGCTGCTCCCACCCCTCAGCCTCCATTTTTAATTTGTTCAAACTTATTTTGTTGTGTAGAATCCTACTTCACATGCATTCAAGTTTTTGTTTTTGTTGTGTATTCAAGTTCAACATCCTTCTGTTCTTATCGACATTATCGACATTTTCAGAAGTCAGACATAAATGAAATGGCCACTTTTGTGCCTGGAACAATTATTACATTCATTATTTTATCATTACTTTCATTCCTTTTTCGTCCATAAAGTTGTCCCACGTTACTGGAAGAGAGAAGGACCCCAAAACATTTTATATTCCAGTTTTCAAAATCTTCCAGCTTTTATTCATCAGTTATTGACAGGAACCTGAAATTACTTCTGCCCGCTTTCCGTCCACTATAAGCGCTTCTGGATGCAGGATTTGGAGCTTAATCCCCCATAGACTGGGATTTCTACTGCTCCGTCAGATAGGGGGAACTGATGTTCATGCTATCTGTCTGGCCTGTTCTTATACTGCTTCCGATGGCAGCGGCTTTTCTGACCCCTTCACTGCCACAGCCTGTAAAATTTCCGGCTGAAAGATGCACGGATGCGCCTGTAAACAGTATATTTTCCGGTTCTTTAACACATCTACTTTCACTGCTATGTGTTTCGATGAAAATCCTTTCACATGCCAGTGCGAAAAAACAAAAACAAAAAAGGCTTAAGGGTTTCAAATTTCCCACTTTTGCTGGACGTTTTCAAGTGGCATCGTGGCAGAGAAGGGGTTAACACGCCTCGCTGGTCTGTTTACGCAGATGAACAGCACGGAACGAGACAGCGGCGTGCTTTGTGGCAACTGGTCAGGAAAGTACGACGACGGTGTCGCCCCCTACGCTTGGAACGGAAGTTCTGCCATCTTGGAAGAGTTCTTAAAGAAGCGCAAAGGGGTCAAGTTCGGCCAATGCTGGACATTCGCTGCTGTAGCGACGACGTGTGAGTTTTTGTTCTGTAGAGATTCATTTTGTCGCTTTCCATTCAATGAATCACTCGTTTATAAATACCTCTGTTGCAACCACAGGCGCCTAACAATGAAAATATCATATGCGTTTGTACGTACTTTGCACGTTTAGTGGCTGTCAGCATTGTTGGCAGCTGTCGAATTTTTCAGCCAATGGTTTAGAATCTTTCTTATTCTTTTTTTCAGAGAGAGAAAACAAAATACGATTTTCTTTATGTGTTAAAATGGAGTGTAGATGATTTCAGACTGTTTCATGCAGTCACATTTTCATGCATGCTTGATTCAGTGCAACCTGTGTCCAATCCGTGACACGAGTTTCATCTGTGCAAAACTGTGTCGTCTTTTCCTGTGTAAAAAGACGGTGTCCTTTCTTACCTGCATACAAACTTTTTTCTTTTTTTTGTATGTACAAACGTCTGTAATTATTTTCTTCTGTGCACAAACCTTTATTGTCTTTTCCTGTGTACAAACCTTTATTTTTTCCTGTGTACAGACCTTTGTCGTCTTTTCCTGTGAACAAACCTTCTTTTTTTCTCTCCTTTTTTTCTTCTTGTGTACAAACCGTTGTCGTCATTTCCTGTCTCCAGTGCTCCGTGCTCTAGGAATACCCACACGCTGTGTCACGTGTTTCCGGTCATCACACGACAGTGACTTCAGCAGTCCCATCAATGCTCATTGGTCATCAGACAACAGACCGCGAAAAAGCATGGACGACGCCATCTGGTGAGCGGAAAGCAAGATTTGAAACGGGTGATCAGTTACGATCTAAAACTTAAAACTGTGGGTACAAGTTTAGAAAGATAATTAGGATGCATCTCTTTGATATTCCGAAAAATGGAAAACGAAGAGAGAGAGAGAGAGAGAGAGAGAGGGGGGGGGCGCACGCGCACACACACGCACACACACACACGCACGCACGCACGCACGCACGCACGCACGCACGCACGCACGCACACACACACACACACACACATAAACACACACACGCGCGCGCGCGCGCGCGAACACATGAAGGAGGAGAGGGGGGTGGCGGCAAAAGGAGAAAGACAAAATCTGAAATCACTTTTTGTTGTATTGTTTGTAGAGATAAATTTTCACTGAAATCACTTTTTGTTGTATTGTTTGTAGAGAAAAAATTTCACTGAAATCACTTTTTGTTGTATTGTTTGTAGAGATAAACTTTCACTGAAATCGCTTTTTGTTGTATTGTTTGTAGAGATAAAGTTTCACTGAAATCACTTTTTGTTGTATTGTTTGTAGAGATAAACTTTCACGCAAATATTTGAAGGCATGTGGAGGATGTGACAAGGGAGATAATCCTACTGCTTTGGAGCACCTTAAAGAGAAGCAATGTTTGGCAAAGTTTTTGTTTTAGCATGGGAAATACGAAGTATCCGTGAGAGAGATAGGCAGGAGATAAGTCATAACAAAACGTTTTGACAGATAGTTGACAGTTTGTAGTCTGTTCTGGCTTGCACATGATAACGTTTGCGTTTACACGCGACATGAATGAATGAATGAATGAAAATTTATATATAGCGCATAAAAACTTCCTCACAAAACCTTGCGTGTTCACAGCGCCAATTCAGACTAAAGAGACTTGGAATGTTGACCGTGTCAACTTGGGCTTAGTACCGGGGTCTGATGGGTCAACGACGTACCTCAACAGACCTGTGGGTCGTTGCCGGATCCTGAAGCAGATCGTCAGACTGCTGCTTAGCTTTGGGCAATATCTGTTCCGTTTGTACCAGCAGTGGCAGGTATGCACAGAAAGCTGCCCAAGTCGTTGTAAACATCGTTGTATAAAATTAAAATTAAAACTGACCTAGGCATCGTGAACATCGTTGTATAATATGTATATAACTGACCAAGGTATTGTGAACAGAATTGTGTACAGAAAACTGACCAAGGCATCGTGAACAAAATTGTGTACAGAAACCTGACCGAGGCATTATGAACAGAATTGTGTCCAGAACACTGACCGAGGCATTGTGAACAGAATTGTGTCCAGAACATTGACCGAGGCATTGTGAACAGAATCATGTAAAGAAAACTGACCGAGGCATTGTGAACAGAATCATGTAAAGAAAACTGACCGAGGCATTGTGAACAGAATCATGTAAAGAAAACTGACCGAGGCATTGTGAAGAGCGTTGTGTACAGAAAGCTGACCGTGGCATTGTGGAAAACGTTGTGTACAGAAAACTGACTGTAGCATTGTGAAAAGCGTAGTGTACAGAACACTGACCGAGGCATTGTGAAAAGCGTTGTGTACAGAAAACTGACACGGTATTGTGAACATAACTGGGACTCCCCCCCCCCCCCCCCAAAAAAAAAAAAAAAAAAATCTGACGGGGAGATTGTGAAGAGAGTTGTGTACAGAAAACTGACGGGGGCATTGTGAAGAGAGTTGTGTACAGAAAAATGACGGGGACATTGTGAAGAGAGTTGTGTACAGAAAAATGACGGGGGCATTGTGAAAAGAGTTGTGTACAGAAACCTGACCGAGGCACTGTGAAAAGCGTTATGTACAGAAAACTGACCGAGGCATTATGAACAGAATTGTGCACAGAAACCTGACCGAGGCATTATGAACTGAACTGTGCACATAAACCTGACCGAGGCAATATGAACAGAACTGTGTACAGAAAAATGACCGAGGCATTGCGAAAAGCGTTATGTACAGAAAACGGACCAATCTGATAATTAGGGCAGCACGGAGTGGAAGGATTCCAGGATCGCAAAAGAGGCCACTTAACTTCTCCTAGAAGGCTGTTCCAGTCAGCAACTGTCTTTGCGAAGAAGGACTGTTTTCTGTATTTTGTTCTGGAGCTGAGAGTTGGACATGGCAACTGGTTGTGAAGGGATAGGATGAGAATAGCCATAATTATGCTTGCACCTGTTATATATCAGTCATATGAACGTGTGTGGTACTGTTTATTTTACAGCGCATTTTGTATTAAGTTATGTTTCCGGTATTAATCTTGCATGTCTGTCGTGCTTTCTGATGATGACGTGGGACTTAATGTTCTCATATGTTGGGCTTATGAGTGTTGTGCATTCTTGAACTGTGAATCTTTTATACATTTATAGTCTCTGTTTTGTTGTTCATGTGTGGCACCCACTTTTAAAAGGTAATACATGATGACAAAATGTGTATCGCCCTGATATAACCGCACTGGTTGACTGGGCGTAAAACACCAGTTTACTTACCAACTTACTTACCCACGTTTTACTCAATTTGCATGGAAAAAGGAAGCACGTGGCTTGACTGCACTGGACTTGACTTGACTGGAACTGACTGGACTTGGCTTGAGTGGACCTGACTGGACTTGATTGGACTGGACGACTGGACCTGACTGGACTGGACTGGACTTGATTTGAGTGGACTTGACTGGACTGGACTGGACTGGACCTGACTGGACTTGAGTGGACTTGACTGGACTGGACCTGACTGGACTTGATTGGACTTGACTGGACTCGGCCTGACTGGAATTGATTGGACGATTTGACTGGACTGGACCTGACTGGACACGATTGGACTTGACTGGACTGGACCGGAATGGACCTGACTGGACTTGATTGGATTTGACTGGACTGGACTGGACTGGACTGGACCTGACTGGACTTGATTGGACTTGACTGGACTGGACTGGACCTGACTTGACTTGTCCAGTCCAGTCATTGGATGTGTCATTGACTGGACTTGATTTGACTGGACTTGACTTGACTGGACTTGATTTGACTTGACTGGACTGGATTTGACTTGACTTGACTTGACTGGACTGGACTTGGCTGACGGTGTTGATATAAATTTGTGCGAATGGTCGTGGCAGGGATTACCATGTGTGGGGTGAGAGTTGGTTCAAGAGACCGGACCTGCCGCACGGTTACGACGGGTGGCAAGCATTCGACCCGACACCCCAGGAGTGCAATGAAGGTTTGTCAGTTAAGCCTCTTGTCGTGCCTCTCAGCCTTTGCCACACCTCTTCCGAGTTCACCTAGCTCACACGTGTGCGCAGCTTGAGAACTTTCTAGACCTACTCTGCCAAATACTGTGTTCTTTCAACTTGATTTTGCGTCAGTCCTCATAAAATGATACTAATGTTTGATGTGTGTTAAGAAGAGTCGGTGAGGCTTAATGTTGCTTGTGGATCGCTGTAATTGTTGACACACTCTTGCATGTGTACCGGACAGTGACCAGCACTGGTGACAGCCGTGAGAGTGTGGGTTTGCGTGTGGTTCACGCACACACGCACGCACGCACGCACGCACGCACGCACGCTCGCACGCACGCACGCACGCACGCACGTACGCACGCACGCACGCACGCAACGCACGCACGCACGCACGCACGCACGCTCGCACGCACGCACGCACGCACACATACTTACACACACACACACACACACACACACACACACACACACACCGGTTGCTTACGGTTGTTCACACACATCGGCAGGCGTGTTAACCTGTAGTCCAACGTCAGGAAACTCCACGAGGCTACAGTTGATTTGTAGCCTGTCACAATTGTCCAAACACCCCTTGCAGGCGTGTTAACCTGCAATCCAAGCTCAGAAAACTCCACGAGTCTACAGTTGGTTTGTAGCCTGTCACAGCTGTCCCTACACTCCTTGCATGCGTATTCACCTGTAGTCCAACTTCAGAAAGCTCCACGAGGCTACAGTTGGTTTGTAGCTTGTTACAACTGTCCCTACACCCCTTGCAGGTGTGTTCACGTGCGGTCCGGCGTCAGTGCGAGCCATCCGGAAGGGCGAGCTGTACTACGGGTTCCACGCCAAGTTTCTCTTCTCGGAAGCACACGGTGAGCGCGTGCACTGGCTCGTGGATTCGGACGGCAACATGACGGCCTTCCGGGTGGAGAAGCGGGTGGTGGGCCGCCAGATCTCCACCAAGGCTGCCGGCACCATTTCCAGACTGGACATCACGGACCTGTACAAGCCACCCGACGGTAAGAACGGGCTGCCTCTGGCTTGGTTGGATGATGGTGGGCTGTGTGGATCAGCATCGCGTTAATACATTAACAAACGAAGTCAAGTAAAAAAAAAAAAAAAACTGTAATCATCCCTCACAGGGCAGTTCAACTTAACTAATATAAGGTTAATTAATTTAAGAACATTTAATAGAACGCCAAAACATTTGCGTTTACAACAACATGGACAAGTTATGCTGCACAAAAATCTATAGTACATCTATAGTTCACATTATTATAAACGGGTGTGTACTCAGTTCACATCAGCACACACGCGCGCGCGCACACACACACACAATCGCGCACGCACGCACGCACACACACACACACACACACACACACACACACACACACACACACACACACACACACACACTCACACACACACACACACACACACACACACACACACACACACGCCAATATTAATTCTACTCACATTACCCATACCTAATGAGACACCCACCACACATTCAAACAACAACCTAGATACAGTAGACATACTAGCTCAGCTGGTACAAAGGGCTGATCATGCCCTGTTGAAAAGTCGAACTGCTGTGGGGACAAACGAGTTCCCTCTCCTGTTGGTTTTGCATACCAAGGAGCGGAAACGACGTCCATGGGTCAAGCGTTGGATGATAGGAATACAGTGTGGTCTAGTAATCTTTCAGCTGGTGGAGAGGGTTCGGGGGACAGTGCAGACAGGAGACTGATATGTCTAAGGGGCAGACTAACTGTCAGTGCGTGCTTCGTGGCGAGGTGACCCGGTGCAGGTTAACGGCGTTTGCGGATCCAAGAACTAACTAATTAACCGGACTTAACATTGCCGTACCCATGGCAACCCCGAGGAGACAGAGATCCTGGCCGGAGAAGGCGGCACGACCGTTTCCGCACCACGCCGATCAGATCAGATCAGCAACGGCGCAACGGACAACACAGTTGTAGTTCATTGCATTGTATCGTATCGCATCAAATTGTATTGTGATGTATTGCGTTGTATCGTATCGTATTCCATCATACCCAGGCAGCGCCGAGGAGGAGGAGATCCTGGAGAAGGCCGCACGGCTGTGTTTCCGCACCATGCCGCGTCAGATCAGCAACGGGACGGAGGACGTGGAGTTCACCTTCAAGGGCGAGGGCCACAAGACGGGCGACGTCAACGTCTGCCTGAAGATGAAGAACGACAGCGGGGAGAGCCGCACGGTGGACGTGCACTTCACCGCCGTCTCGGCCTACAACACGGGCGTGCCTGCTGCCGATCTGCGGGACCAGACGGAGACGCCTGTCATTGAGCCACACGCGGGTAAACACGCTCTTCTGTCTTGTTGCCTGGGGGAGTGGGGGGGGGGGGGGGGGGGGGGGGGGAACTGAGGCAGGTTAAACTTTGTTTTTGTGAACGTGTGTGAATGTGTGTGTGTGTGTGTGTGTGTGTGTGTGTGTGTGTGTGTGTGTGTGTGTGTGTGTTGTGTGATGGGGGGGTGGGTGGGGGTGCAGTTTTGGTTTTGTGTATGTGTGTGCGTGTGTGTGTGTGTGTGAGCATATTTGTATGGCGCGTGTGCGTGCGTGGTGTGTGTGTGTGTGTGTGTGGGGGGGGGGGGGGTGGTATTTGTGTATGTGGTTCAGTGTGTGTGCATATGTATGTGTGAGTGCGTATACGTGTGTGTGTGTGTGTGTGTGTGTGTGTGTGTGTGTGTGTGTGTGTGTGTGTGTGTGTATGTGTGTGTGTGTGAGTGTGTATGTGTGTGTGTGTGTGTGTGTGTGTGTGGGGGGGGTTATGGGTTTGGGGATGTGTGTGTGTGTGTGTGTGTGTGTGTGTGTGTGTGTGTGTGTGTGTGTGTGTGTGTGTGTGTGTGTGTGTGAACCTTGGGGCAGAGGGGTGCCCTGAACAAACTGATAATTAGTTTCACTGCCGCTCTGCTGAACACAAGCCTTCCTTTACAACTTCGGTTTACTGTAGCTGGAGACTGTATAGAGGGGAAAACCGTGCACAGCTTTGATCTCGCAGAAAAAAACTACAAAAAACAACAACTGTTGGGCAGGAACTTAATAAAGACTCTGGAAGAACACTGCCACAGTCAGCAGTTCTTAGAGCACGGAATTGTTGCAGGCTTTGATTGTAGTTTTTATGTGACTGCCTGTGCTTTCAGAGCGGGACGTGACACTGACGATGAAGTGTGCTGACTACATCACCAACAAGGACGTCGACTCTCACGTCAACGTTTACGTCATCGCCACAGTCCGGGAAACGAACCAGCGCTTTGCTACCCGCGACACCATATGGATCGAGAAACCCCACCTGGAGGTCAAGGTCAGTGTGTGTCCAATGCCTAGTCACATTGAGAAACCCCACCTGGAGGTCAAGGTCAGTATGTGTACATGCAGTGCCCAGATTGAGAAACCCCTCCTGGAGGTCAAGGTCAGTATGTGTACATACAGTGCCCAGATTGAGAAACCCCTCCTTGAGGTCATGGTCAGTATGTGTACATACAGTGCCCAGATTAAGAAACCCCACCTGGAGGTCAAGGTCAGTGTGTGTATGGTGCCTAGTCATAAGACTAGTGACAACGACAGTTGTGTGTGATTTTTGTGCAAGGGGCACCTTGTTTCCTCTGCTGTTTCGCTTTTGGTCCTTCATCCAAGCGACATCCCGATGTGACCCTGTGTGGTAGACAGGAAGTGGCCCTGTGTGGTAGACGGGATGTGACCCTGTGTGGCAGACGAGAGGTGACCCTGTGTGGTAGACGGGGTGACCCTATGTGGTAGACGGGGTGACACTGTGTGGTAGACAGGAAGTGGCCCTGTGTGGTAGACAGGGTGACCCTGTGTGATAGATAGGAAGTGGCCCTGTGTGGTAGACGGGGTGACCTTGTGTGGTTAGACAGGAGGTGACCATGTGTGGTAGACGGGAGGTGACCATGTGTGGCAGACGGGGTGACCCTGTGTGGTAGACATGAAGTGGCCCTGTGTGGTAGACGGGATGACCCTGTGTGGCAGATGGAAGGTGACCTTGTGCGGTAGACGGGAAGTGACCCTGTGTGGTAGACGGGAGGTGACCCTGTGTGGTAGACGGGACGACAAAATGCAAGAACTAGCTAATTCAACCGACACATGTGGTGATGATGGTGACAACGACAACGACTGTGTGAGGACTTTAACCACAAAAGACAGGCTCTTTTTTTTCTTCTTCTAGTTTTCCACTTCGGCCTTTCGTTGAGACCCACATCTGTAATACTGTCGCACCTACAAGTACAGTGTCACCCACCACTCAAGCCGCTGCATTCCGACTTCGGGGATAACCCTCATTATGATGATTACCAAAAAACGATGGCTCGTTCACGACGACAAGAGCAACCACAGTGGTTGTGGTGAGGTTCCACGTGTGACCGCTCTTATTATGACGAGTTCCAAAACGATGGCACGTTCACGACCATAGGAGCAACCACAGCGGTTGTGGTGAGGTTCCACGTGTGACCATGCCTGTCTTTCTGTCTCCCAGACGGAAGGCCGGACGAGCCTGTCGCAGCCGTTCCAGGTGGTGCTGAAGGTGGTCAACTCGCTGAGCGTGCCGCTGACGGGCGGAGTGTTCAACGTGGAGGGGCCCGGCATTCAGCGGGTCATGGGCGTCAAGCTCAAGTGGGTTTGAATTACGTCTTGGAAAAAAAAGAGAAAAAAAGAGTGGGGGTTGGGGGGTTGGAGTGGGTGAGTTTGTGAGATGTGAGAGATGGGCTGTGGTATGGGGAGAGGAGGCATAGAGAGAGGGACATAGTGACAGATAGATAGAGAGAGAGGGACATAGAGAGATAGAGAAAGAGAGAGAGAGAGAGAGAGAGAGAGAGAGAGGGAGAGGGAGGGAGAAAGAGAGACCGACAGACAGACAGACAGAGCAGATCAGACAAGCTCGCAGCAAAATGTCTCGAAACACGCACGCACACACACACACGTACACACACACACGTACACACACACACACACACACACACACACACACACACACACACACACACACACACACACACACACACATTCACACTCATTCAGGTATGCATATTTCTGTTGCATAAATTAGTGTGCGCGCACGTGTGTGTGTCTGTGAGTATTGGTAAATGGACTTGTAGGACAAAACAAAGATTGAGAGAGGTAAAATGTGAACACTACCCACTTTTACTTTCTTTCTTTTTTTCGGTTTTACCGTCTGTGTTTTTGAGTTTGTTTTTCGTTTTTGTATAATCTGTGTTTTCCCGTTTCATTCTTTGTATATTTTTAAGTTTCACTCTCATCTAAACAGTTTCAGATTCACCTGTTACACCTGTTCTTTCAACAGGAAGCCCATTGGACCCGGCGAGGAATGCCGCGAAACAGTGACTTTGAAAGCGAGGCGCGCGGGGCGCCAAGAAATTGTCGCCAACTTCCACTGTCGTCAGATCTGTGACATCGCTAGCGCCGCTGAGCTCGACATCACTGACGACACCAAAAACTGAGATGACGTCATGCACTTAGCATATATATACCCGCTGGCATGGGAATTAGTGACGTCATCATTTCTTTTATCATCGTGCTTGCTACTGAGCTATTCACCATACTTAATCAGGCACAGAGCTTACTGTTAGGTGTGCTGAATTTCACTGCTCGATAGGCGAGGGAAGAAGTAAACCACCCTCATTCAACAAAAGTGCTTTTATTTCACAATCGCTGACTTGCATCATTGTTCACAGTCGTTCCAGTTTCTTGTGCTGGGCATATCCTTGTTCTGTTTTGTTTGTTTTGATTTGATGCTGAGAGTCTCGTGAGATATTAAGCGCGATCGTGTTGCCAACCAGTGGTGAACTGAAGACTGGTGTTTGGAACAGAACTGCACATTATCAGTATTCCGTTATTAATTCGCAGGACGAGCAGAAGTCTCTGAACCTATGTGCCCCGGAACACTGTTCCAACTTCTTATCCAGCTGTGCTGTTTTTCCTTGTCTGTATGTTTTGTGTTTTTCATTTACCAATTTTTTTTTATTTTATTTTTTTTATATATATTTTGCAATTGAGTTTTAATGTGCAGCCAAACTCGTAGCCAGCAACAGAGAAATCAACACCGCGTCTTCAATTTTTCTCTCTGCAAAACCTTGTGTGAACAAACTAAGACGGAAACTAGACAGGATAAGGACATGCATCAATTCACACACAGACAGGGCTCATAAAGAGAAAGAGGGAACAGGCAGGCTCATAAAGAGAAAGAGGGAACAGACAGGCTCACAAAGAGAAAGAGGGAACAGACAGGCTCACAAAGAGAAAGATGGAACAAACAGACAGGCTCATAAAGAGAAAGAGGGAACAGACAGGCTCATAAAGAGAAAGAGGGACAGACAGGCTCACAAAGAGAAAGAGGGAACAGAAAGGCTCATAAAGAGAAAGGGGGAACAGACAGGCTCCCAAAGAGAAAGAGGGAACAAACAGACAGGCTCATAAATAGAAAGAGGGAACAGACAGGCTCACAAAGAGAAAGAGGGAACAGACAGGCTCACAAAGAAAAGGAGGGAACAGACAGGACTCACAATGAAATGGAGGGAACAGACAGGGCTGACAAAGAAAGGAACAGACAGGGCTGACAAAGAAACGGAAGGAACAGACAGGGCTCACAAAGAGAAAGAAGGGAACAGACGGGGCTCACAAAGGAGGGAACAGACAGGGCTCACAAAGAGATAGAAGGGAACAGACGGGTTCACAAAGCAGGGAACAGACAGGGCTCACAAAGAGAAAGAAGGGAGCAGACAGGGCTCACAAAGAAGGGAACAGACACGGCTCACAAAGAAAAAGGGGGAACAGACAGGGCTCACAAAGGAGGGAACAGACATGGCTCACAAAGAAGGGAACAGACAGGGCTCACAAAGAAGGGAACATAAGGGCTCACAAAGAAATGATGGAACAGACAGGGCTCACAAAGAAGAGAACAGACAGGCACATGCTCTTAGATGTTGGCCTATCGACCTTAACAGTAAGCGAAACATACACTTCACGACTGTGTACATGAGCGCACTCAAAGCAGCCTTGTGGAATTACAATACACGATTACTACGGCTGTGTTGATAGACAGCCAGTCTGCTCTCTATTTATATATGTTTCCTTTGTGTAACCATTTGCATAAGACTGGAGAATATGTATTACATAATGTACATTATTGCTCAAATGTGTGGCTTGTTATTTGAAAAGTTATATTTTATACCTGTAAAACATATATCCAGCGCTGTTCTGTAATACCTTTTTAGCATACTTATCCTAAACATACAAGCTAAATTAATTATGTTTTTGCTTGTATGTACGTTTTCGTACAAGTTTGAAATTGTAATGTATGTGTCTTTGGTGGTGCTAGATGTTATTGTGAGGCTACTGTTGGTTTATTGGTTTGTTGTGCATGTGCCATGGCAACAGAACACGACGCTGTATCGATGCAACAGCTCGCTGCTTGTACAGAATGCTTCTGTCACATCACGGGTGATCGGGAGCAACGCACACATCTGTACCAACAAAGCACAGCATTATTCTTCCGCAGTAAGATCAGCCGCTGAAGTAAGGATAAACAGTGCTGAAGTGAGGACAAGAAAGTAAGTAAAAGTCCTGAAGTAAGGACATTAAAGTGCTGAAGCAAGGACACTAAAGTACTGAAGTAAGGACAAGAAAGTAAGTAAAAGTCCTGAGGTAAGGACACTAAAGTGCTGAAGTAAGGACACTAAAGTGCTGAAGTAAGGACAAGAAAGTAAGTAAAAGTCCTGAAGTGAGGACACTAAAGTGCTGAAGTAAGGACACTAAAGTGCTGAAGTAAGGACAAGAAAGTAAAAGTCTGAAGTAAGGACATTAAAGTCCTGAAGTAAGGACACTAAAGTGCTGAAGTAAGGACAAGAAAGTAAGTAAAAATCCTGAAGTAAGGACACTAAAGTGCTGAAGTAAGGACACTAAAGTACTGAAGGAAGGACACTAAAGTGCTGAAGTACATTAAAGTCCTGAAGTAAGGACACTAAAGTGCTGAAGTAAGGACAAGAAAGTAAGTAAAAAGTCCTGCAGTAAGGACACTAAAGTGCTGAAGTAAGGACCCTAAAGTGCTGAAGCAAGGACACTAAAGTGCTGAAGTAAGGACAAGAAAGTAAGTAAAAGTCCTGAAGTAAGGACACTAAAGTGCTGAAGCAAGGACAAGAAAGTAAGTAAAAGTCCTGAAGTAAGTACACTAAAGTGCTGATGTTAGGACAAGAACGTCCTGAAGTAAGGACAAGAATGTCCTGAAGTAAGGACAGGAAAGTGCTGAAGTAAAGACAAGAAATTAAAGGAAAAGGAATCCTGAAGTAAGGGCAAGAAAGTCCTGAAATAAGGACAAGAATTCCAAAGCCAAAAGTCCTGGAGTAACGACACGAATTCCAAGGACAAGAAAGTCCTAAATCAAGGACAAGAAAGTCAAGGACAAGGTAGTCCTGAAGTAAGGACAAGAAATTCAAGGACAGGGAAGTCCTGAAGTACGGACAAGGACGTCCTGAAGTAAGGACAAGAAAGTCAAGGACAAGAAAGTCCTGAAGTACGGACAAGAATTCCAAGGACAAGAAAGTCCGGAGGTAACGACAAGAATTCCAAGGACAAGAAAGTCCTAAAGTAAGGACAAGAAAGTCAAGGACAAGGAAGTCCTGAAATAAGGACAAGAAAGTCCTGAACTAAGGACAAGAAGGTCAAGGACAAGAAAGTCCTGAAGTAAAGACAAGAAAGTTCTGAAGTTACGACAAGAAAGTTCTGAAGTAAGGACAAGGAAGTCCTGAAATAAGGACAAGAAAGTCCTGAAATAAGGACAAAAAAGTCAAGGACAAGGACGTCCTGAAGTAAGGACAAGAAAGTCGTGAAGTAAGGACAAGAAAGTCAAGGATAAGGAAGTCTTGAAGTCAGGACAAGAAAGGCAAGGACCTGGAAGTCCTGAAGTCAGGACAAGAAAGGCAAGGACCTGGAAGTCCTGAAGTCAGGACAAGAAAGTCAAGGACCTGGAAGTCCTGAAGTCAGGACCTGGAAGTCCTGAACTAAGGACAAGAAAGTCAAGGATAAGGAAGTCCTGAAGTAAGGGCAAGGAAGTCCAGGACAAGAAAGTCCTGAAAAAGGACAAGGAAGGAACCAACAGTGGCCTGTCGTGAGCGGGGTACTGTCTTAAAGAGAACACCGTGTTTAGCCTGCTAGCTTCGCGTTCTGAAGTAAATTCTTGCACTTGTCTTGTTACTGTTTGTCTGCCACGACTCTTCCCCCCCCCCCCCCTCTCTCTCTCTAACCTTAACCCTGCCACGATGAGTTGTGAGAGGGATCAGTATAGCACAGTGTATTGATTTTGTCTGCATATTGTTACATGGGAAATTCAGACCATTCTTCCCGGCAAACAACAGCTTCGACAGATAGCACTGTGGCGTGCCGATGTTTGTGGCTCCTGCGGAAGAATGTTGTGTAGTCACTTCGGCCAAAATCCAAGGGCAACAGACACGGGCACCTAGACTCTGCCTTTCGGTTGTTAGACTATACATATAAATTATAGCCTGTGTCAGGGTACAAATCAAAATTTGGTAGGATTTCAAATCCTATCGGTAGAAATTAGAACTGGGATTTCTCCGGGGATAAATCAAATTTGCGATCTCTGCCTGTAGGATTTTTAATCGTGGCAGCACTGATCGCTATTTTGATTTCTACAGGGACTAAAATCCCATTTCGGAGTATCATTGAAGCAGATTCTAAATTGTACTTATAAAATTTAAAAACTGATCAGCAAGAGAAGAGAAAAGTAGAGAGAGAGAGAGAGAGAGAGAGAGAGAGAGAGAGAGAGAGAGAGAGAGAGAGAGAGAGAGAGAGAGAGAGTTGGGTGGTTGTTAATATGATATGGATTATGTGTGTCCATGTACTACCTTTACTCCCCATGTACCACTTTGACACGGATATATATTATGGCCTAGTTCAATAAAATGTTCATTCTTTCGTTCTCTCTTCTTTTCTCTTATCGTGTACCGATTTCAGCTGGTCAGATTAAAAGTTTTATCAGTAAAAAATAAAATCCTTTTTTATTAACGATCCAGATTGGAGTTTCTCCCGACAGAAAACGAAATTGCAACCTGTTCCGGCAAGATTTGAAATCCT
>OY757546.1:14246490-14258990 GCA_963584105.1 Alviniconcha strummeri | reverse complement strand
GAGTTAGAGACAGCGCTGGATCACGTAATAACGTCATTCTCGTCAAGTCATTGGAGCTAATACACAGATTCAGGTCATTGTTTGGAGTTAATACACAGAGTTAGAGACAGCGCTGGATCATGGGATAAAGTCATTCTCGTCAGGTCTTTGTTTGGAGCTAATACACAGAGTTAGAGACAGCGCTGGATCATGGGATAAAATCATTCTCGTCAGGCCATTGTCTGGAGCTAATCCACAGAGTTAGAGACAGCGCTGGATCATGTGTTAAAATCATTCTCGTCAGGCCATTGTTTGGAGCTAATACTACACAGAGTTAGAGACAGCGCTGGATCACGTGATAAAGTCATTCTCGTCAGGTCTTTGTTTGGAGCTAATACACAGAGTTAGGCCATTGTTTGGAGCTAATACACAGAGTTAGAGACAGCGCTGGATCACGTGATATAGGAACGAGTGGACGAGAGGATTTTCGTCATGCGCTCGTCCACGTATTTTTCACGTTCATGCTTTTTTTTTAGCTTCCGGTTACGCATTGTGATTGCTGACTCGTACTCCATAAAATCTTCTGAATATACAATACATTTGTGGATCTTGGGGAAGTGAATGTACCTGCCTTGCAATTACTCGCATACCAGGTGAGAGTTGTCGTAGGTGATTTAAGTCTTTCTTGTTGTATTCATGTGACGTCATGGGAGGGCTAATCAACTCCCTGTGTTAAAAAACAGAACAATAACCAAACTCCCTGTCTTTGTTGATACTCAAATACGAAAGCGGGGAGGGGCGAGGAGCAAAGGTGTTCATCTTTCGACGTGATTACGTGCTTGGTTATGCGATGTATTGACAATCAATGTTTTGGGAAACCGTTGCAATATACTCACGCATATAAAGCAAATTGTTTGGTACAAAATAATTATTTGTTTGTTGCTTTGAGCAAGAAACTGAAGGATGACTGACTGCTAGCGTTCTAAGAAAAAATCAAAGAAAGGTACCTGCTTTGAGCAAGGTAACTGCCTAAAATTCCCAACTTGTCTTCCTATCGGTGTCCTGATAAAAAAAACATGAAGGTTATGTGCTTTGAACTATTTTACTGGTAAAGTGGAAATTTTGGACTACCTTTCCAAGAGAAGTAGAAAATAGTGA
The DNA here is from genome assembly GCA_963584105.1 of Alviniconcha strummeri. Lineage (NCBI taxonomy): Eukaryota > Metazoa > Mollusca > Gastropoda > Provannidae > Alviniconcha > Alviniconcha strummeri. The sequence continues at coordinate 14,257,853 of OY757546.1, read as the reverse complement.
GAAATTCCAACTACTTTTCCAGGAAAAGTGTCATATTTTAGGACAGATTTGATTTTTTCCCGGTGTAAATTGGAAAATAATCATGGGAAATTTCGGCTACTTCTCTGCAAGAGGTTAACAAACATTATCGTCAGTTATATTCTGTATGCGTGTATAACAGCTGTATGTTTATGAACGTGGGTGAATTCCTCCCCCCCCCCCCTTTCCCCGCCTCTCCCCCTCCCCTCCCCGCCTCCCCCCTAATGTTTTAATTTTGTCAGAGTAAAATGTTCCATCCCAGACCCGTCATATTCCGGGACATGTCTCCTGAGGTAACCCTACAGTCCTAGAACTAACTAACTCCTAAGATTGTCAGCTGGAGATCAGCGTGTCGCTAGTGTTTGAGGCCCCAAGAAATGAAACACAAAGTGCTGCAGTTAGTCCGCTGTCTTGAAAACAGATTGTTGTTTGTGAATTCCTTCTGCACGAGATGTATCGCAAGCGTCATCGGCCAGAGTGCAAACAGGTCAGCAACAGGGCCAAAGGTCATCGTTGTTGTGAAACAGAAATAAACACCCGAAAGTGTACATGGTGTAAAACAGAAATAAACACCCCAAAGTGTACATGGTGTGGACGCAAAATAGAAGATATATAGGAAATGTGTTCAAAGTCTATTCGGTTCGTCGTCTGAGAAGCAGGATCCCGTAAAAAATCCTGCATCGATAGTAAAGAAAACGCGTGTTCACAAATATACACAGACATGTCTTGTTAAATTACAAGCAAAAATAAAATATACAGAATAGAAGTATTATGGCAGGGACAAAATAATGTTAATCGGACCAAACAGACGTCAAAGAATTTCCTTACTGTTACTGCATATGTATTGACAAATAATGTGCTATAGCACTAGAAGAAAATAAGTGGTAAACCAAGGTTTGTTTCATTTTGATTTGTTTGGGTTTTTAACCTCGAACAACAAACGACTCGACTCGTGTCGACGAATAGAAATTAACAAAATATCTGCATAATATGATAGGCGTTTTTTCTTTTCCTTTCCTGTTCATATACAGTCATCGATGTGAATTATGAACACACATAATGTCATACATAGATAATGCCATATTCATCGTTTAATAAGTTTTATTATTTCTATTAACAGAAAACAAATAATAATAAAAAAAAAACACTGACGCATTTCTTGGAAGGCGACAGAACACAAAACTTAATCAAGTAGGATATATTAATTACAGAAGAATGCAAAGCACAGAATATTGCTGAATACACACAAAAAGGTACAAAAGTACAACAAATTCGTTCCAAATTTACAAGATTCCAATAAAAAATATACTCTCACATTTTCCTGTCAAACTGTAAAAAATACTCTCACATGTTGCTGTCAAACTGTAAAAAGTACTCTCACGTTTTCCTGTCAAACTAAAAACAACAACAACACGACTCTCACATTTTACAGTCAAACTGTAAAAAATACTCTCACATTTTTCTGTCGCATTGGAGAAAATAGTCTCGCATTTTCCTGTCAAACTGGAGAAATAGTCTCACATTGTCCTGTCAAACTGGAGAAATAGTCTCACATTGTCCTGTCAAACTGGGGAAATAGTCTCACATTTTTCCCGTCGAACTGCGGAGATGAACCCGTATTGCTCCGTCGGCGCTATATCCCTTAAAGCTGAAGTCATGTGTCAAATCAAAACGACCAAGGCTATCAGCAGATACACACTGAAGAGGAAGTTGTCACTAGACAAAAGAAAGATACACTGTGTAAAGCTTTAGAAAAGACAACAACAACTATGAGAACAAAGCAATTAAGTTTAACTTCCATTTTTTTTTAAATAGCAAGACATGTATACCTCAACGATAAACAATGATCGGCGCAGTATATGTATACACAATCCTAGAAATAAAATAATAACGGTAACAATAAACAGTAACAAACGTTTTTAGTGCATTTTCGACCGAACGGTATAAATGTTAAATGTTGGGGTTTTGTGGAGACGTAAGTGAGTAAGTAATTTGGTGTTTTACGCCGACAAGAACATGTGTATTCGGTAAGTATTACATACTAATAATGGTAACAATAATAATATGATAATAATAACAATAATCATAATATAAAAGTCATAAAACAAGCTGTGTAAAAAGGAGTCTTGGATGTTGTTTCGTTGCTCCATTAAACAAATATTAGGCCAAAATTTGTTTGAAGAATGGTCATGTTTTTTGTCTCTCTCGAAAGCCGTATTTTTATTTTTTCTAGAAAAACTCACTTGCAGGAAAGTTATAGTGTCTGCATTACAGTATTTACAACGTGGCTTTGTCTACAACTCTATTTCAATACCGGTTTATTTGAACATCTCTTTTCCCTGTTCCACGCGTCTTCAGCTTAAAATGTTCATACAGTCCGAAGAAAAACTCGACTATTCAGAGAGCCTCACTCAGGCTGTGTCGTTCGGCGACTTTCAAAGGTTACTTTCGACTTGAAATCATTGACGCCTGCATAAAAGTAATGCAGACTCCTTCCGAACGGGGACGAATCTTGTTAGAGCCCCATTCTGTCCGGCAAACACACGTGTGGATTCAGCTCAACGTCATCCATTGTTTTCCGTGCGCATGGCGTAGTAGCGCGTGCCCTCGCTGACCTCTGTGGGTTCAAGGACGGAATCGTACAAAAAGCATTCCACTCCGAAGGGCGCGCGAACGTTGAAAGCGAAAGACAGACATCCTTCAATCCTCATGCAAAGCCTCGAGCAGACGCGGCGGTCGGAGGCGGAAACCTTGCCCAGCAAGTGTTCTTCTCCATCAGGAATCGTGGGTAGGCGCCCGCGGGCGACGATGCGATAGTACGCGACGGCCTTTCCGCTGTCGACCCACTTGTGTTTGCGCATGACCGTTTGCCAGGCGACGCTTCCGGTGAGGCAGTGAAGGCCAAGGACGTCGCAGTTCACGGCCTTCATCTGGACGTCGATGGGTTCGGTGAGTGAGCGAGGGGTGTAGTCCTCCACGCATTGCTTTTCCTCGCCGTTGATCTCCTTGGTTTCCAGTGTCACTGAAACACCACAGGGGTTAGAACAGTCACCATTACGTTGATGTTGGACTGCAACGTAATGCGGGCATTCATAAACCTCATTAAGAAGTGTGTGTGTGTGTGTGGTGTGTGTGTGTGTGTGTGTGTGTGTGTGTGTGTGTGTGTGTGTGTGTGTGTGTGTGTGTGTGTGTGTGTGGTGCGTGCGTGCGTGCGTGCGTGCGCGCGCGTGTGCATGCGTGCATGCATACATGCGTGCGTGTGCGTGTGTGCAAAACTGACTTTTGAAGAAACTGGCCCCGACATTAAATATTTGTAATTCTCTCCGACTGACAAAAATATTCTCCCCAATGCTGGGAGAAAAGGGCTGGCAAAAGATTGAGGGTAAAAAAGAGCAGTTAAAATATAAGACAGCTGCATCAACAAAACAGGAGGACAGTGTAGAGAGACCAGTAGAAGGTTGGAGATACAGTAACATCTTAAACAGGTTCAAGTCAATATCCTGTGTTCTTTCAGAAAGCGCTAACAATGTCTTCCTTTCTCGACGGATGTCCGACGAAAACCAAATCAAATCCATCAGAGTTATCATCCTCAAGCAAGCTAATCAGAAACCTGAAACTCGACTGCCGAAGACCTCTGTCGGTGTCCAGGACCTACCTTCCGGCTGCAGGTTCCAGGAGTCTGGGTGGCAGTTCGCGGGCAGGTTTCTGACGTCGTCGCGGGTCAGGACGGCGTCGAAGAACTGGAGGCAAGAGTAGCGGCCCCTGAAGCCCGGGTCAGCGTCCCCTTGTCCTCTGCCCAGTCGCATGGCACCGGCCGTGGGCAGCTGGATTCCGTTTGGGAAGTCGTCGTCCAGGTCCTCCACCAGCTCCCCGTCGTGGTAAATCTATCCACATCCACAGGAAACACACTAGGGGGCAAACTCCAAGCACTGGTTTACGAAAACCTTCCTTCAACCAATACCGTATTTAGTTACGCCATAGAGTCCAAGAAACTGTCAGATAAAGAGCAGTTTTTCTGTTGGAGCTCAGACAGTTGTAAGTTTGTTACAAACAACTCAGCTATAACAAGGTGTTTCATGTATAGCCGCCAACAAAGTTTACACCAGACAAATAAAAGCACAATCGTTTGAATCGGGACAGAACTCTTTTTTCTTTTTCTTTTTTGACACGGGGTGGATGCGTCTCATGTGTACGTGGGTGCTTTGGCGCTAGGTTGTTTCTACAGTCAAATTAGTACCCGAACCTTTCGGTGGGCGCTGACCGCGGCGGTGGACAGCTGCGCGGAGATAAAGAGTGCCCCTTCAGTGGCGTAACTAAATCTGGCAGAGTTTGGAGGAAGGTCACAAAACGACACTTAAACAACAGATAAACGGCCAAAAAGCTGGGTTAGAAAGACCACTCTTTATTTATGACAAAACACAGTATTGGAATTTTCGGGGTAAGCCCCTTCTTCAAGCTGCAAAGCAACACTTAAACAACAGTTAAACTGAAAAATGAGAGGTAGGGTACTTATCTGCTTTTGGTTGAGCTTTTTTAAATTTTAATTTCAATGTTGTTTTGGTGTATAGTGTTTGGAAAAAAAATCTGATGTTCAGAGAGAGAGAGAGTTCATATAGTTCAACAGCACTGAAAAACATAGCCTATAATTATGCGCGACTGAAATATGTGGAATGCCACTGCTGCCCATGGACAAGTGTCGGGGAGCATGAACACCGCGCGCCGAAAGAGGTCTTCGTCGGCAGTGTTACAGCTCAGTGCATATAGCCTACAGTAAACACGTACCCCTTTGCCTACCGAAAAGAGGTCTTGTCAGCAGTGTTACCGCTCACTGCCTATAGTCTACAGTAAACACGTGCCACTTTGCCTACCGGAAAGAGGTCTTGTCACCAGTGTTACCGCTCACTGCCTATAGTCTACAGTAAACACGTGCCACTTTGCCTACACGTGGTAGGCATACAGTCTTGTCACCGGGAATGAGGCAGCAAACCGAGCTTCTGTGCTGTGCTACGGTAGTAGGCAGGTTTGTTATAATTATATATCTTGGGTTATAATTCCCCGCAACCGCATAGGGTCACCAGGGGGCGATAGAGCCGGCAGGTTAAACACCCCCGGCCAGTTGACGTCAACAGTGTGCCGTAAAAGAAACTGAGTAGGCGTACAAACGACAGCCCTGATATTTACTTATTTCCTTAGGCCTCCGGCCCCTGGAAAGGAGCCGGGGGCCTAAGGAAATAAACTGTTGTCTTGTCTTGTATTGTCCTGATAGGAGGCTCATAAACACACCTATGATTTACGTGTGGCAGAATGGTTAGTTGTTGATGATGATGATGATGAGTTGATGCTTAATGTCCTCAGATGTCATTTGACATATTAGGGACAAGTTGTGACCAATGCCGAAGCACGGTTCAATAAAAGCCACATACGTAAGGTGTATGCGTGTTTAGCTGTAACCTGCCACCTGCACTTTTGGCAGAATGACCGGGATTTTTTACGTGCTACTGTGGTAACACGGGGGTGGAACGGATACCGAAATAAGAGTCAGCACAGAAAGTCGACCCTGGACCCTATTTTTTTTATTTGTGAATTATAAATATTTTAAGTTTTAGCTTTAAATATTATCGACTTATAGGTGTCGTTTGTCCGTCCTCAGGTAAACCCGAGGTAACCTGGATAAGACGTTAAAAATCCAGTATCTAACTAGCAGTGAGCCTGCTCGAGAGCGGAGGATGGCGCTATATAAAAGCAGTCAACGACAACAACAACTAAAATATTTATAATTCACAAATTAAAAAATACGCCCAAGTTAGATCTACAAACTCATTCCAGACGCAAATACAAAATGGAAAATGCCGCAACAGGCCAGAAAGGTTACAGTCTCTAAATATGGGACCACGGTTGGCACGGGTAAATATTGGAAAACCACAATCTGCCCCCACTAATTAATGCAGCGAGGGCGAGTGCTCCTGTCCCTTGATACTGCATCTCACTGATGGATCTTGGTGGTTAGAGTGACTACCTAACTTCTTGTTGGTTCGCTTGTTCTTGTGCTCTGTCTTTAACAGTTCTTCATTGTCATGACAAAGATCCTGATCATTATAATAATAAATAATAAAAATAAAAAATAAAAAATAAAACGTCTTCTCCTTACCGTATCTTCAATCTTACGACTGGTTTTGTAGGATTCTCATTGGTAATAAACTGCCAACAGTGTTTTAGTAGTAGCCTTTCTTTGTCCGTCAGTGTATAGTCACTGACAGTATATCGAGCTTTGGGTGGGAGGCGGGCGGAGGGTGGGGGGGGGGAGATGTCTTTATTATCGGTTACATCAACACAACGGAAACCGAGGACTGGTTTCAAAGCACTGACAATATTAGCCTGACTAACTTGCCATAGTCAAATGAAATGCATCCATCTTAACAGCTACGCTTGCTGACAAGCTACTGTGTTTACCTGTATCAGCAGTGGCACAACAAGGTTAAATCCACAGCCAACACACCTATCGACTTACCGATTCTGATATATCATAGCACTTTGCGTGTACAATAGAACGCCACCAGTAATGAGACGTAAGCGTTGGTGCTACTGAGAGTGCGTGTATACGTGCTGTTGGCCTGACAATTGGGCTAATCCGAGGGAAAGTTGTGCTATCAGTGATCTCAGAGACGACCCAGGCTGGTACCCGTTCAACTGCGTACAGTGAGTGCAAGACCAGCTGGATGCAACGAGGCGGATCAAATCGTGACTTTACACAAAAATGTAGACTGCTGCCGTATCCTGGCTAAGGGAGAAAATCGCATCATGGAGGCAGAACTGATCCCACCACCTTTCGGCCGGTCAAGCAAGATACAGCAGTTTTTGTTGTTTTGAAAGAAGACTTCAAATCAAATTAAATACAGATTTTGGAAGACGGGTGATGCTTTTGATTATGTGTTTATTACAAATCGAGGAAGTCTTTTAGTTCACTCATCAAGTTTGGTTGCAAAAGGGCTGCACTGTTTTGACAGGAACTGAGTTGTAATATCCGTACAGTAATGAGTTTTCTTGAAACATGCAAATCAGCACAAGAACCAGCAATAGTTGTGTTTTGTCGAGGCAGTACCGTGTTCTGGGTCCTTTGTGTCGCGTGTTTTACTCGTGTGTGTGTGTGTGTGTGTGTGTGTGTGTGTGTGTGTGTGTGTGTGTGTGTGTGTGTGTGTGTGTGTGTGTGTGTTGTGTTGTGTTCTGTGTGTGTGCATGCGTGCGTGCGTTTGTGTGTGTGCGTGCGTGCGTGCGTGCGTGCGTGCGTGTGTGTGTGTGTGTGTGTGTGTGTGTGTGTGTGTGTGTGTGTGTGTGTGTGTGTGTGTTGTGTGTGTGTTGTGTTCTGTGTGTGTGCATGCGTGCGTGCGTGCGTGCGTGCGTGCGTGCGTGCGTGCGTGCGTGCGTGTGTGTGTGTGTGTGTGTGTGTGTGTGTGTGTGTGTGTGTGTGTGTGTGTGTACAAAAAACAAAAACAAAAACAACAACAAACAAACTACGGGACATTACCAGTCAAACTTGTGTAATTGTAGTTGTAACTTGATTTGTTACGCCATGTCAACCAGACCTTGCGCACACATGACCTTTCCAGCCACATTCTGTCCCGTGTGTGTGTGTGTGTGTGTGTGTGTGTGTGTGTGTGTGTGTGTGTGTGTGTGTGTGTGTGTTGTGTGTGTGTGTGTGTGTGTGTGTGTGTGTGTGTGTGTGTGTGTGTGTGTGTGTGTGTGTGTGTGTGTGTGTGTGAACGCTGTGTCACCCAACAGCCAGGCTCATAATGACTCACCTGGATGTTACCAGTGGCGTACTCTCGTATGAGGACCACGTGGTTCCAGGACTGGCCGTTGAGGAGGGCCGGGATGGCGGTCATGCCCACGGAGACGCCGTACTCGTCCCAAAAGGACACGAAAAAGAGGCCCTGCATGACCGACAGGCGGATGACGTTGCCCGTGGGGCACTTGTAGCTCAGTAAGGTGCCCTGCGTGGTGGTGCCCTGCGGGTAGATGTAGAAGGACAGGGACAGGTCCTGAAAAAAAGAAGTTCACAAAGAGATGTTATGCTACTCTGCATACTAGCAGACAGACGCACAAATAGAAATAAAAAGGAAGAAGCGAAGTTCGCACAAAGATGATGTGTTACTCTATATATCAAGAGACTGACGCACAATTAGAGCTCCTGAAAAAAGCGAAGTTCGCACAAAGATGTTGTGCTACTCTGTATATCAGGATACTGAAGCACGAGGAGAGGTCTTGAAAAAAGTGAAGTTCACACTGAGTTGTTGTTCAGGTAGGCCCTCAAACAAGAAGCGAAGTTCACACAAAGATGTTGTGTAACACATGATATATCTGTATATCATGATACTGACGCACAAAGAGAGGTCCTGAAAAAAGTTAACTTTGCACAAAGATGTTGTGTTACTCTATATACCAGGATACTGACGCACAAGTAGAGAACCTGTACAAAAGAAGTGAAGTTCACACACAGATGTTGTGTTACTCTATATACCAGGATACTGACGTGCAAGTAGAGATCATGAAAAAAGAAGCGAAGTCCACACAAGGTTGTTGTATTACTCTATATAGCAGAAGACTGACGCACAAGGACAGGTCCTAAAATAAAGTTCACACACAAATCGGCGTTACTCTATTAGGAAACAGAACCACATTGGCGAGGTCCGACGAAATAAAGTTCACACACAAATGTGTTATTCTACCAGGAGGGTGAAGCACAAACAGTAATCGTGAAATGGAATCACAAAACAGATAGTGTGTTATTACCAGGAACAGAAACAGGTTATTAGAAGCTAGGGGAACATAACGGTCCACTAGCAGTGTATGTATAAAACCTTCAGTCAGACCTCTTTTGATGTTAGTTAATGACTTGTTCCTAGCTACTGGTTTTGCCAGAGCAGGGGATGCAGCTGCCCGGCCCAGTCCTTGGATTCTTGACTTGAAGAGGCAGTAAGTTTGTTTTTTGTTTTGTTTTATTTACTTTGGAAAATGTGTACATGTAAACTAGATAGAGATCCGTACATTATGCGTATCAATCTGAAGGAAGAAAAATAGACACACACGAGGGTGTCCACAAAACGTATGCTATCTGGGAACAGCTGTTAAAATGAGGGAATAAGGTATGTTTCTGGCGAGCAATTCAAATTATAATGAAGGAGGATATGAGGTATAATGGAAACCAGTGTAGTTTGGCAAACAGGGAAAGTGTCTAAACACTTAAAAAGATCAAAAGAACGCTACTTAATAGGACAAAATCTGCAAGTTTCCGGGGTAATCCCCTTTATCAAGTTACAAACACAGCCTGCAAATTTCGGGGTAATCCCCTTTATCAAGTTACAAACACAGCCTGCAAATTTCGGGGTAATCCCCTTTATCAAGCTACAAAACGACACAAACCTTTTAGGGAAGTGTCTATAGTAAGCTTACATAAACGCTCACACTGGACTTCGCAAAAGGCTCTCTGACCAAAACCTAACCATGCACACAAAGCGGTAGTTTGTCAGGTACCTGAAAGTTGACTTCTCCGGCAAAGTGGAAGTCGACAAAGGCCCCCGGGTTACCCAGAGTGATGGCGTCATAGGGGAGACCGGGGTAACCCGTCTGGAAAACAAAGCACTGGGAGGCGTCGGGCAGGTGTGCGTCATGCCCGTGCATGACCTCGTGGTGAACTGTCGTGTTGCCCAGGGGCCACAGGTAGCTGGGGGCGCGCCCCCCTCCCTCTCCCACCGCACCCTCCACCCCCGGCACGCTCACTGTGGGACAGAAAGACACGCAAGCATCATTACTGACGCTCTCTGGCGTCACTGCGGGACAGACTTACAACCATCATTACTGACGCATTTCTGGCGTTACTGCGGGACAGACAGACACACAAACATCATTACTGACGTCTTCTGGCATCACTGCGGAACTGTCACGCAGAAAACCATATTACTGACGCCTTCTGACGTCACTACAGAACAGACACAACCATACTTGCAGGCGCCTTCTGACGTCACTGTGGGAAAAACATACAAAGAAGCATCACTGCTGGCGCTATTTGACGTCACTGCGGGAAGGACATACAAGAAAGTATCATTGCTGGCGCCATCCGACGTCACTGCGGGAAGGACATAGAAAGTAGCATCGTTGCTGGCGCCATCTGACGTCACTGCAGGAAAGCTATACAAAGAAGCGACGCTCTCTGACGTCACTGATGAGAAGACATACAAAGAAGTATTGTTGTTGGCGTCATCTGATGTCACTGCGGGAAGGGCACACAAAGAAGCATCATCATTGATGACCCAGAGCTGTAAGGTCATCAGTGCTGTAAGGTGAGATACTTTTTTTCTTTCTTTTTTTTTATACGTTTTTTTAATGGACTAACTCACATTCATTTTCGCCTGGACTTCCTTCAGATATACCAGTTTGTTCCCTCCCTTCCCCCATCATCCCCCACCCCACCCCCTGGAACTAACTGAAACTCCATTTAGTAATGAATATTATTATGCAATGGGCTTGATAATCATTATTTACAACAACAATAACAGCGAAACTGTTGCTCGACAATAATGTCTTTCGCTGTGAATTTTGCCCAGTAAAGCTTGCAGGGTTAGGAATAACGGACAAACTATGCAATGTTTTTATTTCGCGCCCCTTTGCATGCATTTTCAATAGTTTACATAACTGGTAAATACTGGTCTACTAACTAACTAAGCAATAACTCGGTATCTAACGAGCAATAAAAACTGCCGATTACAAATTTCAGCAAGGGTCGTGATACAAGACAAAAATATCAATAACCTGAAATGGTTGGCCATGACAAATCAGTCTGAATGAAGCGACAGAAATAAACATTATACTCACGTGAAACTATTTGATTAGAGATACTGATATTCAGATATCAATATCTGTGAACAGACATAAAATAAAACATTGAAATTGAATTAAAATTTATATTCAGACTTTAAAAAGTTAATAATAATATCGTAAATGCATAAGTAGGATACGCCTGACTGGAGAAAATGCACGAAACACGCTTTATGATACCACTGACCCTTTTATGATACCACCTCACAGACGAGATGCTTAACAGACTAGGTATTACAAACCCTACCTTTGCAGAGAACACAGAAGACGCAGAAAACCAAGCATAGCATCTTTTCCAGGTGTGACCACGAACACAGGTGTACCAAATACCGCAGATATCTCGAATGCCAGCCCTTTTATGCGGCACCTCGGAGAATCGATATAAGGAGCAGCGAAAAGGACCCGGGATCCTCTTTGTGACCGACAACCTGACAGCTTAGCCACCGTCTTATCCCCGCCAGGCTCGAGACCTGGCC
>OY757546.1:14233553-14243790 GCA_963584105.1 Alviniconcha strummeri | reverse complement strand
AGTCGTTTGTGTGGAGTGTATTACAGATCATTGAATAGCAGATCACTTTGTATAAAGTGATTACAGATCACTGAATATCCAAATCAGTTTATGTGAAGTGTGTTGCAGATCATTGAATACCCAATTCACTTTGTGTGGAATGTATTACAGATCACTGAATATCCAAAATCACTTTGTATGGAGTTTATTACGGATCACTGAATATCCAAAATCACTTTGTATGGAGTTTATTACGGATCACTGATTATCCAAAATCACTTTGTATGGAGTTTATTACAGATCACTGAATATCCAAAATCACTTTGTATGGAGTTTATTACGGATCACTGAATATCCAAAATCACTTTGTATGGAGTTTATTACGGATCACTGAATATCCAAAATCACTTTGTATGGAGTTTATTACGGATCACTGAATATCCAAAATCACTTTGTATGGAGTTTATTACGGATCACTGAATATCCAAAATCACTTTGTATGGAGTTTATTACGGATCACTGAATTACCCAAATCGCTTTGCGTGGAGTGCATTTACAGATTACTGACTACCCAAATCACTTTGTGTAAAGTGGATTACATATCACTGCATGAATACCCGAATCGCTTTGTGTCGAGCGTATCTGAATATAGCCCTGAGACAAACCCAGCAGCATTGAAGCGAGAAAGGAAATGAAGCAAAGATTAGCTATTTGCTTCAGTAAGAAGAAATTAATGGTAACCATGCAGTCAATGTGAGTTGTTCTTTCTAGGCTGGGAACTGGTAGGTAAGCAGTGAAACGAGAAAAAGCAGAGACTGGGGAACTGAAGCTATGCGTTGTTCCACAAGCTGTGATGGCACAACGTGCTCGTTACCACATCTTCAATGAAAGGTGTGTGTAAACGGCGCCGAAAGCTAATGCCTTGCACTTGTTCAACCGTTTCACAGAAAACGTTTCAGGTGTTTTCTGATAAGCAATTTTATCAATTTCCCCTCCAGAGCTGGCCTGTTACAGTTTTCTCCGGTGTAAGGAAGAGTTGGTTCTTAAAAAAAGGAGGAAACAAAAAACTCGTTGAGGTAAGGCACAAGGAAGCTTCTTCAGACAAAGAGCCGCCACTGTGCAACCTGCACGATGACAGATTGAGAGGAAAGGGAGGTTACTCTGTTTACTCGTGGCTAAGGGACGTCCTTCTGTTTACTTGACGTAATCATCCTTCAATGACGTGGGTAACATTTTAGATAACAGGAGTCTTGGTTTCTGCGAGTGAGCTGTGTTTTTGTGTTTAACAAGAAATTCCAGACGAGAATCATTCCTTGTTACATGCAGATTAAAGAAAGGAAAAAGAAGAAAAAAAGAAAGAAAAGAAAGAAAGAAAGAAAGAAGACGAGCTATTTTCGCAATTGGAATGTTTGTACAATAATTGTAGCGAGTTAAAGCATTTAGCTGACAGGAAATCTACTGAAGTATCGGATTATCGTTGGATTTTCTCTCTCTCTCTCTCTCTCTCTCTCTCTCTCTCTCTCTCTCTCTCTCTCTCTCTCTCTCTCTCTCTCTCTCTCTCTCTCTCTCTCTCTCTCTCTCTCGTATTTTTGGGTTCTTTCAAAGCATTTCCTTTTTGTGTGCTTCCCCCCCGCCCCCTCTCTTTTTGTTTTTGTTTTTTGTTGTTGTTGTTGTTGTTATTGTTGTTGCTGATCCTAGCGCTATTGGTTAAACAAAATTAACGCAACTAAACCAAACATGATCTGTTTAAAGTTTTCTTATGCGTTGTGTGCAACTGCCAGTGGGTCCAAAAGTCCTTCAACACACCCTACTCATTTGGAGCAGGCCTATAATGATTCGTGCTCACGTAATGTCTGGGCCCTCCGGACTATATATATGCATGTATGTATGTTTGTATTCATACGTAATACACTTACAGACTGACAACCCATCCGGAGACGCTGTATGAACAGCCTAATATAAAAAACCACAGGGTTTTGCTTTTGAAGAAAGTTTTCCGAAGGAGCAAATATATATATACATACATTCTTTTTGACAGCTTTATGTACGATGACCAATCCTCAGTGTGATTTATAAATTGTTCTCGCCTCAGAGTCTACACAGCGTGCATTGTTGGAGGGTCCTGCGTGGAAAATGGGATCCTGTGGCTGCTATAGTTAGTTGTAATTAGGGGAAATGTTTTGGTAAATACTGAGACATGTTCGGCATTGGCAGCTGTAGTTAGGTGAAATGTTTTGGTAAATACTGAGACATGTTCGGCATTGGCAGCTGTAGTTAGGTGAAATGTTTTGGTAAATACTGAGACATGTTCGGCATTGGCAGCTGTAATTAGGTGAAATGTAAATACTGAGATGTGTTCGGTATTGTTAGCTTTTATTATGAAATGTAAATAGTGAGATATGCTTGGTATGACAGTTGTAGTTCATGAAATGTAAATAATGAAATGTGTTTGGTGTGGCAGTTGTAGTTTATGAAATGCAAATTTTGAGATGTTTGGTATGACAGTTGTAGTTTATGAAATGTAAATACTGAGATCTGTTTGGTACTGGCAGTTGTAGTTAATGAAATGTAAATATCGAGATCTGTTTGGTACTGGCAGTTGTAGTTAATGAAATGTAAATATCGAGATCTGTTTGGTACTGGCAGTTGTAGTTAATGAAATGTAAATATCGAGATCTGTTTGGTACTGGCAGTTGTAGTTAATGAAATGTAAATATCGAGATCTGTTTGGTACTGGCAGTTGTAGTTAATGAAATGTAAATATCGAGATCTGTTTGGTACTGGCAGTTGTAGTTAATGAAATGTAAATATCGAGATATGTTTGGTACTGGCAGTTGTAGTTTATGAAATGTAAATACTGAGATATGTTTATTATGGCAGTTGTTGTTTATGAAATGTAAATACTGAGCGTTTGTTTGGTATTGGTAGTTGTGGTTTATGAAAGGTAAATACTGAAATATATTTGGTACTGGCAGTTGTAGTTTATGAATTTTAAATATTGAGATATATTTGTTACTGGCAGTTGCAGTACTTAACGAACACCAAAACTCCAGACCTATAGAGCCGGTTACAGGTTAGCCTGGTCAGAATGTGCATGGCGGCTTTAACCCTTTTATTGCCAAAGAATATGTGCTATGTGAAATTTAAATACTGACATAAGTTTGGTATTGGCCGCTTTGTTTTGGTTGCGTTTGCTGCTCACTGTACTGTGTCCGGACTGTGAGCCAGCTTTTTGATCGTTATCTGGTTTAAACAAAATGTACTCATCCATCGTAATCATAAGCTCAACAAATAAGTACAGGAAACACAAAAGCAGTACGCTTATTTGAGTGTTACCTATAGACAAAATTATAATTACACAGACGTTTACGATGGCAAGATGGCAGATTGTTGTCAAAAGGTCATCGTGATTTACTGACTAATGTTTTAAAATGTGGCTTCGTTCTGAGGTGATCATAATATGCGGTTGACGAGAAGTTTAAATCCAAGAACTAACTAACAGTGTGGGACAGGATCTTGGAACATATTTCATAGAAAATAAACTTTCATAAACTTGCGTCTTTTACCTCGTTTTCTGTTTGCAAACTTAATTATCTCCAGTCGAATCTGCGCGATGAATGATCAAGAACAACAGCTGTGTGTAAATGCTTCGTTTTTATTGCCAAGTAAGGATTTTGCTATTTTGTTTTGTTTGTTTTTGTTTGTTTGTTTGTTTTTTGTTCTTATTTTGTTTGTTTGTTTGTTTGCTTTTTTCATTTTAACACTTCTTTTTTTTTTTTACCGGGGGAAATCTGAAACAGGAATGACTGTTAGTGCTCTAACATAAGCCCCAAACACATGAAAGATTATTAAGAACGCTATTGATTAGGACAAAATGCAATATGCGAATTTTGGGGTAACCTTCTTTATCAAGCCACAAAACATTTAAACAACAGTTGAACGGTGAAAAATGAGATGTAGAACTAGGACACTTATCTGCTTTTGGTTCAGCTATGTTATTTTCCTGTCCAGTGCTTGGAAGAACGTTTAACTATTGTTTAAGTGTCGTTTTGTAGCTTGATAAAGGGGATTACCCATAAAATCTGCGTGTTGTATTTTTGTCCTAATAAATAACGTCTTATTAACCTTTCATGTGTTTAGATCTTTTTTTACGGTAAAATCGGGACACCTTACCTAGCACCTGTAAATAAGCTGCATGCAGCAGAACAGACATAAAAAACGGCGGTACCCAGTGTCCTACCATGGCATGTGGTGTTTAAGTGTTTTCCTTTCATACAATCTTATCTACAGACGGAACTTCCTTTCGAAACTGAAGCCCGCTACGAAAAGCCGACGAGCTCCACGTTTCTGGATCTTAAGCCGGTTGTGTTTTCATCTTTGCAGGATTTATTCACAATGTCTGGAAAAATCTGGAAGTATACCTCCAACGGTCAAGATGAAGACAATTCGGAACTGGAAGATTTTGGAGGAGTGAAATGGTGGTACTGAAAAGCGTGAGTTTCACATTTATAACATTTGTTTTGTGTTTGTGTTTGTTCTGTTCTGTTTGTATCCCCCTTACAACTACTCCTTCTTTCTTCTTTTATTCATTATTTATGTCTTTATCTTTTTATTTTAGCATGTTGTTTTGTTTCTTTTCTTTTTCTTCTTGCTTTTTTTGTATCCGTAATGTGTGCTTCTCTCTGTCTGTCTGTCTGTCTGTCTGTCTTCTTCTTCTTCTTCTTCTCTGGTTGTTCATTAATTTACAGTTTCCATTCCGTATTATCCCCCCCCACCCCCCCCCCACACACACACACTCATTCACACAAACACACTCACATTCTCTCCCTCTCTCTCTCTCTCTCTCTCTCTCTCTCTCTCTCTCTTCTCTCTCTCTCTCTCTCTCTCTCTCTCTCTCTCTCTCTCTCTCTATCTATCTATCTATGTCAGCTGTTTGTCTGCCTGCTTGTTTCTCATATTCAGTCATATTTTTCTACCTCTGTGCTCCTCTGTGAGTCTGTCCATCGGTCAGTGTGTTGGTCCATCCGATTTATGTCTATTATTTTCTGACCGTGTCAAATGAAAGTACTTTCTGGGTTCAAACGCATTTATCTAAAGTGTCATTTATCTGCTACGAAGACTTTGTATGTTACACTTTAAACAGCCGCAGCTTTGCGAAGCCCTAATTAAGTGTGCTGCTGTTGCAGCTGTTTCACCGGCTACTCCGTCTCTGTTGTAATTGATCAAAGCCAAAAACTATTAGATGTGAAAGGAGTAGTTTGAGAACCGCTCTTTGCTTGGATTGTCTTCACCCACAGCCTAAGTACCGTAGTGACAGTGATAACAACGGACAGCTGGCACACACACACACACACACACACACACACACACACACAGACACACACACACACACACACACACACACACACACACACACACACACACACACACACACACACACACACACACTTCACCCAGCCAGGCGCATGCAACAACAGCTATAACGATTATATATAATAATATATACTTTTCTTCTTTTCGTGTCGCCGTTTATTCTTTTTCTTCTTTTCTTTACTTAGTTGAGTTGCTGTGGTGTGGTGTGTGTGTGTGTGTGTGTGTGTGTGTGTGTGTGTGTGTGTGTGTGTGTGTGTGTGTACGTGTGTGTGTGTGTGTGTGTGTGTGTGTGTGTGTGTGTGTGTGTGTGTGTGTGTGTGTGTGTGTGTGTGTGTGTGTGTGTGTGTGTGAAATTTTGTACATACGTGGCTGTGGCTGCCTGTGAGAGAGAGAGAGAGAACTCGAACTCGAAAACTTTATTTTACAGAGGTTGTAGTTTAGAGAGAGAGAGAGAGAGAGAGAGAGAGAGAGAGAGAGAGAGAGAGAGAGAGAGAGAGAGAGAGAGAGAGAGAGAGAGAGAGAGAGAGAGAGAGAGAGAAGTGGTCACCGGATGAAAGACATGCCCCGTGAATGAGATTAGTAATTATGTCCATGGCGATGTCTATGGCCTTGACATCGCCGTAAGCGTTCCGTCCAATCCATTGTCTCTGATCTAATGCTTTACAATTAACTGATCCGCATCGCTTTGAGAGAGATAGTCTGTTGATTCTGTCATGTTTAAACCCAAGATACAATAATTCTGTTCGCCATGGCGTCGGCATAAATGCGCTTGGAAAAAACGTAGCATACAAATAATTATTTGTGCAAACACCACGTATTCTGTTCGTAGTTTGTAATGTCCGATAATCCGATGAAGAAAGCGAGAAGGAGGCTGAGGCCTGATGCTCGATCTGCTGGCAGGGCTCTCTTCATTGCCTGTAAAATGTGATTATTTTAAGGTGGATTAATTAGTGTATTCACACTGGTTGATTTATTGTTTGATTTTTGGCGGAATAGTCTTGATAGAACATATTATTCACGATGTTATCGTATGTTTACTTGTGTGAGGTTTTTGTTTTGTTGATATAAAAAAGAAGAAGTTTAATCTGCCCCTCATCCCCGCAAAAGGAAGAACACAGATAACATTCACTGCGCTACATCTATAACCAAAACTAGCCCTCTTAATTTCGATCTTACGGACGTTTATTTATTGCAAATCCTCTCCCTGCTTTTCAACTGCTTTAGTTTGGACTGACATAGCTTCCATTGTGGACCTGCGGAATGGCTGAAGTGTTGCTTTACCTCTAAAGAAACTGTAGGTTTATTGGGGACGGGAGCCCAGGACGTCCACCTCGACTTTCACACAGCTCCTGACCCCGCGAAATAAAATAGGGCACCTTTTCGTAATCAGAGCGATTTAAGCAGGTTTCCGTGGTGAGTGCCTGCTGAATATAAAGAGGTACCAAAAGATGTGTTGCTATTAATCATTTGATCACGTGTTTTGATTTTGCACTGAATAGGTCTCGGGGAAGGAATCTTTCTGAAAGCATCTTTCTCAGTTGTAAATAAGTGAAGTGTAGTGTTAATTGTTAACTCTTTTTGCTTGGTAAGTTGGTTGTTTCTATTGATTATGTTGTGTGTAGAACTGTGAGCCAAGTTTTTACTTGCGTTCTGGTGACTTGTGTTTGGACCTCGTGTGGAGGAACTGTGAATGTTTGATTCGTCCTGAGGTGACCCTGTGCGGCTGAGAGCACGTAAAATCCTGGAACTGATTCGTCCTGAGGTGACCCTGTGCGGCTGAGAGCACGTAAAATCATGGAACTGATTCGTCCTGAGGTGACCCAGTGAGGCTGCAAGGGACGTAAATATCCTGGAACTGATTCGTCCTGAGGTGACCCAGTGCTTCTGAGAGGACGTAAATATCCTGGAATTGATTTGTCCTGAGGTGACCCAGTGCGGTTGAAGGGACGTAAAATCCTGAAACTGATTCGTCTTGAGGTGACCCTGTGCGGCTGAGAGGGACCTAATGATCCTGGAACTGATTCTTCCTGAGGTGACCCAGTGCGGCTGAGAGGGACCTAATGATCCTGGAACTGATTCTTCCTGAGGTGACCCAGTGCGGCTGAGAGGGACCTAATGATCCTGGAACTGATTCTTCCTGAGGTGACCCAGTGCGGCTGAGAGGGACGTAAAATACTGGAACTGATACGTCCTGAAGTGACCCAGTGCGGCTGACGGAACATAAAGATCCTAGAACTGATTCGTCCGTAGGTGACCCAGTGCGGCTGAGAGGGACGTAAAATCCAGGAACTGATTCGTCCTGAGGTGACCCAGTGCGGTTGATGTGACAAGGAGATCCTGGAACTAAGTAACCTTCCCCTCCCCAGGAGAAGGAATCTAAAATCTGGCGCTTCTGCACCACAGCCGGAACCAGCCCCCATCCCCACAGCAGGAGCAGGTCACAGGACACAGATTGATCACAAGTGTTGGGCTTCCAAATGAAGGCCGCGATAAAACAGACGCCGTTTAGTAATTGCTTGCTGGCCGAAAATCGTTACTGCAGACAGCTACAGCATTCGGGGCTTCCCAGTTTGACCGTGCTTTCAGCTCGCCATTCATCGGTGTGTTCATACCGTGTTTTAGCCGCTTCCTTTGAGAAAGCATGTTCCGGTTTAAAATATCAATGGGGATGGTTCGTTCGTATGCGGGTGAACGGTTTAAAGGTGACATGTACTGTAGTTTTCGTTCTTACATTCGGTAAATTGTTTACATTTTAGGCCAAAGAGTAGAAAGAAAAGAAACAGCAAAACGCACGCGCACACGCGCGCGCGCACACACACACACACACACGCGCGCGCGCGCACGCACGCACACACACATACACCACGCACACACACACACACACACACACACACACACACACACACACACACACACACACACACACACACACCCTCTCAAATATGCATTACTATTAGTGAATTACCAGTGCTCTTAAAAACTCTCTTCCTTCAAGTCTCTCTTCCTCTCCCCCTCCCCCTTCCCTCCCCTCTCCATTTTCTTGCCTGGTTCTATCATGCTCTCTCACCTCCCTCGCCCTTCTCTCTATCCCTAGGCCTCTTTCCATACTCAACGAACCGTATACAGACACGTCACCTATTATCAGAAAGAGCGGTACTAGATTCTACTGGAATGCTTGGGCAAACAGAAAGGTTCTGACATGGGATTTAAACTGAGACAGTGTTGGACCATTTCTGAGAGTGGCCGGCAGTGAGCTCCATACAGTTGGCGCCACAAAACTGAAGGAACATTCCGATCCCGAAAGATTTCCGCTTTCGCTTTGGAGTTCGGAGCAGCCTTTCAACGCTGGGACACTCAAGCACTGGACTCAAACATTGGAGCAGCCTTTTAACTCTGCGAGACTCGAGCACTGGAACAACCTTTCAACACTGCGAGACTCAAGCAGTGGACTCAAGCATTGCAGCATCCTTTTAACACTGCGAGACTTGAGCATTGAAACAGCCTTTTAACACTGACGTGTGAGACTGTAGCAGTGGAACGCCGTGAGACTCAAGTTCTGCACTCAAGCATTGGAGCAGCATTTTAACACTGTGAGACTCGAACATTGGAGCAGCCTTTTAACACTGTGAGACTCGAGCATTGGAACAGCCTTTTAACACTGTGAGACACCAGCACTGAACCAGTTTTTGTTTGTTTGTCTTTTTGTCTTTGTTTTGTTTTTAACACTGTGAGACTCCAGAATTTGACCAGCGTTTTAACACTGTGAGACTCCAGCATTTGACCAGCTTCTTAACACCGTGAGACTCGAGCGCTGGAACAGCCTTTTAACACTGAGACTCAAGCATTGGAACAGTCTTTTAACACTGCGAAACTCGAGCATTGGAACAGCCTTTTAACACTGTGAGACTCAAGCAACACTCCAGCAGAGGCAAGGATATGAACCCTGATGGATAACTCAGCCTTTTCTCAATGCCACCTTTCACTTACCAGTTTGAACGTTGTTGTTGTTTGTTTCTTTGTTTGTTTTGTTGTTGGTGTTTTTAAGTGACCATGACCTAGCTTCCTTTTATTCCGCCTAGAGTTGTGAGAAAGAGCTAGAGCTGAGAAAGCTGTCATTATTATTTTTATTGTTTGGTTATCGATTGAGACTTGTGTGTGTGTGTGTGTGTGTGTGTGTGTGTGTGTGTGTGTGTGTGCGTGTGTGTGTACGTGTGCGAGTGTGTGTGTGTGTGTGTGTACGTGTGCGAGTGTGTGTGTGTGTGTGTGTGTGTGTGTGTGTGTGTGTGTGTGTGTGTGTGTGTGTGTGTGTGTGTGTGAACCCCTGTGTGGGTGGGGGGGGGGGGGGAGGCGGTGCGTCTGTGGAGTTAAAGACCAAAGTGAAGTTTGGAAACAGACACGCCACTAACGACTTTTCTGAGCCGGTCACAGACCAAAACACACGTGATGAATTTCTCGTTTCGCTCTTCTGGCAACAGGTCAGTCAGTGCATACATTTTAGCCTCATGCGGGCACTGTTCTTTTTTCCCCCTGTCGAGTGAATTTTACAGGCAATGAAAAAACGTTACGGTCGTCTGGGGGGTACTACGTGTCAGTTGTTCAAGCAAAAGCCGGTGTATGATTATGAGATTAGTGGTCGCATAGAGCAGTTGCGTCTCTCCGGGATGCTGGATAGCCTTGATGATAATGATGATGATGATGGCGCAGCGTTGGAGAAGAGTGCAGTCACTGTGGCGGTTTATTTCACATTGTGAATAACCACCAGAGTGGAACTGTGAAACCCGTATGCCACATGCACGGTAGCTTGAGCTACAAGCCCACGGTGGTGTATATTGTATATAATTATTCTTTTCTTCTTCTTTTTTTCTTTTCTTCTGACACTCTGTAG
>OY757546.1:14218553-14228553 GCA_963584105.1 Alviniconcha strummeri | reverse complement strand
GGAGAGAGAGGGAGGGAGAGAGAGAGAGGGAGAGAGAGGGAAAGAGAGAGAGAGAGAGAGGGAGGGAGGGAGGGAGCGAGGGAGGGAGGGAGGGAGGGAGAGAGAGAGAGAGAGAGAGAGAGAGAGAGAGAGAGAGAGAGAGAGAGAGAGAGAGAGAGAGACAGACAGACAGACAGACAGACAGACAGACAGACAGACAGACAGACAGACAGACAGACAGACAGACAGACAGACAGACAGACAGAGACAGAAACAGAGAGAGACAGACAGAGACAGACAGAGATAGACAGAGTGACATATACAGAGACAGGCAGACAGAGAGACAGGCAGACAGAAAGAGAGAGAGAGAGAATACATAATACGATGACAGATAAAGAATGACCTCCCACCCCCAACGCCAGTTATGCTAACTGATGGAACAAGGCAAATAGTGTTTCCTCAGACATGAGAGGGTGTGGGGGAAAGCGTGTGTGTGTGTGGTCTACACACAGACCAGCGCTGACAAGAACTGCGTGGTTGCTCCTCTGTTCCGATGTTACGTCAGACGCGGCTGTGTGGATATGACGCTGCCGACAGGAATATGGCAGTTTAGTTAGTAACTGGAATGCCGTTTGTTTGCGTAGTTTAGTCAAAAACAAACAAAAATATTACATTCATGCTAATGAAAATTCTAATCTACGTTTTTTTTAAAGAATTTGATAGAAACATGTTTTAAATTAGTTTTATATTTAACTGTCAGGGGAGAAAAAATCCAATAAGCATTAGACAACAGAATTCGAACAATCATTGTAGAAACAACAACTAAATTTTACCCCAATTCTTTATCTCCCCTCGCCCCCACCCCTCCTTTATATTTATAACTGAAATGAAGTCATGCCATCGTTGAAAGCCGATTGAAATTGTCAAACGTTTTCGACCTTTCGCGATACAATCCGGTCGTCATCTTTATCGACACAAACAAGCAAGCAAACAAAACAAGCTTCCAGGGACCTGGTGCAGTTATATCTTCGACCTCGTGAACGGTCTCGTGAAATACTTTACATGGCTTTCGCACTTTCTCTTGCTTTGGACCCCACTTTTGGAGTTCACTCCCTCGAGACCTTAGACACTGCTCAACCCTGTCATCTTTCAAAGCCAAACTGGAAATCTTCCTCTTCTCACAGTACTTCCGTCCCAGCTAATATCAATATCCAATTTCTGCTACAGTCATTGTGTGTGTGTGTGTGTGTGTGTGTGTGTGTGTGTGTGTGTGTGTGTGTGTGTGTGTGTGTGTGTGTGTGTGTGTGTGTGTGTGTGTGTGTGTGTGTGTTTCCATATAATGCCGTATGTAAATTGTTTCAGTTGGTAGGACCGTCCTCTACGTGTATATTTAGGTTAACATGTATGATGTGAGCGCTCAGGGCGTTGATAAGCGCACGATAAATGTACATGATTATTATTATTAAGACAGAAAGTTGGTAAAACACCGCCACTCACAGCAGTAACGTTCACTGACACTGTTTTGCTCCCGGCTTCGAACACGCCGGTACTGGTGCGTGCAGGTATGGCCGGGACCCAGTTAGGAGTGACGAATTGCGTGGAGAAAGTCTTGATGACCGGCGCAGATTAAATACCCCTCGTCAGTTAGATGATGATAGCAATACAGGCCCATCCCTGGGACTGAACGTGAGACGCGTCGTTCGCTTCGTTGCATCTTCTACTTACGAAGGAATGCTGGAATGCCAGCGATACGTTTTCACGACTGCCAGGTGTGAAAGAAGGAAGACACCAGATCGGATTGGAGTGGGCGTGGGTAGGTAGGTAGGTGGGTGGGTAGCTGTTCCAAAGTAGTCGGCCTGTTTATGTGGGAAGACTCGGGAGACCCGGCCGTTCTCACGCAGCCAGTTTAAAGTGGTGGGTTAGTAGAAGCGATAGCTGAAGTGACTGCTGTTAGAGAGGAGGAGGCAAATTAAAAGAAGGCCGGAAGAAGCGAAGTTATTGTGTGCGAAAACCGCGCCCGCCCTCATTATCTCTTGCAAGGAATCCAGAGAGGCTTCCTGCAAGGATGATGATAACTGCTGATGGCTGAGGACTTCAGGGTGGAATATCGGTCTGTACAGACCGCAAAAAAAGCAGTTGTAGAATGATGACCTGACTGAAGAGGAATGGCGTTAGAATATCGGTCAATACAGACGACAAAAAGCAGTGATAGAACGATCGCCTGACTAAAGAGGAATGAAGTTAGTCAATATCGATCAATAGGCTACAGACGACAAAAAGCAGTGGTAGAATGATGACCTGACTGAAGAGGAATGGCGTTAGACGATATCGATCAAGAGGCTACAAACCACAAAAGGCAGTGGTAGAATGATGACCTGACTAAAAAAGAATGGCGTTAGAATATCGGTCAATAAACTACAGACGACAAACAGCAGTGGTAGAATGATGACCTGACTAAAAAGGAATGGCGTTAGAATATCGGTCAATAGACTACAGACAACAAAAAGCAGTGGCAGAATAATGACCTGACTAAAAAGGAATGGCGTTAGAATATCGGTCAATAGACTACAGACAACAAAAAGCAGTGGCAGAATAATGACCTGACTAAAAAGGAATGGTGTTAGAATATCGGTCAATAGACTACAGACGACAAAAAGCAGTGGCAGAATGATGACCTGACCGAAGAGGAATGGCGTTAGAATATCGGTCAATACAGACCACAAAAGGCAGTTGTAGAATGATGACCTGACCGAAGAGGAATGACGTAAGATTCACTCGATTACCAATAGAGACAGGTGATAGTGAACTTGTGTAATGTGTCGGTCTCGTTTTTAACTGTACCTCTTGGACAGTGTACTGGTATGGGTGTGTGCGCCTGAAGCGGATGATGTCCCAGAGGAATACACTGATTAAAGTGTCCTAAATCAAGGTGCTCTGCCTGACACTGCACTGCCACTGGCTGCCGTGATACGGACTGTGTAGTGCACGTGCTGAGAAACGCCAAACACACACGGCAGTCACTGAAGGACCAAATGATCCTCTCCTTTTTCTTTTTGGCTGCAAATATTTCAACGCTCTGTTTCGTCCCATAGTGTTCAGTTTTATGGGGCTCTGCACCATCGTTTTTGCTCGTTTATAAGGAATGGAAATCGGTCGAGAAAAAGAAACGTAGCAGTCTCTTCTGGGGTTAATAACGAAAGAACAGCGAGAAAGTATCCGATTTCTGCTATTGCAATGCGGCTGCCTTGACAAGCTTGCCAAGCTTGACAAGCTTGACATCAACACGTTATAAACTATGTTAACGTTTCTGGTGTTGCAGCGTTTGAAAACAAAAACGAAACAAACCAAACCAAACCAACAACAACAACAACTTGACAACACGAAAGAGAAAGGCTGCTGAGAGATGGCTGGAATTTCCCGGTTTGTCACAACGATTCAAACCATTTCCTGGGTGCGTTGTTGACAGCCTTGTGAAAGAGCATGCTTACAATGATGCGGCTTGCGGCGAAAGTGGGCTGCAGACTGCATGACGTGACGACACACGCGCCACCACCGGCGTTTCTGCGGATGTCCATCAGTGGGCGGTCTTGGCAAGGAGGGATGGAAGCAAGAGGACACGAGAACCCGTGCCAGCATCATGCTAGCGCGGCTGTACCCTGCCCAGAGACTGCAACGCTTCAGTGTCAGTGATAGCCCCTGAACTAGGAGCAAAACTCCACCCCTTTGTCGTTGACGGGGTTCTTTGTTTCACTCATTGACCGGAACGCTTCAATGCACGTACGTACGCGATACGTGCCGTAGACCAGCGTTGGCAGTTTAGAAACATTCTCCACCCATTTTAGGGGAAAGTTGGCTAAAGCTGAACGTTTCATTCTGGTCTTATATTTCAACTGCTTCCTTGACCTTTATGTATTAGACGCCGGAAATGATAGGCTGGATAACGTCGTGGACAACTCGGTCCTGTCACTAAACGGACCATAAAGCCATTGCCTGGTCCAGTACCTCTGCTCGAACTAAACCTGTGTACGGTACTGTCCAATTGTTCAACCGGCGTCCCGGACATGTTCCCAAGAAAGACAGTCTGATGGTCACATGTGTCGTACCGACTGACGACCTTTGTCTAGCCTAAAAATGGTCAGACTGTGGTACAAGCAAAAGGTAAGACGTGTTTTTATATTCCTTGCTGCGTTGAATGCTGTCTGTTAGGGGTTCATAGGGATGACGTTCGTTGAACTTGTTTACTGCTACGGTGGGTGCATGATACTGTTCTCTGCTACTACGGTGTGTGCGTGAGACTGTTCTCTGCTACTACGGTGTGTGCGTGATACTGTCCTCTGCTACTACGGTGTGTGCGTGAGACTGTTCTCTGCTACTACGGTGTGTGCGCGAGACTATTCTCTGCAACAGTGTGTGCGTGAGACTGTTCTCTGCTACTACGGTGTGCGCGCGAGACTGTTCTCTGCTACTACGGTGTGCGTGCGAGACTGTTCTCTGCAACAGTGTGTGCGTGAGACTGTTCTCTGCCACAGTGTGTGTGTGTGTGTGTGTGTGTGTGTGTGTGTGTGTGTGTGTGTGTGTGTGTGTGTGTGTGTGTGTGTTTTCTCTGCTACAGTGTGTGTGTGAAACTGTTCTCTGCTACAGTGTGTGCGTGAGACTGTTCTCTGTTACACTGTGTGCGTGAGACTGTTCTCTGCTACACTGTGTGCGTGAAACTGTACTCTGTTACACTGTGTGCGTGAGACTGTTTTCTGATACTCTGTGTGCGTGAGACTGTTCTCTGCTACTCTGTGTGTGTGA
Source organism: Alviniconcha strummeri (assembly GCA_963584105.1). Classification (NCBI taxonomy): domain Eukaryota; kingdom Metazoa; phylum Mollusca; class Gastropoda; family Provannidae; genus Alviniconcha; species Alviniconcha strummeri. The sequence continues at coordinate 14,223,777 of OY757546.1, read as the reverse complement.
GACTGTTCTCTGCTACAGTGTGTGTGTGAGACTGTTCTCTGCTACAGTGTGTGCGTGAAACTGTTCTGTGCCATAGTGTGTGCGTGAGACTGTTCTCTGCCACAGTGTGTGTGAGACTGTTCTCTGCTACAGTGTGTGTGTGAGACTGTTCTCTGCTACAGTGTGTGCGTGAGACTGTTCTCTGCTACAGTGTGTGCGTGAAACTGTTCTCTGCCACAGTGTGCGCGTGAGACTGTTCTCTGTTACACTGTGTGTGTGAGACTGTTCTCTGCTACAGTGTGTGCATGAGACTGTTCTCTGCCACAGTGTGTGTGACTGTTCTCTGTTACATTGTGCGCGTGAGACTGTTCTCTGCTACTCTGTGTGCGTGAGACTGTTCTCTGCTACAGTGTGTGCGTGAGACTGTTCTCTGCTACATTGTGTGTGTGAGACTGTTCTCTGCAATAGTGTGTGCGTGAAGCTGCTTACTGATACAGTGTGTGCCTGAGACTGTTCTCTGCAATAGTGTTTGCGTGAGACTGTTTCACTAGCTCAGTGGACTGTTTACTGCTACAGTGTGTGTGTGTGTGTGTGTGTGTGTGTGTGTGTGTGTGTGTGTGTGTGTGTGTGTGTGTGTGTGTGTGTGTGTGTGTGTGTGTGTGTGTGTGTGTGTGTGTGCCTCTACAACGTTAAAGAAGTTATTGTTACACAATAAAAACAAATCCGTTACTATTTCTTTTGTTGGTTCCTTCATTTGGCCTTTCTTTAGGGTTTGACTTGGATGTGTTTGCTGTTCACTGTATCGTGTCCACAAATGTGATCCAGTGACTGACTTGCTATTTCGTGACTTCTGCTTGGAACGTGTATGGGAGAATGTTGACGGTGTTATTCGTCAGGAGGTGACCCGTGAGACGGAACGTTGAAGTCTAAGAACTAGCTAAAATACCTTTCTGACGTACCAGTGTTGTTATGTCTTATCGCCAACCAAAAGCGATAATATGGGGTCGTTTATCAATATGAACTGCACACACTTAGTTGCGTTGTCTAAATGGAAAGGTGCTAAAAGAAAGCGAGTTTCTGACGAGGGTAATTAACCCTCTGGCTGTAATTGACGTATCTACATAACTGTGTATTTTGGGCTGTGTTAATTATAGTTTAATGTTACATTCCGTGCAGACAAGAGATAAATATCCGTGTATAATTTTAGCATGGACAATAAACAGTCCTATCTTATCGTACCCAATACGGCGCCACGCGACTCTAAGAAAGGTCTTGATTACCTCTGGGTCTCAATATAGAATGCGTGGCATTCTCTGGTTAGGTCGCGGTACACGTAGTATGCTTAAAAAGGGCTTCTAAAAAGAAGACTAAGAAAGATTGCTGAGCTGGTACATACAGAGATACAGAATACTGTCACTAACAGAGCCTGTTTGTAAATCCCGTTGGCCTGACATGACCCTTGCTATTGATGGCACGTGCAACATCCCACAACTAGCTACTGTGTAAATGCCGTGCCGCAAAAACATAGCCCTCTTGTATGTAATGCCACTAAGGTGCTGCCATTGCGATTTCGACATGGAATAATTATCCGATTCCCTTTTTCTCTTTTTCTTCTTCTTTGTTTTTACATAAAGTCTTTTCACAAAAGTGATACCAGCTGATCTTAAAATTATTGAGGTAACAAAATATGTGCATAAATTACATCAAAGCATAATTTTTTTTAAAGAGAGAGTGTGTGACGCTGTCACTATTTTATTGATATAAGGCCATAGATCATTTTAGTGGGTGGAGGTGCCTATTCAAGGCATTCATATTGAATATTTTCAAAAACCAGTACTCTTTCTCTCTCTCTCTCTCTCTCTCTCTCTCTCTCTCTCTCTCTCTCTCTCTCTCTCTCTCTCTCTCTCTCTCTCTCTCTCTCTCTCTCTCTCTCTGTTTGTCTGTCTCTCTGTCTGTCTGTCTCTGTCCGTCTCTCTGTCTGTCTGTCTGTCTGTCTCTCTCATTAACACTGCAAAATGTCAGAATATTCATTAGATAGCGAGATTAAGACACAAGGACAGCAACTCGTTCCGACAGATCAGCGGGGAGACAACTACAGTATTAGATATGCGATCTTTTCAAAGCATCTCGTCTGTCTATAGATGAAAGACCCGGTTTTCAACCACTGAAGAATTAACCCCTTCACCGCCCCAGCCTGTAAAATTTCCGGGCTGAAAGATGCACGATCGCGCCTGCAAACAGTATTTTTTACGGCCCTATAACATCTACTTTCAGTCATAGTTCAGGAGCTGTGTGAGAGTCGAGGTGGCCGTCATGGGCTGTCCGTCCTAACGAGCCTTCTGGTTTTCGTGGCATTGGTCTCAGATTGTCCCTAATATGTCAACTGACATCTGAGGACATTAAGTATCACTTCATCATCTGCTTTCAGTGCTATACGTTTTGATGAAAATCTGTCCACATGCCGGTGTGAAAAAGAAGACAGAAACAGTTAAGGGTTTAAAAGTTTACACTTTTATTGGTCGTTTTGAAATGATATCTTGGCAGTGAAGGGGTTAAAACAGTCAGGTTTGACACTCTCATACTTCCTCCCACTGGCAGCTGTTATGTGCACAATAGAACCTCCACCCCAAAGTTTTGCCAATATGTTGTGCAACGCAGCAAATGTTTCCTTTCTGTTGTCAAAGTGCACCTGCTTAGCGACGCATCGGGTGCCGCTTTAAGAGGCACTGGCTCCCGTTTGTTTTCACACGCTGGATTTTTCTCTCTCCCGTCTCCTGTTGTTAAAGAGCATCAGCGCAAAACGAATTCCTTTCATAAAGGAGGGTAGGGGCATCGGTTTGTTGTCCAACTGTTTCTAACTTGGCCGTTTTATACCCGTGCTAAAGTGAGTCGTCGTGGGGAGCTCGGTTTGAGGCAGGTGTGCAGTGTTTACCAGACTCCCAACGTCGGCAGCCGCAGGGGCGGCAACTCGTGGGCCTGTTGCAGCACGAAAGACTGGGCCTGTTGCATGGGAAAAGAGTGGGCCTGTAGCAGGGGAAAAGACTGGGCCTGTTGCAGGGGAAAAGAGTGGGCCTGTTGCATGGGAAAAGAGTGGGCCTGTTGCAGGGGAAAAGAGTGGGCCTGTTGCAGGGGAAAAGAGTGGGCCTGTAGCAGCGGGAAAGAGTGGCTAGCTGTTACAGCGCGAGGCCTGTTGCAGCGGGAACTCGCAGGCCTGTTGCAGCGGTAAAGAGTGGGCCTGTTGTAGCGGTAAAGAGTGCGCCTGTTGCAGCGGGAACTAGCGGGCCTGCTGCAGCGGGAACTAGCGGGCCTGCTGCAGCGGAAACTAGCGGACCTGTTGCAGCGGGAACTAGCGGACCTGTTGCAGCGGGAACTAGCGGACCTGTTGCAGCGGGAACTAGCCGGCCTGTTGCACCGGCGGGAACTAGCCGGCCTGTTATAGCGGGAACTAATGGGTCTGTTACAAAGGGGATTCGCGGGCCTGTTGCAGCGGGAATTAGCGGGCCTGTTGCAGCGGGAACTCGCGGGCCTGTTACAGCGGGAACTAACGGATGCAGGGATGGGGAAAAGCGGGCCCGTTAAGCTGTCTGTCACTGAGAGAGCCGGTCCTCTCCAGTTCAACCTGCTGGGCATCTACACCTTACTAATTACGGTTGTTTCACAATCATCACTTCGTAACAATAACAATAATGAACGTATTACGTGCTTCAGTTCTAACCGAGCCCCGTAGGACAGGCGCTAAAGAAGCCTGCTGCTAATGACCACACAGCACTGACACTGCAACTACTACCTGGCGACTGTGTCCACCCCATTCACGTCTCTGCTGCTGTTGGTTACGTCAGAGCCAGCCCAGCTCCCCTCTCGTTCCTGCGCCAATGAAAAATGGACTATTTCCTGTCAGTTATCGAAGCTAAGACGTCACCAACAATGGCAGAGACCCTAGGGAGGTCAGACCTGTATAGTTAGTGGTACTCGGAATGGGCTCGTCATCGGACGTGATGTCCCTATCTGCTCTTAGCTCCTCTTTGATACTTACACAATACTGAAGTATATCCGGTGGCTGATAATCATAATTATCAGTTTGTGACACCATGGGCAGGTCGGTGAGGTACGGCTCCTCCAGTCTCTGTGAAAACTGGTAAGGACGCTGCTGTTTCCTGTACAACGATATGACAGCTATTGATAGACCTTCCAAAGTCTCGCTTATTCCTTAGTTCTGTTATTACATTTTGCGGCAATGTTGTCTGGTCCTCGCACATATTTTTGCCATTTTCAACTGGAATTGGCTGTTTAACGTCGGCAGTGGATTTCGGTTAAACACAAACTTTTATCTGGCGATTTAGAAAATACTTCGGGTCTGGGTTCCAAAACACTCCACTTACAGCCAACAACAACAGCAAAACAGGTCCACGACAAACTTGGTCTGCGCTAGAAAAATGGCGACGGAGAATGACAAAACAGTGGACTCCTTATTTAGATTTTTAGTGTGCTGGTTTGTAGGTGGACTGTTTTCTTGTCGTAGTGAAGAGTCACTCAGTAGATTATGTGCTCTCATAACGACCACATGCATTCGAAGAACGTGAATGCGCGATCGGCACAGTATACAAAAAGGGAAGGAGGTGGGGGCGGGGGTTAGGGGTTGGGAGGTGTGTGTGTGTGTGTGTGTGTGTGTGTGTGTGTGTGTGTGTGTGTGTGTGTGTGTGTGTGTGTGTGTGTGAGTGTGTTGGGGGGGGGGTTTGCAGCTTTAGCATGTGGGCGCCGTACGACAGGTGAGGATGAGATGTTATCGTTTGTGTATCTCTAACTGTAACTGCACGTGCGTGCCTGTGAAGCTGTTACGTCTGGAAAGAGAGAGGGACGCCTGACAGCATGTATTCTATTGGGAGCGAGAGAGGGGAAGGCAGTGGGTTGGCGAAAGGTGAAGCTATAAAAGATACCTGCCAGGGGGATTTGCCTTCATCACAGGTGGGCGTTATGTGTGCAAACCGGGGGGCGGGGGGGGGGGGGGGGGGGCGGAGGGGGGAGGGGCGGGAGGGAGACAAGTAAGGCGGGGAGGGGGGGATGCTTCCATGGGTCTTCTCAGCTATCAGCTTTCAGCCGGAGCCCACCTTTCGCCCCAAGACCGAGTCGGACTATTAAATTATATTATTTTGTTTGTTTGTTTTGTCTTTTACTTTGTGTTTCGAGATTGTCTTCTCTTGTTCTCGAATCACTTCACTGACAACTTTCCGCTTGTTATATGTATAGC
>OY757546.1:14207684-14218353 GCA_963584105.1 Alviniconcha strummeri | reverse complement strand
ATACACACCTATAAAGCAAAAAACAAACAAACAAAAAACCGAAGTCAGTTGCGAGTTCCTTGACCTCCACGACATCCTGATCTGAACAGCGGCGTGGTTATCTCCCCTGACATGCCGTAGTTTACTAACATGCCAGTCTTTTCACAGCCGCCATGCTTCTTCTTCCGGCCACTGGCTGTCTCAGACAAAAACACCAAAAAAAGGGAGGAAAGGCATTGTTTTCAGCGCCACCGCTGTGCCGTACAGCCGGTCTCGCTAACACTGAATACTTGCAGGCAGACTCTGAACTGACGGAGATGAGAGAGCCACACTAATAATAATAATAATAGGCCTAATGGAAATTTGTAAAGAGCCTGCCTACCATGTGGCTCAGAGCGCTGAATAGGTATAACATAACGCACATAATGTACATTGAGATGGAAAATGTTATTAGCAATTGAACACACACACACACACACACACATACACACACACACACACACACACACACACACACACACACACACACACACACACACACACACACACACACACACACACACACACACACACTAATGAAGTAATCATACAGCTGTAAACATGGCACTGTTTCAGTAAACACTACCGGCGGAGACAACATGTTTAGGTTTACAACAATCAACTATAATTCTGCGGTTCTTAGAAAACGAAATAAGTGGCTGCGGACTGTAAGACGTTCTCTTGTTGCACAGTACGGGTCACAGCACCAAGCGGGCAAAAAATAACAAAATCAGATTTGCAATGAAGGATACAACACGGCTGTTTATGTCTAATCCCATCAACTCCACTCTTGAAAACAAAGACACAAAAAAGCCGCGTTAGCAAGCAAACGGAATGGTATATATATATACAAAAAAATCTATATAAAAATACACCGGAAGATGAATGAAGAAGTAATGGACAAAACTAGCTTCCTCTAAGAAGATAAATTATTTCAAGTTAAAAACAATTTAAGTTGGCGACGTGTTGTATCACTAAGCTAGACAGAGTATTTGACATGTAACTCCATTTTGTGCAAAATCCGAGGCAAACTTGGCATGTGTTGCAACATCTGTTCAATGTTAAGGACAAAAAGGACACGACGCCGAGTGTCTGTGAAACGTCAGAATGCAGTGATAGGAAACAGAGAAAACTTCAAACAGCTTTCATCACTACCGCTGTCAGAGGTCCTGGCACGGACCTGTAAGTTAATCAGCTACAACGACTGATAATCGAACTGTAAGTCAATCAGCTAGCACGATAAACGAACGAAAGTTAGTCAGCTAGCACGATAAACGAGGAAACTATGTAACAAATATTTGATACTTGGTCGTTGTTGTCTGGAAATTCCTCACAATGTACTGGAAAAGGCAATGATAAGAGGAAGACTATTTCAAAGTCTTGGAAAGTTGCCGCCTTGGCTGGCGAGCAAAGTTTCTCACGCTGGACAACATTACACAAAGCAAGGGCAAAGGTATAGGGTGCCACTGTGACTGGGGGAGATTCCTCACACACACTGAACACCACTACACAAAGCAAGGGCGAAAGAAGAGAGTGTCATTGTGACTGGGGGGGGGGGGGGGGGGGGGATTCCTCACACACAATGAACAACATCGCACAAAGCAAGGGCAAAAGAAGTGTCATTGTAACGGGGAGGTTCCTCACACACAATGAACAACACCGCACAAAGCAAGGGCAAAAGAAGCGTGTCATTGTGACTGGGGGAAATTCCTACGACACGCAATGATAAGACAGGAAACTCCAAATGACTGATAATGATATACGCTGTGTCCTTGTCGGTAAAGACTGGAGCTGGGAGAGGCCTGATATTGCAGTAGCTGGGGGCTTGAGTCATTGCTTGAATGAACACGCCAACTCTAACAAACCTTACCAGGAATCCTCTAACAAAGCTTACCCGCAATCAACACACAAGGGAGTTAATTAGCGCTCGAAATACATAACACAAGTACAGCAACAAAGACACGAGTCGCCTATGGTAACTCCGGCTCACCTGGCATGCGTGTAAGTACAAGGTACATAAAATCCACCAGAGGTACATCCTCAAACCTTACCCTGGTAAATGGCCAGTCCTACGAGCCATCTAAAAAAAATCTGACTATATCTAAATACAACTTACTAATCAATCAGCAATCGACGGACGAAAGCAGAACTTTGCTTTCCTCTCCACTATGAAACTTGCACAGGTCCTTTCGACTATTTGGACTGCTTTTTCGTTATTTTTCTGAGTTCGTCCCGATATGACCGTACTGGGTTACTGGGCGTAAAACACCACGTTACCTGGTAAAAGGAACTGATTCGTTGGAACCGTTTCAAAGGCAACGTTGGGGAAACTTCTGAGAGACGGGGTGGAGCGCATATGGGATTTTCAGAGTACATATATACCATCTTGAACTGAACTGAACTGAAGTGAACTTAGTCAACATGTACATACTGTTATCTCTGTCTCAGCTTGCTCCTTTTTGGTCACTCTCAGTTACCTGCCTTGTTGGCACTTGGCTCAGGGATATAGTAAAACTTTTTTTCTTTTTTTTTTAAATTGTTAAAACGGGCTGGGTGCGGGAGAAGACTAGCACAGTAAAAACTAAACTGAGAAAAACTGAGTGACAATAAACATACTCGGTTCTCAGTGCAGGATGACGTTGTTCCGGTGTTTTGCAAAATGTATTTTGCAACCTGATGTGGGGGACTGGAGGTGTTTACAACGAGCTACTTCCGGTTTCGACTTCGATGAATAACAAACGGTGTGCTGATGCTGTGATGCTGATATCAAGTTCCCTCTGGTGTTCTGTCGGTTCCGTATTGCCCACCTGTTAAAGAAGACTAAATACAATACAAACTCTGCCTGTCCCTTGGGTTCCTTTTCTAGTGAGTGTGGGCGTACTTGTAAATTTTCTGTACGTGTAGCTGCGTGCGTGCGTGCATATGTGTGTGTGTGTGTGTGTGTGTGTGTGTGTGTGTGTGTGTGTGTGTGTGTGTGGGTGTGTGTATGCGTGTGTGTGTGTGTGTGTGTGTGTGTGTGTGTGTGTGTGTGTGTGTGTATGTGTGTGTGTGTGTGCGTGCGTGTGCGTGCGTGCGCGCGTGCGTGGGTGAGTATGTGTGTATGTGTGTGTGTGTGTGTGTGCGCGCGCGCGCGCGCGTGTGTGTGTGTGTGTGTGTGAGCGGGAGAGAGAGAGACAGAGAGACAGAGACAGAGAGAGAGACAGGCAGACAGACAGACAGACAGACAGAGACGGAGAGAGAGGTGTTCGAGCAAACATACTGAGCAGGATAAGAAATTTCCCACCCCATGCATTCAAAATTGCAGTATAAAACAAACCTGCAGTACGCCACTTTCTGTTGCCGTCCACTCTAATACTATATATTAACAAAGCCACAGAGATAATCAAATCGTGATTTGGTCTAGGTGCAGCTTAATTGTTTTCATTTGTGCAGCGTTCGACTCGACCTTTCCCAGTTTTTGATATATGTCTAGGTGCAGCTTAATTGTTTTCATTTGTGCAGCGTTAGACTCGACCTTTCCCAGTTTTTAATATACTCGCTGCACAAATGAAAACAATTAAGCTGCACCTAGACCAAATCATGATTTGATTATCTCTGTGGCTTGGTTTTCAACCACGCCGGGTAGGCACGGTGGTGATTACCCATTTCACGCCCCGACTTTCTTTCTCTGTTTTAAACTGGCACAAGATAAGCCCTGAAGCGACACGCGCCTGTGCGCATTCCTGCCCGCTGAGCGGTGCGAACCTGTTTCGGTAACAACACTCGCGCTCCCCAGTGGGGCGCCATTGATTACCGTGAGGCGAATTGTTTTCCTTTATCTTCGTCAGTGGCGTTTTCGCAATTCTTGGCTAGGTCCTCGCCACCGAGAAAGGCAGGAACACAAGTGCCAAAATAAGCGCCCATCTTTTGCTTTCACTTAGTAGTTATCTGCATCGTTTGTTCTTTCGCTCGCTCGGTCGGCAGAGCGGCAGTTTCATCCCTCTTCTTCTTCTTCCTCTTCTTCTTTCCACCGCTCATGGATGCGCCATTGTTTTGAGAAAAAAAGAAAAAGAAAAAGAAAAAAAAAAAGGGGGAAAAAATGGAAAAAGGAGGAGACAAAGAAGAACAAAAAGAAAAAAAGAAAGAATAATCAGTGGAATATTGAAAGTCCGCTGCCCCTTTCCTCCAAGAGTGCATGCGCTCTTAGTTTTGTGTCCTAGTTTGACGTTTTTGTTTAATAGCTCTTACACCTGAAAACAATTGAAAGGCCATTTGTGTCCTGGTTAGACTTTTGTGTTTTATAGATGTTACACTTGAAAACAATCGAAGGGCTATTTTAATGCTTTGGTGTTGGTTTCTTTGTTATTTATGCTATCATTTATATTCCAGATATTGAAATTGAAAAACGCGCGTGCTGGTTTGGACGCATGCTAGTGGATGGTGGTGGGAATCTGTTGGAAACAAACTGATGCGGATGCGGCTTGTCGATGATGGCGGAAATCCACCAAACAGATTGTGCATATGATTTGTTTTTCATAATCAAGCTAGAAACCGAGGTTGCTGCAAAAACGTCCTCATTTTTCGTCTCTTGGAATAAGACAAATAAACACAACAAAAACTAAAGAAAGCAACAATTGTAATTGTTCGTTTGACGCTATTCAGCCTAGAGGGAGGACGCAAAATAGTTTTGGATAAAGGTTTCGTTTAAATTCGTCTCAGATTCAAATGCAAACAGACTCTCTCTCTCTCTCTCTCTCTCTCTCTCTCTCTCTCTCTCTCTCTCTCTCTCTCTCTCTCTCTCTCTCTCTCTCTCTCTCTCTCTCTCTCGTTCGAGTTCTCTGTCTCTGTATCTATCTCTGTATGTCTGTCTCTGTCCGTCTCTGTCTGTCTCTGTCTGTCTCTGTCTCTCTGTCTCTGTCTGTCTCTGTCTGTCTGTCTCTCTGTTTCTCTCTCTCTCCGATTCAGTTCTTCTTCTCAGATCAGTGTGAATGTAGCATTAATGTAGTAAGACGTCGTCAGGTACGATCTTCAGATAGTTATGCCGTCAAGGTGTGCCGATACATTTAGCGCTCAGCACGTGCAACACGTAGGCTTGCCAAGCGGTTTTTTCCCCATTCACTACCAGTAAGAATCGCTTCATACGGTGGTGGTGGTGTGATCAGTATGTAAGTGTGTGTGTGTGTGTGTGTGTGTGTGTGTGTGTGTGTGTGTGTGTGTGTGTGTGTGTGTGTGTGCGTGTGTGTGTGTATGCTCGTGTGTGCGTACGTGAGTGCGTGGGTGCGTGCTTTCGTGCGTGCGTGCGCGTGTGTGTGTGGGTGATACTTCTTTATTACGGGAAGCTCGGGTCGCCTTTCCAGGGTAAGCCACAGCTGCCCCAACAGCAGCGCTATATACCCATTCCTGTCACTGTATGCAGTATTTTCCTGTGTCCAAACGGCAGTATATGGCTGCCAGTGTTTGGGATGTTTGACGTGCGTACACCCGCCACTCTCGTCATCACTGTGATCGCTCATTTCACTGCGCGTAGCCACGATCATCACTTTCAGTGCTGTTAGTGTGAATAATCTCTGTCTTCACGTCACCGGCTGTTAGACCAGCTCTTGTCCAAAGTTGGACACGGATTTGTAAGGTGCGCAGCGAGGGTCATGCCAGATTATTGCGATGAATCTCGCTTCTCCCCTGCATTTCAACGTATTTATACAATGATACTGAAATAGCGAGTGCTACTAATACCAGTATTGATGCTGCTTCTAATCCTCTTTCTGCTACTACTGCTACTGCTACTACTTCTACTCTGTTACTACTACTACTACTGCTACTATTTCTTTTGCAGCTGCTACTGTTGCTACTACTTCTACTACTAGTAATACTACTACTGCTGCTGCTGCTGCTGTTGCTGCTGTTGCTGCTACTAATGCTTTTGCTACTATTGCTACTGTTGCTATTGCTACTGCTATTACTGCTAATACTTCTACTAGTACTGCTACCACTTCTACTGCTGCTACTACTACTATTACTCACTCACTCATTCACAGCGAGTTAGGCCAGTGCCACCTAACTCCGCAAGTGTTTTACTTTACAGAAGTAGCTTCCCTTCGTTGGTTGGTTGGTTACACTTGTTTAACGCCCAGTTGTATCAGAAGAGCTACACACTGTCACCACCACACCACCACAATGACTATCGCTACACTGTCACCACCACAATGACTCCTGCATTAAGATGAGCAGCGATGAGAGCCATTTTAATGTTTCATTAACTGTGAGGGACAAAGTCACAAAGATAATGTCCACAGACCACAACTTTCGAATAGAAAGGAGAGCTAAAGCGGAATCGAACCGAGGTCCGTCTGCTTACCAGCCTAGCGCCTTACCGCTAGGCCAAACGGGGTCACTCTCTTCACTTCAGTAACACAGCCACATATTTGCGCGATACGCACGTGAAAAAGAAGGATTGTATAATTTCAAACATTCTCCGAAACCGTTCTCTGGGAAATCAAACTGATCAACTGACCTTTCGTTGGCCAGTCTCTGTCAGACATTCTGGAATAAACTTATGCGGTCATCTGGCAGCAGTGCATGCATTTCTTGTTCACCAATTTTCTGGCAGCAGCGCATGCATTTCTTGTTCATCAATTTTCTGGCAGCACTGCATGCATTTCTTATTCACCAATTTTCTGGCAGCAGTGCATGCATTTCTTGTTCATCAATTTCTGGCAGCAGTGTATTTCTTGTTCATTAATTTTTAACTGTGTATTGGAGCACAGCTCAAGTTGATTGGCATTGACTACAGAATATCACGGGTCACAAACCCTGGTCTTGTATAATTGAGCCGTTGTGGGAGTCTGCTGGTCGCTGACCGGCCAGGCCAAGCGATGACGTTAATTTCCACTTCGGTCCTAAATGCCAAGCGGGTCCTTGTTACTGACCCTATCGTGACCGTTATGGGCAGCCGTATGTCCGACCTCGCCACCACTGTTCCTATCAGTACTGGTCTGCCAGTCACCGTCACTCTTACTGAGGTGACGACTATTTATATATTATATATAATATGTTGGTAGGAATCCAACCGATCGGGCAGGCCTTGACAAAGCCCTCAAGGCGAACATTCGGAATACGCGTTTTTTTTTAAACGGGACATGCTTGGACTGTTATACGTTATCTCTCTCTCTCTCTCTCTCTCTCTCTCTCTCTCTCTCTCTCTCTCTCTCTCTCTCTCTCTCTCTCTCTCTCTCTCTCTCTCTCTCTCTCTCTCTCCTACTATATATATATCTCGGGTAGCCACTTCGAGGCTAATGTTTATCACATTTCACAGACGACAAAGTTTCTGGACATATGAGAACAAGTTAGCGATGTGTATCGTGTTTTATTGCGGGCCAACCGTTAGCAAAGGTTGCGATACCTTGCCGTTTTGTAGTGGGATCTGTCTGATGTGACTTCTCTGGAGGACTGGTCGCTAACTCATTTAGCTCACGCAGTCATTGCTCCGTTCGATATTGTGTCAGCCAGCGCCCTGATATAACCGTACTGGCTGACTTGGCGTAAAACACCAACTTGCTTACTTACTTGCTTACTTATTTGATATTCCGTCGGTGATGACTGTTGGATCTCTGATATCGTGTGGATCTTGACAATTTAGGTGTTTTTTGTTGTTCTTTTTGTTGCTTGTGTGTGTGTGTGTGTGTGTGTGTGTGTGTGTGTGTGTGTGTGTGTGTGTGTGTGTGTGTGTGTGTGTGTGTGTGTGTGTGTGTCTGTGTGTGTCTGTGTGTATGTGTGTGTGTGTGTGTGTGATTTTTCTTATCCCGAACTATGCATCAAATCGCCTTCTTCAAGCGGACGTGAACAGTTCTAGGGTTGATGATGAGAGTTGAGACGTAGATAGGATTGTGTCCTTTTGTCTGTTGTACAATCTTATCCCATCTGTCGGGTTAACTTTGCGTCATCACGTGCCCGCACGGTGCAACCTTCCGGCACCGTTGTGGTGTGAACACAAGACGCTCGTTGTCCACGGTAAGATTGTTATTGCCTCGCGTTTGACCTTGGAGTCAGGCCTACGTTTCAGCAAATGCATTTGCGTGGTGGATAAACTGTCCATATACACACGATACAGACAAGTGCACTCGTGAACTGAGTGAACTGATTTGAAGCGTTCGTTCTTTTCCCATTCGTTCCTTGGGAAAATTCCTTTCTTTCTTCTTTCGGTTCATCCGTCTCTGCTCAGAAGACATTTTGCAGAGTAATTCAACGTTCAGTTGAATTTGAAACTGCAGCAGCCGTAATGAATATTGTCCAGAATAACAGCTGCTGTCACTGAGCACAGAGGCTTGATTTGTCTATTTTCCTTCACTCAGCAAACATGTGTTCAGCAACCTGGGAGCCTTTCTGGTAATATTTTCAAATAAATACGTTTCCTAAGGTCTCGATTTGCTTGAAGTTCGATCGCCCAATTGTCTATGCATGTGCGTTGATACGTGGGTACTATGTGGTCCAGTTGTGGTGAGTTTAAAAGTCTTGTGGAGTAAATAACACAAATCTGAAACAAGGATGACTGGGAGAAAAGTATAGCTCAACCAGAAACAGATAGGTGATTTAGCTTTTCATCTCATTTTTCATAGTTTTTCGCCGATTGACTGCTGTTTAAGTGAAAATTTGCAGATTGTGTTTTGTCCTAATAAACAGCGTTCTTTTGAACCTTTCATGTGTTTGGGGTACATAACAGCGTGCACAAACATGTAAATGCAGCGACCTTAGCCGGTTACTGGTGGAATAGCTTTACGAAAGTGTATAGGCTAAAGGTCGTTTGGCGTGACTGGTCAGTTTTCATCAGCTCAGACCCCACTCTCTGGCTGCACGGAGTGTATTGTATTTGAATATTTCTAGAACTAAGGATTATGATTCAGTCGCTTCAGAACCTGCGCAAAACACAGTATATTCGCCTACAACCTGCACAATACACAGTACATTCGACTACAAAATGCACAATATACAGTATATTCGCCTACAAAATGCACAATACACAGTACATTCGCCTACAAAATGCACAATACACAGTATATTCGCCTACAACCTGCACAATACACAGTATATTCGCCTACAACCTGCGTAATCCACAATATATTCACCTACAACCTGCGTAATACACAGTATATTCGCCTACAACCCGCGTAATACACAATATATTTGCCTACAACCTGCGTAATATACGGTATATTCGCTTACTGTGCAATACACATTATTTTCGCCTACAACCTGCGTAATACACAATGTATTCGCCTACAGTGCAATACATAGTATATTCGCCTACAACCTACGCTATACACACTATATTCGCCTACAACCTGTTCAATACACACTATATTCGCCTACAACCCGTGCAATACACACTATATTCGCCTAGATTTTTTCACACAAATGCTAAGTGTTCACGCCGAAAGGATTGCGTGTTACATCGTTCTTTTTCCGTTCCCGCTGGGGCGACACCCCGTGGTTCCGAGACTAAACATCACGTGGACTACCCACAGTCCGATCGACATCTCCATCATCCATCGGCTATGCTTTGGCCGGGCATAGCCGAGAAAAGTGCAAACTGATCACAACAGAATGGGACTGGGCTAAATACGACAATAAACTACAGTGCGAATCACCACGCTTCCCATCCCATCCTACCACTTTATCGAGGTTCTGTCGCTGCTTGGAGAGAGAGGGAGGGAGAGAGAGAGGGAGAGATAGAGAGAGGGAGGGAGAGAGAGAGAGAGAAGTAGGGAGGAAGAGAGAGAGAGAGAGGGAGGGGGAGAGAGGGAGGGGAGAGAGAAGGGGGATGGACTGAGGGAGAGGGAGGGAGAGAGGGAGGGGGAGAGAGAGAGGGAGGGGAAGGGAGGGAGGGAGAGATAGAGAGAGAGGGAGAAAGAGAGGGGAGAGAGAGAGAGAGAAAGAGAGAGAGAGAGGGGAGAGAGAGAGAGGGAGAGAGAGAGAGGGATAGGGAGAAAGAGAGGGAGAGAGAGATAGATAGATAGATAGAGAGAGAGAGAGAGAGAGAGAGAGAGAGAGAGAGAGAGAGAGACGGGGGAGAGGGAGGGAGAGAGAGAGAGGGAGAGAGAGAGGAGGTTGGGAGGGAGAGAGAGAGGGGGGACGGAGGGAGAGAGAGGGGGGATATAAAGAGGGGGTAGAGACAGGGAGAGAGAAGGGGGTGAGAGAGAGAGAGGGGGGGGTCGGGGTGGGGGGGGGGGGGGGGGAATATGTTTTCACATTGATCAAGAGACAACGGTATTTTCTGGCCTCGGCCAAAGAATGCAAATATGAGCCTGATAACAGGCCTTTCGGAAACTTGAACCGTTTGACAGAAATGGTGGCTCAGCTTGACGGAGCTGTACAATGACGTGTCCGCAGCTTCCATACACGTTCAAGTCTTGCATGCTTACACTGACTGGTGCAAATTAAAGCTTTTCTAAAGTTCCTGTTAACGTTGTCTTCAATGCAGCATCTTAAGGGAAAAGGGAACGTTGTTTTGAGAAAATAGATAGAAGGGTAGCTCTTCTCTGGATGTTTCGCATCCTCTGTATACTTTGGCGCCTTTTTGGAATGTTGACTCTTCTGGCTTCACTGTCGCATGCCTCAGTCTCGTCCCGCACAAACACGACGGCGTCTCATTGGCTGAAAATGTGTGCACAGATGTCCG
>OY757546.1:14197684-14202684 GCA_963584105.1 Alviniconcha strummeri | reverse complement strand
CATTTTCGTCCTCTTCTTCGTCTGGACGATCTCATTTCCGAGGCACTCACATTCATTCTCGTGTCCTCCTTCCACTAGACGATCTTATTTGCGAATCATTCCCATTCATTCTCGTGCTGTTTTTTGCGAGGCATTCACATTCATTCTCGTTCTCTCCTTCCACTGCACAATCTTATTTGCGAGGCACTCACATTCATTCTCGTTCTCTCCTTCCACTGCACGATCTTATTTGCGAGGCACTCACATTCATTCTCGTCTCCTCCTTCCCGGCTCCGGATTTTACAGACAGGCGCCCCGTATCTAGGTAAGGGAGTCGGCCATTTAGATACATTAGCTCTTTGCGACGCACTTCCTAGAACTGTGCTGTTAAAGCACTTCAAAGCCAGCCTCGTATTTCATTGACTAGGGTATCTTTTAGTCCAAAGCAAATGGACAGTAAAGGTCCTTCAGCCTCCACTGAGCGTCATTACTGTCGCCGTAAAGAAGGAAATGCAAGCCCAGTCTGTGGCCACAGTACCGCAATGCGATAAGCGGACACCATGCACCGAGAAGTACTCCTAGTATCTTGGTTGATATGTTCAAACAGTGTTGTGGGTCTTGTCAAAAACAGCATGTCACCAGCTTGAAAACAAAACAAAACAAAAAACAACAAAGCAACAACAACAACCCCCCCCCACCCCACCCCACCCAAAAAAAAAGAGAAAAAAAAAGGAGACAACTACAAGAAAACGTGAATGTTTGAGACGTATCGTTTTAGTTTCAAGCTAATCTGATTACCAGGAATTTCGCACATGCAGTTCTGCCATGCCTATGCAATATTTACAGTCCCAATCTCTGTGGGCAATCCATATGCCATCAAGCTTCCTTCGTCATTGGGCGACCATCTTATGTTGACAGCAGGACGTTAAAATCGCATTGCTAACTATCTTTTTCCCTTCTTTTATCTGTCCGTAAACACGCGTTTCTCTTCTGAGTGGCGACGGTAAAACATCACCACAACCCAGAGTGTGATGATGTGGTTCCCAAGAGAGACAAGAGGCAGCTCGGTCGCGTTTCACAAACCCCAAGATGGATTTTACGACCGCATTCATAGGAGTGGATATGCAGAGATGAAAGTGTACCGTGTTCACCTCGAGCACTCGACTCAACAGAAGACACATATGTCAGTTTTATAGCGATTCCAAGTCGGTCCCGTAGAAATAAAACGGTTGGAAATCTGCTGAGTGCTTATCTCAGTAGCGGTAAGCAGTCTGCTGAAAACGACCACGCGCTGTCTAACAACCATGCATCCGCAAGTAGTGGAATGGAAAAAAAGGCCGATATGTTAAATGCAGAATGGTTTTCAGTGAAGGCGGGGCAGTGCAAGCATACTTATTAGGTTTTCACTGCCTTTGACTCGGAAAGAACACCTATGTGTTGCCTTATAATGAAAGCACACACCACCTGTTGATTCTCTCTGGACCCATTTCTTCCTCCCTTACACTTTTCCTCGCTTTTCAGTGTCCGTCCCTTCTGTCTTTGCTTCATTCTTTCCTTTTTCTCTTTCTCCTCTCTCTCTTCCTGGCTGTATTCCTTCCTGTCTTTGTTTGCTTCATTCTTTCCTTTTTCTCTTTCTCCTCTCTCTCTCTTCCTGGCTGTATTCCTTCCTGTCTTTGTTTGCTTCATTCTTTCCTTTTTCTCTTTCTCCTCTCTCTCTTCCTGGCTGTATTCCTTCCTGTCTTTGTTTGCTTCATTCTTTCCTTTTTCTCTTTCTCCTCTCTCTCTTCCTGGCTGTATTCCTTCCTGTCTGTCTTTGCTTCATTCTTTCCCTTTTCTCTTTCTCCTCTCTCTCTTCCTGGCTGTATTCCTTCCTGTCTTTCTTTGCGTCTTTCATCGATTTTCCTTTCATTCTATCTTTCTTTCCTCTCGTCTTGCCCCCATTTTGAAAAATCAATACACAATCTAAGGGAGTTAATTAGCGCTCGAAATACGTAACACGAATACAACAACAAAAAAGACCCGAGTCGCCTACGGTAGCTCTCACCTGGCATGCTTGTAAATACAAGGTGTATAAACTTCACCAGAGTTTATATCCTCTAAACCCCATCCCCCCCACCCCATACACACACGTACCTTCCCTCCATTTTGAAAGTTTTGGACCTGATGCTGAAGCTACGCAAAGAACAGTGGAGGGGAGGTTTGAGGGTGGGGGCAGCGACAGGCTCTTTATTCTTGTCTCGGTGTTCGTGTCACTCATTGGTTGCTGAAGACCACGCGGCAGGTGGTTGCACCCCTTGTTTTCTGTTCAAACTTCAGTAAGGGTGGCTTCCCTTTGATTCATTCAGCACGCATTCTTGGCGCGCTTTGTCTGCGGTCTGAAAAGTTGTGTCCCTGGCTATTTGTTGAGGTGCTCCATTGACTGACTGTTTATGACCATAGACTTTGTCCGATTTTTAAGACTTAGCTCGACCTTGGTCAAGTTTTACGTTTGACCGTTTGGCCGTGGCCAAGTTTCAAGATTTACTGTTAATCTTGACGTTGGGTTTTACTGTTAATCTTGACGATGAACAACTGTTGGGTTTTTAACAGTTAATCTTGACTTTGATCAGGTTCTGTGTTTGACCGTTAATCCTGACTTCGACCAAAGTTTAGATTTGACTGTTAGTCCTGATAGGCTGAATTTTATCTTCTAATCCTGACTGGATGTTTACTGCTGATCTTGTCTTTGGCCACGTTTCACAAATTGTCAGGTTAGAGTTGGATTTGATCTCGTGTTAGGTTTAAATGTTAGAGTTCGCTTTGACCACGTTTCAGGTTTAATTGATAGAGTTGGCTCTGACAACGTTTCAAGTTTAATTGTTAGAGTTGGCATTAACCACAGTTTAGGTTTGCTTGATGGAGCTGGCTTTGACCTCGTTTTAGGTTTACTACTCTGACCAAGTTTCAGGTTTGCTTGTTAGCGTGGGCTTTGACCAGGTTTCATGTTTTTGGTGGTGTTTGTTCACGTCTAATGAATGATGACAGTATGTGCCGTGTTTTGTGTGCCACTGAGTCAGAGGTGTGTGTGTGTGTGTGTGTGTGTGTGTGTGTGTGTGTGTGTGTGTGTGTGTGTGTGTGTGTGTGTGTGTGCGTGCGCGCGCGCCACTGAGTCAGAGGTGCATGTGTGTGTGTGTGTGTGTGGGGGGGGGGGGGGGTGACTGAGTCAGAGGGGTGTGTGTGTCTTTGTGTGCCATTGAGTCAGAGGTGTGTGTGTGTGTGTGTGTGTGTGTGTGTGTGTGTGTGTGTGTGTGTGAGTGTGTGTGTGAGTGTGTGTGTGTGTGTGTGTGTGTGTGTGTGTGTGTGTGTGTGTGTGTGACTGAGTCAGAGGTGTGTGTGTGTGTGTGTGTGTGTGTGTGTGTGTGTGTGACTGAGTCAGAGGTGTGTGTGTGTGTGTGTGTGTGTGTGTGTGTGTGTGTGTGTGTGTGTGTGTGTGTGTGTGTGTGTGTGTGTGTGTGTGTGTGTGTGTGACTGAGTCAGAGGTGTGTGTGTGTGTGTGTGGAGATACGAGTGTGTTTTAGCCATCCAGTCACTGCTCTGCACGAAACCGAATATAACACACAATTTAACAAACGAGACCCACTTTATCGCACGAAAAACCTTTTCACTTTTTGTGAGCCTGGCAACACAGAAAGGTCTGACTTCACCCAGAACGGTTTTCCTCCTCCTCAACCTCCCCAACACGCCCGGTCTTCAGCATGGCAAAGGCATTAGCACCCAGGCTGCACAAAGTCGTGGGTGTACTGGTGGTGGTGATGGAACGACTCAGCGTCGGGTATCAGCCTCAGGCAGCTTAGTTTCTGCACGGCTGACTTTGCCGGTGGTTACGGAGAAAGTACCGTGCGGGTTTAATGAGGTCGGCTGATCACGTGACTACAGGACGCTGCTAGGTAGCTCTACTGGGGAGCTCCGCACCGATGATCTGTTTCACTAACCACGTTTTGCAGGGATGCGCTGTCGTGTTTGAGACTGGAAAGGTTATTATAAACAAATTAATTCAAGTTGAGTGATATATTCTGTCTTAGAAAACTACTAGGTACCGTCTATTTTCACAATAATCTTGACAAGCGAAGAGAACAGATACGTACGAGTTATGGCGACTGATTTGACATGACATTGCATACGTAGCATAGCACCGCAGACAGTAAGTAAGTAACTTGGTGTTTTACGCCCAGTTAACCATTGCGGTTATAATAAATGTATCAGGGCGATCACCGCAGGCAACAACAACAGTAATATTTGTAAAGTGAGAACCTCAAACATAGCAACAGAGCTCGGCACACGTACCGTACACAAAACAGGCTTGATGATAGTATACTATAGGTTAGCATGACACAGCTAGCGAGATGTTCGCCTGAGAGTGTCTGACACTCTGTGTGTTGTGTGTGTGTGTGTGTGTGTGTGTGTGTGTGTGTGTGTGTGTGTGTGTGTGTGTGTGTGTGTGTGTGTGTGTGTGTGTGTGTGTGTGGTGTGTGTGTGTGTGTGTGTTAGATAATAATAAAAGTATTCAAACAGCGCAAAATCCTGATCGGAAAGATCGCATTTTCTGCTAGAAAATTGTAGAGGCCGTCATCCTGTATCACTTTGAAACAAGAGAATCTTTTTAGAATCAATTAGGCAGCCGAAAATATCGCTGTTTTACGTCGGTTTATCAACGAGACACATGCAGCCATCCTGGCCGGAGTGACTTCCATGTGCTTCACGTTTCATGTATTGAAGCTTCTTCATTTTTGTGTTGTTGCTTCTTTTACTTTTTTCTTGAAATCTTTTTAAGCCTGTGAGATATATATATATATACATACATACACCAGGCATACACATAAGTACAAAGTTAATATGTACAGACTTTATCAACGGTGTGAACAGCAAACAAAACAAAACAAAAACAAAACAAAAAACAAACAAACAAAAAAAGAAGAAGAAGAAGAAGACAACACAAGAACAGCAAGGACAGGAATATGTAAACAAAGCTAAAGGCAAACACA
>OY757546.1:14190184-14192684 GCA_963584105.1 Alviniconcha strummeri | reverse complement strand
ATGTATTAGCGAACAGATCTAGGGAAATGCAGCCTACTCACCAATGCGACGAAACACAAGGAAATAACAGTGCACAAGCGCTTTCGGCAAACATTGTCTTCTTCGGTATGTTCGCTCATTCCTCAGTATTTAGCGAGGTAGAAACGAACAAGAAACACAAACGTTCCAAAGATATGGGCAAATCGCGAAAGAACCTTTCGGAGAGAACCTGCTGTTTGTGTTGTTGTTTTTGTTCTGTTGTTTACCCCACGTTTTCTGCAGTTTCTTCCCACGGACAGGCAGTTGCATGATCGCGTGAAGTCTTGGTTGGTGGGCAAAATTGTGTGTGTGTGTGTGTGTGTGTGTGTGTGTGTGTGTGTGTGTGTGTGTGTGTGTGTGTGTGTGTGTGCGTGCGTTATGTGTGTGTATGTGTGTGTGCGCGCATGTGTGTGTGTGTGCGCGCGTGTGCGTGCGTGCGTGCGTGTGCATGCGTGCGTGCGTGTATGTGTGTATGTATGTGTGTGTGCGCGCACGCGTGTGTGTGTGCGCGCGTGTGCGTGCGTGCGTGTGCATGCGTGCGTGCGTGTATGTGTGTGTTTTGTCTCTGCATGTGTGTGTGCTGCGTACGTGCGTGTGTGTTCGTGTGTGTTCGTAGCGTGTGTGTGTGTGTGTGTGTGTGTGTGTGTGTGTGTGTGTGTGTGTGTGTGTGTGTGTGTGTGTGTGTGTGTGTGTGTGTGTGTGTGTGTGTGTGTGTCTGCGTACGGCTACCTGGCGCAGTGGGGATTGGTTGTTGTGTGGACACATGCAACAAAAAGCCAGATACAGCTTTTCTGTCAATTCCACACACAAAAAATACCAACTTCCTCCGGTGGCTGTATGGTTTTCTTCCTTCTCCTTTTCATCGCGTGATTTGAATAATCCTTGCCGTATCATCGTCTAAAAGCAAACAGCCAACAACAGTACTCATCAATTATCTCCAGTCTTTTCCCGTTGCGGTAGAGTGAGCAAACCGTAACGAAGAGAAAAGGCCGCGCCGTGACAAGTCACATAGCGCCATCAGACGACACCGCACTAGCCGAACCTCAGGAGAGCAGGATATCGCAATTAGCATCAGCCCAATGGGAGACAAAGCGCGGGTTTCCATCGACATCATTGCTGCAGTGGGAGTCGTTTTTGCTGTGGGATAATCCTCCCTCCCTCCTTCCTGCCTCCCCCTCCCTCCCTTCTTTTAGCCGAATTGTGGTAATGGAATGGGGTCCTGTGAGCCGGTTCAGCAGGGTTGACGCCTGATGCACTGGGGTCGTGCTCTCTCAGCTGGACCTCTGCTGCTGCCGATGCGGTGGGCATGACTCAGTGATGGATAGATGGAGCCACTGGTGCGTGGCAGGCAGCCACCGTTGTTGACAGTGGATGTGTTTTTGTTTGTTTTTTCGTTGTTTTTTGTTTGTTTGGTGTGTGTGTGTGTGTGTGTGTGTGTGTGTGTGTGTGTGTGTGTGTGTGTGTGTGTGTGTCTGTCTGTCTGTCTGTCTGTCTGTCTGTCTGTCTGTCTGTCTGTCCCTCTCTCTCTCAACCCCAGTTTCGAGTCGACCTTGTCTCCTTTTACGCGTCTGGCAATTTTCAACGATATAATCCCAGTCTTCAAAACGTTGATGAATTAAGGCACGCCCCGAAGACCATACGGTACATCACAAGGAAGTTTTCATTATTTCAGACGGCCAGCGGACCAGGTGGTAACCCTACAAGATGCTATGGCCTTTACGATTAGAGAGTATGTGGGATGGGCACGTTTTCCCACCTGGCTACTGCTGGCAGACATTTTACAACCGCGTAAAAGACACGGCTATGAAACTGACCACCGATCTGAATAGACCTACACTCCATGCCCGAGCAGCACGTCCAGTGTTTCGTTAAGAAGCTGCTCAGTGGAACCGGCAGTTTCACGGTTTGCAAAACGAAAACGGCGTGTAATTGCCAGCATGTAAAGTCGGTTGGACTTGGCAGTTTCCGTGGACAATTTGTCGGGTGTTTTGAGTGTTTTAAGACTGCAGTTTCCGCGGACAATTTGTTGGGTGTAGTTGGTGTTTTAAGACTGCAGCTTCAAGTCTGCGGACAGTTTGTTGGTGTAGTTGGTGTTTTAAGACTGCAGTTTCCGCAGACAATTTGTTGGTGTTGTGGCTGTTTTTAAGACTGCAGTTTCTGTGGACAATTAATTTTGTTGCGTGTTGCGAGTGTTTTAAGACTGCATTTCCGTGGACAATTTGTTGTGTGTTGTGAGAGTTTTAAGACTGCATTTCCGCGGACAATTTCTTGGGTGCAGTTGGTGTTTTAAAGCTGCAGTTTCCGCAACAATTTGTTGGGTGTAGTTGGTGTTTTAAGACTGCAGTTTCCGAGAACAATTTGTTGGGTGTAGTTGGTGTTTTAAGTCTGCAGTTTCCGCGAACAATTTGTTGGGTTAAGTTGGTGTTTTAAGACTGCAGTTTCCGCAGACAATTTGTTGGGTGTAGTTGGTTGTTGATGTTGT
>OY757546.1:14188331-14189984 GCA_963584105.1 Alviniconcha strummeri | reverse complement strand
CACATACCCTGGTTAGTTGTTGAATATGAACTGGGTGAAGGGGAAGGGGAATGAAACAAGGAGGACTGCTAGCGTTCTAAAGCAAGATCCAAACACAAAAAAAGTTCAAAAGAAGGCTCGTTTAATATGGCTGAAGACGAAAATGCCGGACCTAAAGACGGCGAAGGTGCATGGGCAGTATGGCTTCGGGGTTCAGTGTACATTCATTTATGTAGCGCAAACACAGTGACAAATGTATCCTTTACACTGGCCCGGAAAAATAGCCAGCATCTCTGCTAGCGCTCACTGACCACAGTGACGTTGACTTACCTGTAGTTTTGCAGTGAATCGCTCCATAGTGTAGACTTGTGTATGATTGTATAAAGCAGCCTGTTTTGTACAAAAGATGTGACGGAGTATCTTTCTGTGTGTCTCCAGCAACGAAGTGGGGCACAGCTGAACGCCAGAAAAACCCACACCATCATTGCGGTATGCTAGGCATACTTGGTTTCTCTCTCTCTCTCTCTCTCTCTCTCTCTCTCTCTCTCTCTCTCTCTCTCTCTCTCTCTCTCTCTCTCTCTCTCTCTCTCTCTTTTGTTTGACATATTGAGTGTTGCTGTGTTCGTTATCAGGGACAGATTTGTAAAAATACGAAAAGAGACTTGTGCTTAAATATTTATCCTTGTGTAATAAAGTATTCTCTTCTCTTCTCTTCTCTTCTCTTCTCTCTCTCTCTCTCTCTCTCTCTCTCTCTCTCTCTCTCTCTCTCTCTCTCTCTCTCTCCTTCTCACCCTCTGTGCGCGCGCGTGCGTATGAGTGCGTGCGTGCATCAGTGTACGTGCGTGCGCACATTCGCGCGCGCACGCGCGCGTGTGTGTGTGTCGGCGCGCGCGCGTGCGCGAATGTGTGTCTGCATGCGAGTGCGTGCGTGCGTGTAGTTGCATACTCCTTTGTTTAACAGGGGATCAATCAATCAGTTTAACTGGTGGAGTGGGCTGGACACTGAACGTGCTGTTTCATGTAATCGTTTACATTCAATCACTCCTGATGTCTCGGTTCTTACCTGTGGTGGCGTCGTTGTTTCTCAATCTTACAGGCTCTGAAGGAACTGAAAGACTTCATGCTGCCAGACAACCAGCCTGTGAAGGAACGGCAGAAGCTCATGCGAAATTTAAGGGTGTGTTCTTCTGCACTTTTCTTAATAATAATAATGTACATTTATCAAGCGCTTGTCAACGCCCTGAGCGTTCACACGATACATATTAACCTAAATATGATATTCTGTACACACGTAGAGCACAGTCCTACCAAAACAATTTACATAAGGTATTATATGGAAACACACACACACACACACACACACACACACACACACACACACACACACACACATACACACACACACACACACACCACACACACACACACACACACACACACACACACACACACACACACACACACACAAAAGTAGCCTAATTCTAATCCACTGCTCCAACTACCCTTTCTGTTACCGCGTGTCATCATGGCTTCGTCTTTTTTTACTACAGTCACATATCACTCACGATTTCTCACAAAGGCGTTTTGGGGCGTATTAACCGGGAAAACTCATAGCAGATATTCAATTTCTAAAGTAATTTAGTAAGTAAGTAAACACGGTGCTTAACGTCCACA
>OY757546.1:14170831-14178331 GCA_963584105.1 Alviniconcha strummeri | reverse complement strand
CGGGTATTATTGATTATAGTTATGCAAGATGACAAAAGGCCTTCATGAACATTTCAGATGCAAGTCTTTCCAATGGCTGTTTGATCAAATTTGTCACTAATATGTGACAGTTGGATGAACTGAAATTCTTTTAGACTGCGATTGTTTTGTTCTTTGCTTGATGCTATCAACAACAGCAATAAATTCTGTTTACTGCAATGCTCTGAACAGCTTTGCTTGCCGACTGAAACCTTCGCAGCCGGGTCACTGTTCTTTGCATACTGTACAGCTTTTGCGTTTCGCATGTTTTCAAACAATGTATATCCTACGTACGCGTTCTCACAAGTAGTAAATTATTCTTCCGTTGAAATTGCAGGCAATGTGGTTTTCAGATATTATGGAAACTTTAATCTACTTTGTAGGTGTACGAGTTCTAGCTCTCATTAGAAAAATCTCAAACAAGAATGACTACTAGCGTTCTAGTTAGATGTAAGTAATTCTTCACTTGATATTACAGGCGGTGTAGGTGTCTGATGTTATTTGCTCTTTAGTCTGACTGGGCGTAAAAAGCAAACAAGTTACTTACTTACTCTTTAATCTACTCTGGAGGCGTATCAAAGCTGTTTTTCTGTGTATTAGTTAACGGTTTTTATAGTGAGGTCGTCTTCCTTATTGCTGCCATATGTTCAAGATTTGTAATTCTTCGTCTTCTTACTTTTTTATTTAAAGACTTTTCACAAAAGTAATTTGAGTGAATGACAGTCTTATCATTACTGCGCGTTTATTTTGGTTTTGTTCCATAGGCTATACGCAGAAAATACGTGAAATGAAAGAAATTACAGAAGCGCTTGCCTACCCACCCACACTTCTCTTTCTTCGTAAAAGAAATCTCCCTTCGCTTATACATATGCACACGTTGTACAGGCATTTCTGTACATACTCCACTTTTTGAATCATGGGCCCTGTACGCATCAGTTTACTGGTACAACCTCTCGCATTAAAATTGTGGTATGGCAGTCCGATTGCTAACAGCACGTGATAATGTGAAGGAAAAGATGAAGAGCAGCTGGGTTCAAAAAAATCTGTAGATCCGTTCTGCAGTTTTACCTGCACAATTCCAACCATGGTGCTTCCTGAGTCACGTCGGTTTTTGCCATAGTAGAGACATTTCTCGTACTGTCGTTTTTCACGCAGCAAACAGTGGGGTGTGAGCCAGAGTGAAGTATTCCTTTGGCCTGATTATAGGCACTTGGCTCCAACAAAGTATGTTTCTCACGAAGTCGTGTTCAAGGCTGAAAAAGCGGACAAACATCAGCGTGTACATTCGACTGTTTTCTTTCCCTTACATCGACAGATTCAAACATGTGTGCAGCTGTTATCTTATGTTGTTGTTAACTTGTTTTTAACTATAATTGTAGTTTGTTTAAACAGTTTATTCCTTCTTTATGTATATATGTCTTATGTCGAATTAGTATACGTTTAATTT
Organism: Alviniconcha strummeri; assembly: GCA_963584105.1. Taxonomy (NCBI): domain Eukaryota; kingdom Metazoa; phylum Mollusca; class Gastropoda; family Provannidae; genus Alviniconcha; species Alviniconcha strummeri. Next base: position 14,176,866 of record OY757546.1, on the reverse strand, counting down.
GAATTTTATTCATTTACACGTGACAGTGATGTTATGTTTGAAAGCAAATTTCCTTTTAAGGACATTTAAATAGTATCTTATCTTAAACGGTTTTCCAGCCGTATTATTGTTCTGCGTGGCTTTTTGTATACAAGTGAGCACACTGTATTTCTCAACACTGTTTAAGGAACGTATTTAGGTAGGTCTGTGTATATGTTTTTATTGCTGAATGTCTGCTGCTTTCCTTCTCCATTACCCTAGCTGTATCTCTCTTATCGAACTGATGCAGGCCTACCTAGCGTTGTAAGCTGTATATGACAACCCCGATCAGTTGGTGAATGAGGCTGTACCCACCTGAAATAAGTGTATATGCAGTGTCCCGGCACGTTTGTTGTTTACCTTTAATGCACCTTATTGTTGTTTTCAGTTGCGTGTAATTAATTATGGCAGTGATGAATGCGGATTCATTTCATATTTGTATCGCTGAGTTTTCCTTTCATTACTGTTTTGGTGTGGACAATCATGAACTGTAGTTAAGTATCTTAATTATTGAAAATTAAAAACTTCTATCGTATTGCGAATGCCCATGTGATGTGCCCAGCATTTGTTTGAAGTGTTCACTTCATTGTGGTCTATGTTGTTAACATCACGTGTTGTCAGTGTGTGGTAGATAACAGATCTGTTGTTGAATGAAAGGGGTTGTCAGTAGTTACTAGGGTTATTGTTGTGAAGTGACGTGATCATGATTACCTGGAGTTCCATTAAATGTTTGGTTGAACTCAACGGTAATAACGCAGTAATTCGTGGACACTAAAACACGACCAGTATGACGACATTATTGATTGCAATACTGGTGCCACTTTCCTTCTTAATCAAAATTAATTAGAGAGGCGTTGAAAGAGGAGTAAGTAAGTAAATAAACTGGTGTTTTACGCCCAATCAACGTTGATAGAGGAAGCGCTAGACGATCTTGCTTGAAAGGACGAGAGAGGGCCATCGTCAATCAGACGAACATTGGAACCGATTCAAAGGCAACGTTGGGGAAACTTCTGGGAGACGGGATGGAGCGCATGTGGACCTTTCAGAGGCATAGATACCATCTTGAACTGAAATGAACTCAACTGCACTCAAAATTAATAGTGGGATCTAATCAAATGTTTGGTGTCTCTGCATGAACAGCTGGAACCAGTTTCATTTGTAATCAGTATTTGGGATGATCCAGCAGACGTTTTGTTGTCTCTGGTTGAGATACTGACGCTATTTTCCTTTCTTGATAACAAAATGTGATGCAGCAAACATCTGGGTGTCTCTAGCCGGGTGTCTCTTGCGTACGACTGAAACCAGATTTTCATTTGGTTTTGTTCAGTAGAAAGCTGGGGGGTGGGGGGGGGAGGCGGGGGGGGGGGGGGGACATGCTAGTCTTATTAGTTACTGATTGACTGAAGAATATATGACAGGAACCGGATAATTAGTCTGGATCTGAGACAAAGAACCATTTGATTAGCGCATTAAATGTAATGCAAGATAAATGTCGTCATACTTGTCTTTTAGGCGGTTTGTAACAAACGGTACCAGGGATCCAAAAAAGAGAATATGCCGAAAACTCACGCAACAGACGATTTTTGTTCCTCTTCGTAATTAGATTTTTGAAGTTGTCATCACTGAAGAGTGTAATGGAAAAGCATCAAAGCTGTGGACACGCAAGTTTTTGTGTGGACGTTTTTACGCGCCATATATAAATTTTCATTCATTCATGATGTACTGTTTCATGGAAAAGGCACGACGCTGTACCATTTCATGAAAAAAGCGTGGTGTGGTGCTGTACCATTTCATGGAAAAAGCGTGACTCTGTACCATTTCATGAAAAAATCTTGACGCTGTACCATTTCATGGAAAACTCATGACGCTGTAACATTTCATGAAAAAAGCGTGACGCTGCACCGTTTCATGAAAAAGCGTGACGCTGCACCGTTTCATGAAAAAAGCGTGATGCTGTACCGTTTCATGGAGATCTTTTTTCCCTGGGATTCCCCAGTGTGTGGGAAAATAGCTGATAGTTTTTGGATCCCGGGTATCTTGATAGGTATGTGCTTTGTGCTTGCACGCTAATGTTGGATTTTTGTGTTTTGCCGTTTTCCCTCCCCATTCCAGGAGTGCTCGGATCGCAGTAGGCTGGCGGGAGAGGTAGGGTTATTTTCAGACGCTAGTCGCTTTCCTTTCCGCTTTTCTGCAAACGACTACTTTCCTCCTCCTTTTTCAAATTTTAATAGGGTAAATTGGATGTTGAGTCGGACAGTTGCAGTGTGGTGTACGTAACACGCCTTCCGCGACGCTTGTCCCACTTTGCCCCACTTCACCCTACCGATATTCTCTCGAGCCGGTTTACCTATTCCTGTGTTTCTGGTTCCACGTCTTCAACCTTTTCCGCTTCATTTGAGTGAAGCCTTTTTTTTATGTATAGTTTGTTTATTCAGTTTATGATACTTCATTGGTGCAGTATAGTCGTAACTGTTTATGAATCCCAGATTGACCAAACAAAAATGGAAACAGAAACATATAAAGTTGCTGAAAACTACATTGGAATCGCTTAGGATTCCTAACATCAGCATAACTTCCCCTTAAATTTCCTCATTTCTTACTTTTTGTTTTTAATTTTGTTAGTTTACAGCAGTTTCAACGAGAGATTATTCTTTTTGTTGTAATATACTGTAATTCTTATTGTATGGCCAATAAAAGCAAACTAGTAAAACTAAACCCCAAAAGGTATTTTATTTATTACCCATAGTTCATCCCCAGCACTGAGTTCTGTTCTCAATACACCTTTACCTGACGAAGACAAATCACAAGTGAATGTCAGTAGGGTAGTCAAATGTAGCATGTTTGACTGTGTGTTTCCTTCTGCACACCTGGCTACGTGTACCAAGGAGACTGTTCAGTGCTGTGCTAACGGAGAAGTGTTTAAGTACCAAGGAGACTGTTCAGTGTTGTGCTAACGGAGCAGTGTTTAAGTACCAAGGAGACTGTTCAGTGCTGTGCTAACGGAGCAGTGTTTAAGTACCAAGGAGACTGTTCAGTGTTGTGCTTACAGAACAGTGTTTAAGTACCAAGGAGACTGTTCAGTGTTGTGCTTAAAGAACAATGTTTAAGTACTAAGGAGACTGTTCAGCGTTGTGCTTAAAGAACAATGTTTAAGTACCAAGGAGACTGTTCAGTGTTGTGCTTACAGAGCAGTGTTTAAGTACCAAGGAGACTGTTCAGTGTTGTGCTTAAAGAACAGTGTTTAAGTGCCACGCTTCTCATTTAGAGTTTTTGTTACAGAAAAAAATCGTATTTACAGCATGAACTCTGTCTTCATTGACGGAGTTGTAGTGTTTTCCCCATTGTGAATGCATGATGAAACCAAACACTGAAAGTTGTCTTACTATTGTTGGTATTTTAATTTATTTTGAACACAATCCATGTACGTGTTTTGCAGTACTTATTTTTTCTTCTTTTCTGGCTGTTACTGTTACAAATGTGTGGCTAACTTTCTCTTATCCCACCCTTTCCACCCTGATTCTGATCTGAAGTCCTATAACTGCACGAATTCTAGTATAAATTATTGTATTTATTTATTTATTTTATTGGCACGGGTGTGTGTGTGTGTGGGGGGGGGGGGGGGTACCAAGTACTGCTACATAGTGAAGTGGGTGGCAATTTGAGTGGTTCTTTTCTCCTTCCCCCCCCCCCCTTTTTTTTTTTTTTTTAAACAATATTGTGCTTATCATTGTTTGTTTTTACACCTTTTATATAATATAATTTGCTACGGGAGAAATTCGTATTAATGAGAAGTTAAATAAAAATGCAATGTGTACAGCGTAGTGGTTTGTAACACACACACACACACACACACACACACACACACACACACACACACACACACACACACACACACACACACACACACAAATACACCACACACACACACACACACACACACACACACACACAAACACACCACACACATACACACACACACACACACACACACACACACATACACACACACCCAAATACACCACACACACACACACACACACACACACACACACACACACACAAACAAACATGCTCCCCCCCCCCCCCCACGCCCCCCTCCCCAGTGTAAGTGCAGGAAAGAAGATTCAGCTAGAATGAGTGAAGAATCGAGAGGGAGGTGGAGGAGAGTGTAACACACACACACACACACACACACACACACACACACACACACACACACACACACACACACACACACACACACACACACACACACACACACACACACACACACACATGTAAATGCAGGAACGAAGACTGAGCTAGAAAGAGTGAGGAAGGGAGAGAGAGGCAGGTGGAGCAGAGTATTGGGGCAGTGGGTGAGCTGTAGTGACGGTACGTGTTTCCTGACAGGTAGTGAAGGACCTGGTGACTATCTTCCCCGTCCTGCGGGACTGGCTGGCAGACTTCCTCTCCCAGAACTGTACCATGACCGCCTCCATGATCGGCAGGAACTTGCTGATTGAGCAGGTAGGCTAACAGGCCACATTTTGCACCTAGGCCATATTATGCAGGAAGGCAAATAGGCCACATTATGCATGTCGGCTACATTATGTATGTAGGCCACATTATACAGGAAGGCCAATAGGCCACATTATGCGTGTAAGCTACATTATGTATGTACGCCAAATTGTACAGGAAGGCCAATATGCAGCATTATTCAGGGAGGCCACAACGTGTAGGCCAATAGGCTACATTATGCAGGTACGCCAATAGGCCACATTATGCACGTAGGCCACACAATGCAGGTAGGCCAATAAGCCATATTATGCACCTGGGCCACATGATGCAGGTAGGTCACATTATGCACGTAGGCCACATTATGCAGGTGCGCCAATAGGCCACATTATGCAGGTAGGCCACATTATGCACGTAGGCCAATGGGCCACATTATGCAGGTAGGCCAACAGGTCACATTATGCAGGTAGGCCAATAGGCCACATTATGCAGGTAGGCCAACAGGCCACATTATGAAGGTAGGCCACATTATGCAGGTAGGCAATAGGCCACATTATGCAGGTAGGCCACATTATGCAGGTAGGCCAATAGGCCACATTATGCAGGTAGGCCACATCATGCAGGTGCCAGAGGAATATTGTATTAACCTTCTCCGTAAGACGTCTGCCTGCACGGTTCTGCGAAACTTGAAGACGGAGATGTTTCACAGTTATATTATTAAAAGCGACACACACACACACACACACACACACACACACACACACACACACACACACACACACACACACACACACACACACACACACACACACACACACACACACATACATACACACACACAAAAGCAGTTGCACAGACCTTGCTGGTTGAAGCAAAGGCCCTGTTCTGCGCTGGAATTAAAAACTGTTGCAGTCCACAGCTGTCCGGTATGAATAATAAATTAATAAATTGTATTTATAATTTAGTGAGCCGGTTTGGCCTAGCGGTAAGGCGGAAGGACCTCTATTCGATACCGCTTCGGCTCTCCTTTCTCTTCGAAAAGGTGGTTTGTGGACACTGTCTTGTGACTTTGTCCATCACTTCCTACTGAAACATTAAAATGGCTCTCGTCGCTGCCCACCTTAATGCAGAAGGCAGTCTGGTGGTGACAGTGTAGCGATAGGTATATACAATCCCCCTTCCCCCACCTCCATACCCCCTTCCCCCCTTCTCCCCGTCCCTAATAAGCCGTAGGGTTTCTGTTGACGTTAGGCACCATGTTTACTTACTTACTTGTATTTATAATGCGCCTGTCCAGGTCTACAAAAACGAGCTCCAAGCACCAAACTGTGTACGGTGTTAACGTGTTTCAGGTGCTGCGACTGCTGCATCACCTGGTCAAGTTCGGCTACTACATGGACCTGGACGACGTGCGGAAGTTGTTGCCTCCTTGCTGAGTTTGCTCGATGGCCGCCACGACGTTCCCTTCCCCAAAGACAAGGGCAAAGGTTAGCTGTGCCGAGACTGCACTCGTTTTCTAA
>OY757546.1:14152677-14170631 GCA_963584105.1 Alviniconcha strummeri | reverse complement strand
GTCAGCACTGTTGGCTGTACATGTCAGCACTGTTGGCTGTACATGTCAGCACAACTGGCCGTACATGTCAGCACTACTGTCTGTACATGTCAGCACTACTCGCTGTACATGTCAGCACTACTGTCTGTACATGTCAGCACTACTCGCTGTACATGTCAGCACTACTGGCTGTAATGTCCCAGGACCAGTACGCGGGCATGGAGACGGTGTTCCGCAAGACGCTGTTCCTGTTGAGGCTGCTGATCCGAGAGAATCACAAGGTGCAGGACAAGATCTTCGACAATCTCGACAAGCTCCTCGACGTTCAGATCGTCAGGTCGGATCTAGCTCTGGCCCTGAAGGAGGTGAGTCAAGTTTGACGATGCATCAGGTTTGACGATAGTGAGTAAAGTTTGACGATACATGAGGTTTGACGATAGTGAATGAAGTTTGACGATGTATCCGGCTTAACGATAGTGAGTGAAGTTTGACGATGTATCCGGTTTGACGATAGCGAGTGAGGTTTGACGATGCATAAGGTGTGACGATAGTGGTTGAGGCTTGACAAGGCATCAGGTCTGACGATAGTGAATGAGATCTGACAATGCATCAGGTTTGACGATAGTGAGTGAAATTTGTCGATGCATCAGGTTTGACGATAGTGAGTGAGATTTGACGATGTATTATGTTTGACGATAGTGAGTGAGGTTTGACGATATATCATGTTTGACGATAGTGATTGAGGCTTGACGATGTATCAGGTTTGACGATAGTGAGTGAGGTTTGACGATGCATCAGGTCTGACGGTAGTGAATGAGATCTGACAATGCATCAGGTTTGACGATAGTGTATGAAGTTTGACGATGTATCATGTTTGACGATAGTGAGTGAGGATTGACGATGTATGAGGTTTGACGATAGTGAGTGAGGTTTGGCGATTGGTGCTTGAGATTCCACAACAGGTGAGTAAGATTTGCAGTAGCTGACTTGACCACAGATAATAATAATAAATGGAAATTGTTATAGCGCCACTAACTGTTCATGGATAGGTAGTCTCACAGCGTTTGATGCCTCGCTGGTGAATTAATTAAGACTGGTGCATATTTTCGAGTCTGCGTTGGATTTCCAAGGAAAGGATGACGAAAATCCAAGAAGGAAACACGCCCTTTTTATGAACATGTTTATTTATGTGCCGAGTTGCCAGCACAGAAGAAAGATGATTTTTTTTTTTTTTTTTTTTTTTTTTTTTTTTGTGCAGAGTTTTATCAGGAACTAGACTCGACTTACTTCTGAAGCACAGTACTAATTAAGGCCTCCTCGCAGTATACTTTCAGATTTCCATCGGGATATAAACACGACTTGCCTGTGGAATACAGAAGTGAGGCCGCCTCATAATTTACTTGCAGATTTTCTAAACACGCCTTGCCTGTAGAGTACAGAAGTAATTAAGGCCGCCTCATGTTTTACTTGCACATTTACACCGGGAAGCAGGCGACTTGACTGTGCAGCAGAGAAATAAAACCTCATTCTTTACTTGTAGATTTTCATCGCAAGTTACACACGACTTACCTGTGCACAGAAGTAAGGTTGCGTCAAGTTTTTACTTGCAGACTTTCACCGCAAACCACACACGATCGGCTTACCTGCGGAGTCCAGAAGTAAGATCGCCTCATGTTTGACTTGCAGATTTTCACCGCAAAATACACACGATCGACTTACCTGTGGAGCAGAGCAGTAAGGTCGCCTCATGTCTGACTTGCAGATTTTCAACGCAAACTACACCCAGCTTTCCTGTGGAGCACAGCAGTAAAGCGGCCTCGCTTGGTTACTTTCAGATTTTCATCGGAAACCAAACGACTTTCCTGTGGAGCACAGCAGTAAAGCGGCCTCGCTTGGTTACTTTCAGATTTTCATCGGAAACCAAACGACTTTCCTGTGGAGCACAGCAGTAACCCGCCTCGCTTGGTTACTTTCAGATTTTCATCGGGAACCAGACGACGTGTCTGAAGGTGCACTCACGGCAGGTGCAGCGCATCGTGCTGCTGGTGGCGGAGAGTCAGCAGGCGGCGCCGGAGTTCCTGGAGCTGCTGCGAGCCCTGGTGAAGGTGGAGGGACTGGACCTGACCATCAAACGCAACCAGGCCCTCGTCATGAAGTACATCATGCAGAACTTCAAGAAGGCAGCCTACGTCCTCGACCAGCCCAGAAATCTCAGGTGGGGGGCGTGAATGAACGTTGACGTTGCTGGCGTGTGAGGTTGCGTCTCAGAAGGTTTGTGTGTGAGCTCTGTATCTGGCTTCTCAGGTTTGTGTGAGGTCTGTACCTTGCATTTCAGGTTTGTGTCTGAGCTCTACCTTGCGTAGATTTGTGTCTGAGCTCTGTACCTTGCGTAGGTTTGTGTAAGCTCTGTATCTGGCATTTCAGAAGTTTTGTGTCTGAGCTCTGTAGGTAGCAATTCAGGTTTTGTCAATGTTGTCCTTAAAGTATTCCTCGTTTTTGAACATTTGCGATAAGTATTTAGTATAAGGGCAATAGCAACAGCAAATTACATGTGCAAGACGCCTAACCCCGATAGCCATTCTTACTTCGATTTGATGGCCCACTGAATCTGTTAAGCTGAAGGTGGGCCACAGTCTCTGTCCTGCCCCAAGATGCATAGTATCTGCCTGTCAACGCTTGCAGTGCAGTTCAACAAAAATGGCAACGCACTTCACTTCACTTCACTTCAGCTCTTTGGTCTACACGGAACGATTTCCTTTGTGTGCAGGGAGAACATTCTGACCAATCAAACGGACCGAGGACACCTGACCTACTTCATCAGTCTGGTCGACTTGTTGGCCACGTGTGCCGAGGTAAGGTTCGCGTTTCGCCTAAATTGTATATTTTTTGAGGAAGGGGATCTTGCTGGGGGATGACTTGGGGTGATGTGACAACTTACGCAAACGTGTTATAGCCGAACATTCGTCTTATAGTGTGAGTGGTCGCAAGCCACGTGGATAGCTTTCCGTTAACAACACAAATAGACACGCACGCTCACATACAGACTAACAGATACACACACACACACATATGCACGCACGCACGCACGCACACACACATACGCACACGCACGCACGCACGCACACACATACGCACACGCACACGCACACACGCACACACACACACACACGCACACATACACACGCACACACATACACACACACGCACATACACACTTACACACGCACACACACACACACACACACACACACACACACACACACACACACACACACACACACACACACACACACACACACACACACACACCGACACCGACACCGACACACACACACACACACACACACACACACACACACACACACACACACACACACACACACATACACACACACACACACACACACACACACACACACACATTCATGGGCTTGCAGTGTCATGTACACAGCACGCTGGGAACACAAACTGAGACAACTGTGAGCAGTGGACTGACCAAGGCGGTTCACCTGCAGTTTTTAATTATCGCTTCCTGTGACCCCGGCTTCTTGACTGACGACTGTGTGTACTTGGCCGCACGTGCGCAGGGCGAGAACAAGTTCATCGAGTCGCTGTGCCAGACCATCGTGCCGGTGGAGGAGCTGCTGTGGGTTATGAACCACGCCGGCATCGACTGCAACCTCAAGCGGCCCTTCCTGCACTTCATGCTGTGGGTCTACATGAAGACGACGGGCAGTAACCTCGTGGAGAGCGGGGCCGCCGACCTGCAGCACGACAAGTCAGTGTTGTTGTTGTTGGTGGTGGTGGTGGTGGTGGTGTTGTTGTTGGTGATGGTGGTGGTGGTGGTGCTGCTGCTGCTGCTGCTGCTGCTATTTGTGTTGTTAATCGCGTTTATATAGCGCTATTCTCCGCTCTCGAGCAGACTCACTGCGCTCGTGTCCTTCCCGCCTCTGTAGTAACCCGTTGACACAGGCTGTGCTAGTGCGATGACACGATGTGGTGATCATTCACACAGGCTGTGACACTGTACATGGTGATCATTCACACAGTCTGTGTCATGCTGTGCTGTGTATAGTGATCATGAGGCTATGAAACGCTGTAATGATGGTCATTAACACAGGCTGTGACTCGCTGCACATTGTGATCATTCACAGGCTGTGACTCGCTGCACATTGCGATCATTCACAGGCTGTGACACGCTGCACATTGTGATCATTCACAGGCTGTGACTCGCTGCACATTGTGATCATTCACAGGCTGTGACTCGCTGCACATTGTGATCATTCACAGGCTGTGACTCGCTGCACATTGTGATCATTCACAGGCTGTGACACGCTGCACATTGTGATCATTCACAGGCTGTGACACGCTGCACATTGTGATCATTCACAGGCTGTGACACGCTGCATATTGTGATCATTCACACAGGCTGTGCTAATCGTTGTCCACGTGTCAAATTTTGCCGCTATACTCGCAAAAAAAAGCACACCAAGGGTGTATGTACTATAGAAGTCAGGGTATACTCGGAAGCCAGAAGACGCTGATATTGGTATACTCCTTCTGATGGTAGCTAAGGGTTATCACAAAGGCATCTCACGCTATAAAGCCTAAGCAGGTGTGGTCACTTGTATATATTTTCTTGCTTAGCCTGCTGCCAGCTACCGCCTGTCTTGCAACTTCCTTCCCAGGGATTCGGTTGAAGCTGGCGGTAATGGAATCTCAGCTTGTAGCTATAATGATATTTCTATGGCTGACGGCTTTGATAACAGAGAACCAGACCATAGTCCCTTTGGACAGCTGTAAGATGGATTTTGTGGGACTTTAAAACAGGCTATAACTACGCGAACGAGAGGAGTAGGAAGAGAGAGTCGCTTCGCCTTAAACTTGATAAAACCATTTAGGAATGAATGAACAACTTCTGGTGAGGCTGACAAACTAGAACAGACCTAGGAAAATATACTCACCAGTACGACGAAACACAAGGAAACAACACGACCGCGCTGGACAAAAAAATTCTTCTTCGGGTGCAAGAAGATAGATAGACAGCAAAAGAAGAAGGAAACAAGAAAAAGGACAGACAAGTAGCTTCTTCGCTTCCTTCTTCTTTTGCTTCTTCTTCCTTCTTCTTCCTTCTTCTCTTGCACCCAAAGAAGACCATTTTTGTCCAAGGCGGTCGTGTTTTCTGGTGTTTCGTCGCACTGGTGAGTACACTTCCCTAGAGCTGTTCTAAGTAAAACCATTTTAGAAGCATGGACTTCTCAGGATGGAAGAAGGAAGCGCGTGTATCCGTGTCTGTTGCCTGGCTTGCCATTGTAGAAAGTTCAGTAGTAAAATGGATGTACCTCTGGTGGAGTTTATGTACTTTGTATCTACACGCATGCCAGGTGAGAGTTACCGTAGGCGACTCAGGTCTTTGTTGTTTATTTGTGTTACGTATTTCGAGCGCTAATGAACTCCCTTGTGTGTTGAGTTCAGTAGTAACCCCTTTCACAAAGGTTGAACATACTTCATCCTCTTGGTCATCAGGTCCACGTATTTCCAGCGCTAATTAACTCCCTTAAGTGTTGAGTTCAGTAGTAACCCCTTTCACAAAGGTTGAACACGCTCCACTCTCTTGGTCTTCAGGTCCATGTGGGACTTCATCCACTCCGTTACGGGCGACATCCACCAGCTGATCGACTACCTGTCCCGCCACCCGGACAAGGTGCACGTGCTGCTGAAAACGCCACCGCCCAAGAGTGAGGTGGCCGAGGGCACAGACACGCGGGCCGTTATGCAGCACATCCTCTTCTACATCTTGGATGGAGTGCTGCCCTTCCTGCACGTGAGTGATGATAATAATAACCCAGTAAACATGCAGGATCCGATTCGCATCCGGTCCGGATCGGCTGGGAAACAGCGTCCAGAAGCGGACTCCATGATTCTTGCACACCGGCTTGCTTCCGGACCGGATCTGTTTGGCCAAAACCTGACACAGTCAGCCAGAACTGAACCGGATACGGGCTGGTTTTGCACAATATTATCCGGGACGTCTCTGGAAGAACGGAACCGAGTCTGAAAGCGGGAAACCGGTAGCGGGCCGGTTGCGTCCTGCCAGAAACCGGACCCGATGATTCTTGCACACAGGCTTGCTTCCTGACCAGATCTGTTTGGCCAGACCCTGACCAGACCATCCAGATCGGATCCTGGTCGGTTTTGCGCAATATGATCCTTGCCTGCTTTGGAAAAACGAACCTGAAACGGACGCGGGAATTCGCATCCGGCATATACGATCCGGCCCGATTCTGGCTGCACGCTGGCCGTAACGGCCATAACTGGCCGTAACCAAAGTGCTTTCGGATCGGATCCGGCACGTTTACTGGGAATGTACATTTAGCATGAGTTCATTAACACCCTGAGCGCTCACATGATACATATTAACCTAAATTTGATATTTTATACACAGGTAGAGGACAGTCCCACCAGAATAATTTACATAAGGCATTATAGGAAACAAACACACACTCTCTCTCTCTCTCTCTCTCTCTCTCTCTCTCTCTCTCTCTCTCTCTCTCCTCTCTCTCTCTCTCCTCTCTCTCTCTCTCTCTCTCTCTCACACACACACACACACACACACACACACACATACACACACACACACACACACACACACACACACACACACACACACACACACACACACACACACACACACACACACACACACACACACTGACTGAAGCAGAAACAGAGTATATCAACGGCTGCAAGATATACATGTATGTGTGCCATCTCTGTTATCACTGAAACTACTATGCAGAAGAAGACTGTTGGAGCGTGTGGATGTCTCACACGAGGAAACCTAGACTGGGGCGGAGCAAGATATTTATATATTTATGTATTTAGCAAGAGTAATATACAAGTTACGTTTAAATTCATGGAACTCTAAATATTTACAGAACGTGACATGCGTTTGTAAAAATGTGTTCTCTGTTCAACACATACTGCTTGAATGTCCTATTAATACAGAGTTATTTCAGAAAAATGGATATGACTTTAATGCTTACAACAACGTGGGAGATATTTTGTATAATACTGGTGTTATCGCTAATATTGTCAAATCGATTGTTCATAGTCCTGTGGGAAAAGTAGTATAAATAATAATTATATGTTGTTGTTGTTGTGTTTTTGTTTTTGTTTTGTTGTTTGTTTGTTTGTGTGTGTGTGTGTGTGTGTGTGTGTGTGTGTGTGTGTGTGTGTGTGTGTGTGTGTGTGTGTGTGTGTGTGTGTGTGTGTGTGTATGTGTGTATGTGTGTCTAATATCACCTCGATGTGAACAGACATAAAATAAAATATTGATTGACTGGGGCGAAGGGGGGTGGGGGTGGATGTGAGAATACATTAGATCATGTGTGCTTTACCAGGCCTCATGAGTATGCTTTACCAGATGTTCTACATGAAAGCGATCTCACTGCGTGTGTTTTGTCAGACATTCTACACAGTGTTCTACTCCCCGGACAACGCTGTCTACACCAATGAGGTCAACACGACTGAAAGCGTGGCAAATGCGCTGATTGTAAGTCTTCTGTTGTCGTTGTTGTTGGTGTTAGTTTACGTGTCGTTTTACTTGCATGAACAAGAATAAGTCTAATGGATTTGAACGCTAGCAAGTCTTAGCATTCTTTCTCTGTTCAATAATTGAATCGGTTAATTGTCAGGCACGGGTACACCGTAGACACTTGCAGCAGATAATTATAATTCTTTGACTGAACTGATAAAGTGTTACGGTGATTTGAACTAGCATGCTGGGCTTTGATGATGCTCGTTTCACATCACTGGCGGGAGCTGACACAAGTATCATTTTCGTGATTTTCGTGCGTTAATGTCCTCTCGACAAAAAACGTCTTTTGTCGCGACAAAGTATGCTTGTCGAGACAAAACAGTTGTTGCGACAAGCACGTGTGCTTTGTCGCGACAAAAAATATACTTGTAGCAGCTCCCGCCAATGATAGTTTTATACAGCGCTATTCTCCGCATGACACAGACACACAATCTGCAGATTTTCGGGGTAATTAATCCCCTTCATCAAGCGACAAAACGACATTTAAACAACAGTTAAACGGTTAAAAACGACGAAGAACGAGACGAGATAGGAAATAACTTATTTTCTGTTTGGTTGAGTTCTTCCAAGCACCGGACAAGAGAACAACAACTCAGCCAAACAGAAGATACAGTTATTTCCTTTCTCATCTCATTTTTCATCGTTTTTAACCGTTTAACTGTTGTTTAAGTGTGGTTTTGTCGCTTGACGAAGGGGAAGTAAGTAAGTAACTTGGTGTTTCACGCCCATTCTACCAGTGCGGTTATATCAGGGCGAGTGACGAAAGAGATTGCCCTGAAAATTTGAAGACTGTGTCTTATGTCATAATAAATAAGCGTTCTTTTGAATCTTTTATATGTTTGAATCTCGTTTAGAACGCTAGCATGTTATCTTGTTCAGATTTTTTTCGTTTTGTTTGTTTGTTTTTACTTGTCATGCACTGGGGTGATAAGAAGTGAGCGCACCAAGTGCGAGCACTGAATTGTCTCTGTCGTTTTGCTCTGTGTCCAGGCGCTGTGTGATCTGCTGGGCGGTCACGTGACCAACCCGCAGTACCTCAAGAACGTTGTGTTGTGTCTCACCACTGTGGTGTCCGTGTCAAGTGCTTCCAAGACGGTCAGTGGCCACAACGCACGTTTCCCCCCTCTCTATCTGTGTGTGTGTGTGTGTGTGTGTGTGTGTGTGTGTGTGTGTGTGTGTGTGTGTGTGTGTGTGTGTGTGTGTGTCTCTTTGTCTCTGTCTCTGTCTCTCTCTGTCTCTCTCTGTCTGTCTGTGTGCCTGCCTGTCTGTCTGTCTGTCTGTCTGTCTGTCTGTCTGTCTGTCTGTCTGTCTGTCTGTCTCTCTCTCTCTCTCTCTCTCTCTCTCTCTCTCTCTCTCTCTCTCTCTCTCTCTCTCTCTCTCTCTCTCTGTGTCTTTGTCTGTCTCTCTCTCTCTTTGTCTGTCTCTGTCTGTCTGTCTGTGTGCCTGCCTGCCTGCATGCCTGTCTGTCTGTCTGTCTGTCTGTATCTCTCTCTCTCTCTCTCTCTCTCTCTCTCTCTCTCTCTCTCTCTCTCTCTCTCTCTCTCTCTCTCTCTCTCTCTCTCTCTCTCTCAGTATTGGTGTGGGAATGTATCTGTGTGCGTGTGCATGTGTGTTTGTGTGTGTGTGTGTGTGTGTGTGTGTGTGTGTGTGTGTGTTTGTGTGGGTGTGGGTGTATTGTGTGGGTGTGCATTTGTATGTGTGGCTGTGTCTGTATTTGTATGGGTGTGTATCTGTGTACGTGTGGATGTGTGTGGATGGCTGCAGATGTGTATCTGTCGGTTTGTTTGTGTGTGTGTGTGTGGGGGGGGGGGGTATTGGTGTGGGTATTTGTTTGCGTGTGGATGTGTGCAATATGTGTACCGATGTGGGTGTGTATATGTGTGCCTGTGCGTGCGCATGCGCGTGGATGTATATATGTGTGTGTGCGTGGGTGTGTGTGTGTGGGGGGGGGGGCGTATCTGTGTGAGCGTGTGTGGCGGGGGTGTTTATGAGGGGGAAACGCGCGCACGTGTGTGTGAACGGGCGTGCGTTAATGTCCGTGTAGAGATGCATTAACTACCAGCAGCAAATCTGTTGACAGTAGCTACTTTTCTGCGCCAGCAACTGAGCATCGACCTTATTTCCCATTCCCATTGGCTAACTGTAGCTCTTGTTTCGCTGACGTTCCTTACTCGAATGGGTACGTTGGCTCACAAGCATGCGGGGTTTAGCTGAACTTTGTGTACTTATCGTTAATACCAGAAACTGTACAATACGAGAAACGCGTGCTGTGTTTCAGCTGTTGGTCAGTGTTCTGGAGAAGTTCACAGGAGACATGAAGTTGGCAGACAGCACCACTGCTGTCAGAAAGGTAAGTCCCTCACTGTGTGTGTGCGTGTGTGCGTGCGTGCGTGCGTGCGTGCGTGCGCGTGCGTGCGTGCGTGTGCGTGCGTGCGTGCGTGTGTGTGTGTGTGTGTGTGTGTGTGTGTGTGTGCGTGCGTGTGTGTGTGTGCGTGTGTGTGTGTGCGTGTGCGCGCGTGCGTGCATGTGTGTGCGAGTCTGTGTGTGTGCGTGCGTGTGTGTGTGTGCATTTATGTTGTATGCACTGAATTTTGACAATATTTGTAGAGAACGTGTAAGCGCTTAGGGCCTATGCGGGTTAGGCGCTCTAAGTATTCATTATTATTATTATTATTATTAATAGCCATCCAGACACTTTCACTACCATGTCCTCGGTGTCACAAGGGACAGTGGTTAGTTCTTATTGACAGTGACTGTAAAGCGAACCTTTGTATCACTCGCTGTTCGATGTGTAGTACCTTCTCAGACCGGGCAGAAATTATCCAGAATTGCAAGCGTGTGTAAATCATATTTTTGTGTGTTCGTTGTGAGCTATTTGGACCTGAGTGTGTAAATCATATTTTTGTGTGTTCGTTGTGGGCTATTTGGACCTGAGTGCATGGTGTTTTGTTCGTCTTGAATTGCAAACGCATAACAGTTTCACAAGAACGCTATTTATTAGGACAAAACACAACATGCGAATTTTCGGGTTAATTGTCTTACCCGAAAATTTGCATGTTGTGTTTTGTGCTAATAAATAGCGTTCTTTTGAACCTTTTATGTGTGTGGATCTTGTTTTAGAACGCTAGCAGTCATTTTTGTTTCAGATTTTGTTGTTGTTGTTGTTGTTGTTTGTTTGTTTGCTTGCTTGTTTGTTTGTTTTTTTGTTTTTTGTTTGTTTGTTTGTTTTTTGAATTGCGCTCTGAACTGAGCGTTTGATGTTCTTGTGATACGTTTTGCCCTGGTATGACCCATGAGATTGTCTAGGCGATAACAACCAATGATCCCGGTACAAGTGCAAGCCAGTGATCCGTGTATAAGTGCAAGCCAATGACCCGTGTATAAGTGCAAGCCAATGATCCGTGTACAAGTGCAAGCCAATGATCCGTGTACAAGTGCAAGCCGTTGTGTGGTGTTGACGGACGTCGTGGTGTGGTTTGCAGGGCAACATGGAGTACTACGCAGCGGAGCTGGAGCTGAACGCCAAGTTCCACACGTTCACCAGCAACTGCATGCTGGTCCACAGCGGCCACAACACCGTGCAGGCTCAGCTCAAGGTCCCCTTTAAACGAGGCGAGTTGGCCACCTGCATCACCTCCACATCTACACCTCCACCTGTACATCCTCACACAGTGCATCTGTACACATGCACCTTCGTACATACATCTCCAGTACTTTGTACATCTTCCGATAGTGCATTTTTACACATGCATTTACACATGCTCTTTCATACGTACATCTCCAGCACTTTGATACATCTTCACACGGTGCATCTTTACACATGCATCTCCATATATATATATATATCCAGCACGTTGTACATCTTCACACAGTACATTTTTACACAGGCACCTTCATACGTACATCTCCAGCACTTTGTACATCTTCACACAGTGCATTTGTACGCATGCACCTCCATACGTACATATCCAGCACTTTGTACATCTTCACACAGTGCATTTTTACAAATGCACATTCGGACGTACATCTCCAGCAGTCTGTACATCTTCACACTGTACATCTTCAGCGGCCACAACACCGTGCAGGCTCAGCTCACGGTCCCCTTTAAACGAGGCGAGTCTGCCGTCTGCATCACCTCCACATCTACACCTCCACCTGTACAGCCTCACACAGTGCATCAGTACACATACACCTCCATACATACATCTCCAGCACATTGTATGTACGTCTTCACATAGTGCTTCTTTATACATGCACCTTTATTCATGCATCTACATATGTACACATGCACCTCCATACATGCATCTCCAGCACTTAGTACATCTTCACACGGTGCATCTGTACACATGCACCTCCATACATGCATCTCTATGTACACATGCACCTCCATACATACACCTCCAGCACTTTGTACATCTTCACACAGTCTGTATTACACATCTGGACACATGCACCGCTATACATACATCTCCAGAACGATGTACATCTTCACACAGTACATCTTTACATACGCGCCTCCATCCATGCATCTCTAGCACTTTGTACATCTTCACACAGTGCATCTGTACACATGCACCTCCATGCATGCATCTCCAACACTTTGTATGTACATCTTCACACGGTGCATTTTTACACATGCACTTCCATACATTCAGCTCTGTTGCACGGAGAGACAGACAGACAGACAGATAGAGACAGAGACAGAGATTTCAAAATGCATACAACACCCACAGCCTTTTTTTTTTCTTTTTCTTTTTTAGCTTTAGTTTTTTTTAGCGGGTAATTAGCTTTGCTGGATGACGGAGCGAAAGGCCAGGCGCAGTACAGACTCAGGTTCAATTCCACGGCGCGACAAGGGATTTTCTCCCAGAGTCAACTTTCAGCGGAGACTCTCCTGCGGTGTTCATACAAACACTGTTTGCAGTTGCTGAGCGCACGTTAAAAATTCCAAACACTGGCAGCCGGCATACCATTGTTTGGACACACGAAAATAATCCACACGTTGGTTGGAATAGGTAGCGTTGCTTTTGCGACTTCTGTAGCCTAAGTCATTCCTGCAAGGGATAAATGAAGTGTTCAATAAGGAAGAAAAAAAAGTGTGCTGCGTGTCGTTTTTTGTTGTTTAGTTGGTGGGTGTGTGGGTGTGTGTGTGTGGGGGGGGGGGGGGGGGGGGTTGTTTTGTTTGCTTTGTTTTGTTTTGGGGGGGGGTTGTTTGCTTTGTTGTTGTTTGTTGTCTTTTGTTTTTTTGTTGTTTTGGGGGGTTCTTTTATTTTATTTATTTATTTCTTCTTCTTCTTCTTCTTCTTCTTCTTCTTCTTCTTCTTCTTCTTCTTCTTCTTCTTCTTCTTCTTCTTCTTCTTCTTCTTTGTGGGAGGGGGGGGGGGGTAGGAGCGGTGTTGGAGAGAGAATAATAACAGCTGGCCTTGTGCACGGTTGTGTTGGCAGAGTACACAGCACGTGGTACCAACGAGGAGCTGCCACTGGGAGAGGAGTTCCAGAGCCTGGTCCGCTGCTTCATCAACCAGAACGAGAAGAAACCAGTGAAGCGATTCGCCCCGGCCAGAAAGCTGGTAGAGCAGTTGTGGTGAGAACCAGATTTTCCTTTCCATTCTAAAAATGTAATGTGGTAAATAAACAAATATAAATATAAAACACATATAAAGATAATAAATTTAAAAAAAAAAAAACGTACACCGTACTTGTAAGTATAACGATGCGCCGTGACGTATCACTTTTTGTCCTATGTGGCTTGTAAGTCTAACGATGCGCCGTGACATATAACTTCTTGTCCTATGTGGCTTGTAAATATGGCGATGCGCCGTGACGTATAAACTTCTTGTCCTATGTGGCTTGTAAACAGAACGATGCGCCGTGGCGTTGTGTAACCTTTTGTCCTAAGTGGCTTGTAATTATAACGATGTGGCATGACGTACAACATCTTGTCCTACGTGGCCTGTAAGTCTAGCGATGCGCCGTGACGCTGAGCTGCTTGGACGCTTGTGCCGTGACGCCGAGCTTGCTTGTTGCCTGTGCAGTGACGCTTTGCTGTTTGTTGCCAGGGCAGTGACGCTATGCTATTTGTTGCCTGTGCCGTGACGCTGATGCTGAGCTGCTTGTTCCTTTGTGCCGTGACGCTGAGCTGCTTGTTCCCTTGTGCCGTGACGCTGAGCTGCTTGTTCCCTTGTGCCGTGACGCTGAGCTGCTTGTTCCCTTGTGCCGTGACGCTGAGCTGCTTGTTCCCTTGTGCCGTGACGCTGAGCTGTTTGTTCCCTGTGGCGTGACACTGAGCTGCTGGTTGCCATTGTCGTGATGCTGAGCTGCTTGTTCCCTGTGCCGTGACGCTGAACTGCTGGTTCCCCGTACCGTAACTCTGTGTTGCCTGTGCAGGATCTCAGCTCAGCAGTGCAAGCAGCCGCACCCCGACCAGCCGACCCACGCCGACCTGGATGTGAGATGTCTACAGGTGCTGCGGGCCATTGTGCACAACGAGGAACGCAAACTGCCCGAGGACTGGGCCGCCAGGACGGCGGAGGAAAAGATCAAAAAGTAGGTTTGCTAGTTTGCTGTTTATTACCTACTTGATATTGTTGTTGTTGTTAACAGTAATACATTGTTGAGTAACCGTCAGACAGCTGACTTGTTCTGTCGTTCACAGACAGCTGGCCTATTCTGTCGTTCACAGATAGCTGGCCTCTTCTGTCGTTCACAGACAGCTGACTTGTTCTGTCGTTTACAGACAGCTGACTTACATCGAGGAGGTGCAGGTGGCGCTGAACGGCCACAGCACCATCATCAAGGTCTTGCCGCACCTGGCCAGGCGGAACGACGACATCGTGCGCGAGGTTCTTGCCTTCATCTGCATCATGCTCTTCAACGCCAACAGAGACGTCCAGGTAAGTGGACATGCATTGTCGATCTTCTAGTCAACAAACAATGGCGTGTGGATCGTCACGCCTTCCAGTCAACAAACAAACAAAGCCTGTCGATCGTCACGCCTTCCAGACAACAAACAAATGTGTGTCGATCGTCACGCCTTCCAGACAACAAACAAATGTGTGTCGATCGTCATGCCTTCCAGTCAACAAACAAAGCGTGTCGATCGTCATACCTTCCAGTCAACAAACAAAGGCGTGTCGATCGTCATGCCTTCCAGTCAACAAACAAAGCGTGTTGATCGTCATGCCTTCTAGTCAGCAAACAAAGCGTGTCGATCGTCATACCTTCCATTCAACAAAGTGCATGTCGATCGTCATGCCTTCCATTCAACATACAAAGCGTGTCGGTCGTCACGCCTTCCATTCAACAAACAAAGGGCATGTCGATCGCTATGACTTCCATTCAACAAACTAGTCATTGCGCTTGTGATGTCATCGTTTGAGTGTTGCTGTCATTGTGATTGTAATGTCATCGTTTGAGTGTCGCTGTCATTTATTTGTGATGTCATCGTTTTAGTGTCGCTTTCATTGTGATTGTGATGTCATCATTGGAGTGTTGCTGTCATTGTGATTGTCATGACATCATTTGAGTCTTGTTGCCATTGTGATTGTGATATCATCGTTTGAGTGTCGCTGTCATTGTGCTTGTGATGTCATCGTTTGAGTGTCGCTGTCATTGTGCTTGTGATGTCATCGTTTGAGTGTCGCTGTCATTGTGCTTGTGATGTCATCGTTTGAGTGTTGCTGTCATTCTGCTTGTGATGTCATCGTTTGAGTGATGCTATCATCAACAGGTTTATATTCTGTTGTGAGTGTTGTTGTCATGAACACGTATATAGTCATTGTGGCTGTTACGGCGTAATGTTTCAGCAATCTATGTTGGAGTATTTCCTGTCCACGAGGGAAGAGGTCTTCTTCATGGCCGTCAGAGACCGTATGCAGATCTCCACCAATGCCATCAAGGAAAAGTGAGTGTTTTGTCCGTGCCTGTCCCTCCTTTTGAAAGCCTACAGCGATTAGTGTAAAGGGGACCAGCATACTGCTTTCTGTACCTAGCTGGACCAGTGGCCTGTTACTGAGAACGGACGTTTAATAACAATAATAACTGAAGTATTTGTAAAGCTCAAAATCTTGTCCATAGAGACTATTCTAAGCGCATACACAAATACACGCGCGCACTCACACACACACACACACACACACACACACACACACACACACACACACACACACACACACACACACACACACACACACAAACACACGCACGCACGCACACACGCTCACTCACACTCACACTCACGCACGCAAGGAGGCACACACAGACACACACACTCACACACACACACACACACACACACACACACACACACACACTCACACTCACACACACACACACACACACACACACACACACACACACACACACACACACACACACACTCTCTCTCTCTCACACACACGAGCATTCTGACTATACAAAGCTAAATATACACGTTTGTTTCCGTGTGAAAATGTTTTAGTGGACAAAGTGTCAGTGCAGTAAAAGTTCACTGTGTGTTTGGAAACGAAAACGTCAGCTTGTCATTTTACACAAAACCGCGCTGAGCTGTCGAGAAAAATGTCGATAAGACCAATTACAAAGTCTCGTAACTTCAGTGGTCTTGTTTTGCACATAACTATTTACATGTATCGCTTCCTATTGCATAAATAAATGTTTTGTAAATTGCGTTGAGCTCAGGAACACTTGGGAGAAAACACGCTTTTGTGAAAAGGGTGTTATTCTGGTGGTGGTGATGGTGGTGGTGATGCACTGGAGATCGATCCTCCATCCTCCTTGTGGTTTAGGCGTCAGATTAGACGATGTAGGTTGTTTGTTTTAGTTTTAGTGGTGTGCTGAGGGAGCGTGTATGGAATAAAGTTAGCAAAACCGTTTTGTCGTAGAAACAAAAGCCAATACAGTGCTGTGTGTGATTTTCGAGTGCCATAATCTTTGCATTTTCTTTCTGTTCTTTACGAACCATTTTATTATAAGGAGTGAGTTATTTTTGTTTCCAACAAATTATTTGCAGTGTGATCCCACCCGAAGGTCCTTCATTTTTCCTTTGTTTCGACATTGAGATAGTTATAACGAAATAATGCGTGTGTGGGTGAAACTTACGTAGAATTATTTAGAATTGTTGACTACTTACGTTCACATGAACATAATTATTTTGAATTGATCACTTTCATTTTCTCTCTCACTTGGTTATTGCATTCTCGTTTTGTTTCCGTTCAGAACTTTGTTGCTGAAAAAGACCCGCCGAAATAAATCTGGGTAAAATGAAAATTAACCTCGCATGATGTCCATTCTTTTGCGTTTCCTTTTTTTTTTTGCCACAGTGTATTTTTGGTTTAGGTTTCTTCACTTGCGTAGATTCAGTTGATTGGAGTGTTTACCTGCAGTACTAATTTCAGTTTATTTTCAGTACGTGTGGTTCTTTCTGCTTTTTTTTTTTTTTTTTTTTTTTGTGCATGGGTTTTAATAATAGCTTGTGATTTCTTTTGACCAAGCATGACAAAAATAAACTGGCTCCTAAATATAATTATTAGAACACAGACGTGTACAAAAATGAGACCGAGAAAAATACAGTTTGTGTTGTCAGATGATCGTCAATACGTCGTGATAGGAATTGTGTGTGCAGTAGTTGTGTGTACATTGATTCTTCAAGCTAGGTTAGATGGAGCGATCCTGGCTGTTCTTATTGTTTCAGTTCGTGCAGTGTGTCCATCAGTGTTTGTAGACTTGGTGTTGTTTCTCATCATCCACGCTTCCTTGGCAACATACTGAGATCGTCATTGGTGTTGCCTGTGTGTACTGTGCCTTACTTGTTACTGTGGAGCTGTGGGTCAAGTGTCAGTAGAAGCCGTTTGTTGACCAGTCTGTTGTACATGTAGCAAGCTAGCACCACAACGCACGTAGACTGCACGAACAACATGACAACAGGATGTTAGATTGTACGAACAAAATAACAGTAAGATGATAGATTGCACAAACAGCATGACAACAGGATGATAGATTGTACGAACAAAATAACAATAAGATGATAGATTGCACAAACAACATGACAACAGGATGATAGATTGCACGAACAACATGACAACCCGGATGAAGCCAAGCGACTACAACCATTGCTGCTACTAGTAACAGATCAATGAACTAGCATGCAGCTACATCACATCAATCACTTCTATTCAAGACGTCAGACACAAAACTGGAATGATGCGGGTTATTTTAACACTTGCAACACTTAACTGGCAGTATTAATCAAGAATGGCAATCGTTTTAACATCTGCGCTGTCAGTGCCGCTTCGTCAGTTTATATATAATATTGAATCTTTTCATTATGTGTTTACCTGTTTGTTTTGTTTTACATTCTAGATGTCTTGAACCGTTTTGT
>OY757546.1:14142677-14150177 GCA_963584105.1 Alviniconcha strummeri | reverse complement strand
GAACGCATAGAATAGAAATGACCTGGCAAGCATGTGGGCAACTTATTTATGAATATGAACACTATTTTGAATATGTATCTGGTGACCCAAAGTTTTGTTGATACGGCGGCTGACTACAGATTATGTGTCTTACGCACTGGCTACGTAGGTAGAAACCAAAGCCTTTAGAACACACTGTAGTCCGATTTCTTTCCCACCTGGTTTCCACAGCATCTCTAGTGCCTTACAATATATGCACAGCTGTTAGTAACCTTGTTGTTCGGCGTAGAAACAGAACACCCAGTTGACAGCTTGCACCCTGTTGCTGGTTGGGGGCGGATGTAGCTTGCACGTTTGTAACAAATCTGAAAGAGAACGCGGCCCAGAGCGCTCGTGAAGAATCAGCACACAGGGGAGCTAATTAGCGCTCGAAAGACGTCACACAAACACAGCAACAAAGACCTGAGTCGCCTACGGTAAGTCTCACCTGGCACGCGTGTAAATACAAGGTACATAAACTCTGCTAGAGTTTGTACCTTTGGTGGAGTTTATATACTTTGTATGTACCTCGGGTGGAATTTATGTACCTTGCATTTACACGCATGCCAGGTGAGAGTTACCGTAGGCGACTCAGGTCTTTGTTGTTGTGCTTGTGTGACGTCTTTCGGGCGCTAATTAACTCCCTTGCGTTTTGATTCTGCACGTTTGCAGGGGACTTATTCCTCTTCGTTGGTCTTTCTCTGCTTTGTGTTTCCAGTCGTTTGCAGGCGTCGTGCGTGGCGTTAAGGTTTTTTTCTCTCTCGTTGGTATTATGTTCATCCTGTGTGGCGCCTCGTTGTGAGAGGCTCCAGATCGATTCGTCATTGACGCACAGTGTCGAGGTGATGTTTGTTTGCTCAGTATATAATTATAAACCGCTTACACGCTTTATTACAACTGTCAGCTGTGGTGATGCCTCTGCTTAGAACACTGATAGTGAATGGCGTCAACGGCCTAACTCAAAGAGAAGAGCCCTACATAATATAAAAAGCTACAGTCACTTATTTAGAATCACACTCTGCGACAAAAGCGCAGTGAGTCTGCTCGAGAGCGGAGAATAGCGCTATATAAAAAATAAAAAACAAAAAAACTGAACATCATATATGGGCCAGACAAATGGAGATTTTAAAAACAACAACAAATTATTTTATATAACAACAGAGATCTCGGGGTTGCTGGAGAATAACATGGTCGAATCATGGAAAATATCTTTTCGTTTTTAGTTTTGCGCCATCCTACAATATATGCACGTGTTGTGTTAAGCCCGTTCTTAATTGGGCGAATGTTTGTTCGCGAACCTAGTTGGAAGTATTCGGCGAAGCTAGTTGGTTCTTAATTGGGCCAACTTTTCTTCGCGAACCTAGTTGGAAGTATTCGTCGAAGCTATATTCGGGGTCCAAAAAGCTTCGCTCAACATGTTCTGGGAACATTCGCCCTATTCGACGATCATTGCCTCTGATTGGCTGAGAGCAGAGCTCTCCTGTGGATGAAGAAAAAATAAAAATGGATGACGGTGTCGCTGGGTTCTTCACTCGCTTCGGGGGGAATTTGTTTATTTGCTGACTTGTGGGAGGCGCAGCCTTGTCTCGGAGACCCAGAATGAGATAGTAGTTAGTTGAATTACCCTGTAAAGGATGATGAAAGTATATTGACTTGACTTTAGCCTACATTTTCGATCATGCTGTCTGCTGCGCGTCTGCCGCAAGTTCGGGCCGAAGCTTGCATCTCATTACAAGCCACTTGAGAACGAAGTAAAGTTTGGACTGTCCGAACCATGTTCGGCGAACTAAAAGTCAAGAAATGAATCATAGTTCGTCGAACCGTCCGAAGTATGTTCGGCGAACAAACATTCGCCCAGTTAAGAACGGGCTTTAGGTTCGGCGTACTGCCGGATAAGCACAAGCCTTTCTGTCATCTCACAGTTACTTTATGCAGTCTGAGTTACATCATCACTTTGGTAAAGTTCTTGCAATTCGATAAATGACACAAAGCAGTTGTGTACAAGAGGCGGACAAGGTTTGTTGATTGGGTGAGTGTTGCTTTACGTCCACAGAAACCGTAGGTTGATTAGGGTCTGGGTTTGTTGATTCCACTAGACTCTGGGAGGTTATATAGTGAGTCAGCATACGACTGTCCTTTCTCAAGCTCTGTATGCACGATGTCTGCTACACTAACTCAGTCCCTCCCTGGTGCCAGTACTAACCTTTGGTTCAGTAATATTTACCCTCATATAATATATCACTTTACAACGATGGTGTGGGGTCATATTTCCTCTTCTCTCCTCTGACTGTAACCACCCAATGTACAAGTCCCCCCACCCCACCTCATCCACCCGCCTGTCACTCGGCATCTCTTGCCTTTTCTGTCCGGCTTGCACCCCATGCACTACCTCCTCGTCCCTCCTTGTGCTTTCCTAGCGCGCCCTGTGCCGCGCCATCGAGCCTGTGGACGACCACAACAAACTCCGACGGAGACTGACATGGCGTCGCAAGTCCTCAGCGGAGAGAAAGCACGGGAAGAAAACGCGAGAAGTGCGCGCCAATGGCATCAGCGCGGCCAAAGACAGTGAGGCCCTGATGGGGTGCCAGTCAGAAATTGAACTGACGGGAGTGCAGGTGGAGGTAAGACGCTCTTTGCGTTGAGAATGAACCAGCGGCGCGCTGAGCTGTGCATGTGGCTGCAGAGAGGAGTTATGGTTAACGAACGTTAGGTATTCCAAGGGATGAAAGAATATGTACTGTTTGTGACAGTGGTGAGGTAGGAGATGAATTTCACTATCTGCTTAACTGTTCCAACGAAAATGTCAAGAGAAACCGTATTAAGTATGTTGATAAATATTATACACATCATCCCAACGTGCCCAAATTTTGTAGTCTCATGAATATGACGTCAAAATATAAGAATATCAAGCTTGCTAAATTTATTAGTTGTATTCTTCAATTATTTTGATTAAGCCAATAACGAACAACGAAAACAAAAAAGAAAAAGTTAATTTTTACGCCTTAGCCTTATATATTTATAACAACTTTGATTTGTGTTTGAGCATTTAATTATTTTTTATATATAAAGTGTGGTAGTTATTTATTAGTAGAACGCATGTACTTGTTCATAGGGAATGTCGTGTGCGAATGTAACTTCGCTTTCTAGCCCCCAGGGGCCAAAAGCTCAATAAAACCTTGAAACCTTGAAAACCTTGTTTGCAGTCGGTGTCTTTTGTTTCCAAGCTGTTCTCTTTTCTGCTGAATGCGTGCATGGACTCTTCAATCTCTTCCTTTATTCTTTGCCGGAATATTCTTGCTTTCTTTGGCCAAAGATGTATGTGCAATCCTTTCTCTCCTTTTTTTTTTTTTTTTTTTTTTTTTTGCTTGCTTTCAGTTTTACGTCAACAAACAGTTGGTTTCGTTCTGTATTCTGTTTCGTGCACTGAAGTATATTTTCTCTGTAGTTAGTCATCTTTTTGTCGTTAGACTGCACAGTTTTGATTTCTCCCATGCCAGAAAATATTTGCTTAAGCTAGCATGACTTGCTTCAGTTGCTTTGTTATTCTTATATTAAGTGAGACAAAGCATTTGTTGTTTGAGTTGTCGATTTTTCCTCTTTTGCAAAACGGGTAACTTTTCGTTTACAAACTTCCGTTACGTAACCATGTAGTTTTACTATAGTCCAAATACTAATATGTTATTTGATTTTTAGTGATTACTCTTGAAGCAGATTCTAATTTGCCAGCAAACTTCACTTGCAGTTTTAATGTTGTCTGACTGCTAAACTTATTTGATTTGCTTACGTTAGCTTAATGTGACTGCTTATTTAAGTGATATGCAATGTGCAAGCCGCTTTTACGATGTGCAAGCCGCTTTTCAAGATTTCATCAAGTCCATATGAAATTAATCTACAAATCTGCCAACAAACGTCAGTTGAGTAACCATAAAGAAATTAATCTCTTGCTTTGAGAATGTTAAGAATTGTTTTTCGTCTTTACTTCGTGTACTGATTACAAACGCTTCAGTAGTTTGTCAAAGCTAATTTTGCTTCGTTTCAGTTTTGTTTTTGTTTTGTTGTTGTTGTTTGTTTTGTTTTGTTTCTGCCAGAATGTGTCTCCTAGTATGTAAAATAAATGCGATTTGGTACTCATTTGCAACAGTACATTTCTAATTAATTTCTTCTAGTGTTTTATTGCATCCAAAATCACAGATAATTAAGACAACCAATCAGACACAGATTAAGCTAGCGCTGGAAGCAGTCATGATGCATGAATCATGTCCTGTTTGGTTTTCGGTTTGTTCGTTGATGGGTTATTAAGACTCCCCGCATACGTGTAGTCAGATTTGTTGTTCATACCAAAGCTGGGCGCGGACGTGCAATGCCAAAAGCAAACCAAAGAATGCTTGGGGCTGAGTGGAATTTGTTGATGAGTGTTTGCATTGCATGGGTGCGTTTTGATGCCCAGGAGGTGTAACCGATCACCACAATGTTATTTGTACACACACACACATGCACACACTCGCGCACACACACACACTCGCGCACACGCACGTACACACACACACACACACACACACACACACACGACCGCATGCACGCACGCACACACATATAAACACACACACACACTCACGCACGCACACACGCACATCACAAACACACACATTCACTCACACACACACTCACGCACGCACGCACTCACACACACTCACACACACACACACACACACACACACACACACACACACACACACACACACACACACACACACACACACACACACACACACACACACACGGCTTTCTGCATGGGGCAAGACTGTTCATGACTCAGACATGTACTGGTCAGGTGCATGTTACTTTCCTTTTACAGACGATCACCGTCGCCTGAGACGGGGCAAAACAAAAGAGAAACAAAGAAAAAACACTTGCTGTGTTGCAGTGACAGCATCGATGGTTGCACGAATATCAAATGTGTGTGTGCATAGGATGGGGGGGGGGGGAGGGCACATTGCGTGGGTTCGTGTTGATCCTCGGGGTGCCTGTCAGTTGCTCCTGTGTCAGGTTGTCGGTGGGTGGTAGCTGTGTGCTGACCCTGTGTCAGTATGTCGGTGGGTGTTGTCGGTGTGCTGACCCTGTGTCTGTATGTCTGTGGTTGCACTGTGGCAACAGTTGAGTGCCGACCCTGTGTCAGTATGTCGGTGGGTGTTGTCTGTGTGCTGACCCTGTGTCAGTATGTCGGTGGGTGTTGTCTGTGTGCTGACCCTATGTCAGTATGTCGGTGGGTGTTGTCTGTGTGCTGACCCTATGTCAGTATGTCGGTGGGTGTTGTCTGTGTGCTGACCCTGTGTATGTCGGTGGGTGTTGTCTGTGTGCTGACTCTGTCTGTATGTCGGTGGGTTCACTGTGGCAACGGCTAAAAATGAGTGCCGACCCTGTGTCTGTATGTCGGTGGGTGCAATGTGGTATCGGCTATATGAATGCTGACCCTGTGTCTGTATGTTGGTGTGTGTTGTCAGTGTACTGACCCTGTGTCAGTATGTCGGTGGGTGGAGTTCAATGTGGTAACGGCTGAGTGCTGACTGTGTCAGTATGTCGGTGGATGCTGTCTGTATACTGACCCTTTGTCTGTATGTCGGTGGATGCTGGCTATGTGCTGACCGTGTCAATATGTCGGTGGGTGCGCTGTGGTAACAGTTGCTGCGTGCTAACCTTGCTCTGCCCGTGTGGCTGCCAGCAGGTGGCGAAGATGGAAGACGAGGTGGAGCCGACGCTTGACGAGGGTGTGCGGGACATGCTGGAGTACAAGGACGACGGCTACATTGAACTCGTCCTGAAGGTCCTCGCCAGGATCTGTGATGGACAGCACGTGGGACTGCAGGTAAAGCAACGACGGCGACAAGAACGGCAGCAATGATAGTAATAATAATAGGTACTGCAGGTAAAGCTACGACGACTACAAAGACAGAAAAGGTGATAATAATAGGTACTGCAGGTAAAACCACGACGACCACAATGACAGAAAAGGTGATAATAATAGGTACTGCAGGTTAGACAACGACGACCACAAGGACGGCAATGATAGTAATAATAATAGGTACTGCAGGTAAAACCACGACGACCACAATGACAGAAAAGGTGATAATAATAATAGGTACTGCAGGTAAAACGACGACGACCACAATGACAGAAAAGGTGATAATAATAGGTACTGCAGGTTAGACAACGACGACCACAAGGACGGCAATGATAGTAATAATAATAGGTACTGCAGGTTAGACAACGACGACCACAAGGACGGCAATGATAGTAATAATAATAGGTACTGCAGGTAAAACCACGACGACCACAATGACAGAAAAGGTGATAATAATAATAGGTACTGCAGGTAAAACGACGACGACCACAATGACAGAAAAGGTGATAATAATAGGTACTGCAGGTTAGACAACGACGACCACAAGGACGGCAATGATAGTAATAATAATAGGTACTGCAGGTTAGACAACGACGACCACAAGGACGGCAATGATAGTAATAATAATAGGTATTGCAGGTAAAACAACGACGACCACAATGACAGCGAAGGTGAGAATAATAATATGGGACTGCGGGTAAAACCACGACGACTCCAGGAACAGCAATGATGATAATAATAAAGGGTACTGCAGGTAAAATCACGACAACGACAAGAACAGCAATGATGATAATAATAAAGAGTACTGCAGGTAAATCAACGACGACCACAGCCACGTTGAACTGCAGTATGTAAATAACGACGTATGGCTCCTGCTATGATGTTTTCTTGTTCTGGGCAGGATTGTGACAATGTCATGTTGACCTGTAGTATTTAAATAATGGCGTAAGTCTACAGCTATAATGATTTCTTGCCTCAGCAGAATTTGGAGCATCTGGGCCGATTTTCTTACTCTGTAACCTTAAGATCGATTTTTTCGGTCCATGTCCATTAACCCCTTCGCTCCCAAAGCCTGTAAAATTTCCGCGTTGAAAAGTGCACACACACGCCTGCAGACAGTATATTTTCCAAGTCCCATAACAAATCTACTTTCAGTTCTGTGTATTTCGATGCAAACCCTTTCACGTGTAGTGCAAAAAAAGAAAACAAAAATGCTTCAGAATTTGAAATTTCACTCTTTTGTTGGTCTTTTCAAGTGACATCATGGCAGTGAAAGGGTTAAACTTGAACGTGGGACATTTAACCGTGGTTTGTGTCACCGGCAGAACTACCTGCGGGAACAGCCGGACAACGTCAAGTCGTTCAACATCGTGGGAGAGACGGCGCAGTTCCTGAATGTCGTCTACACCACCATCAACAGCAAGACCATCGACCTCGTCATACAGATCTTCAGCACCCTCAACGAGTTCTGCTCGGTACGTTGAGAACATTCTCACAGACATGTCGATTCTGTATGTGTGTGTGTGTGTGTGTGTGTGTGTGTGTGTGTGTGTGTGTGTGTGTGTGTGTGTGTGTGTGTGTGT
>OY757546.1:14117677-14140177 GCA_963584105.1 Alviniconcha strummeri | reverse complement strand
TCTGGTCGTGTCCCTCATCGAAGAAAATGGACCAGGAGCATCTCAGGTGGCAAAGGTGAAAACACGTAATCATGACACCAGTCGTTCAGCACGTAACAGCGGCACATTCGGCACAAGTCGACCCTTCCAATTTCACTTTTCAGTTGTCAGTGCCACGTGTTACAATACCCTAAGTGTGTGTGTGTGTGATCTCATTGAAAAGATCATAACTTGTTGTTACTGAAGTGTTCAAAATCAAAGTCAGTTTAATGAATTTGCTTTCTTTCTCGCCCTGATATAACCATGATGGTTGATTGGGCGTAAAACACCAAATTACTTACTTGCTTACTTGCTTGCTTACTTACTTACTTACTTACTTACTTACTTACTTACTTACTTACTTACTTACTTACTTACTTACTTACTTACTTACTTACTTACTTACTTACTTACTTACTTACTTACTTACTTACTTACTTACTTACTTACTTACTTACTTACTTACTTACTTACTGCTTTCCTTGGCGCTGCTATTTAAGTATGCTAAATCAAAACTAGATTCGTATAACAGATCAAATACCATGATCACGATGCGCTTCACGAATTACGCGACCGAACACAGTCGGTACGGTTATGTAGACCATTACTAGGTCTATCGCGGATCCACACGTAGGGCTCCGGACTGACCGGTGGTGGTGCTCGTGCAGGAGCACTCTCCGAGCATCGCTTTCCGGCACCTTCCTCCAAACTCTGCCAGATTTTGTTACGCCACTGAACGGGCACTCTTTATCTCCGCGCAGCTGTCCATAGACGCGGTCAGCGCCCTCCGAAAGGTTCGGGTACTAATATGACTGTAGAAGCAACCTAGTGCCCAAGCACGCACGTAAACATGAGGCGCATCCACCCCGGGTTAAAAAGAAGAAAAGAGTTCCGTCTCGATTCAAACAATTTAGGTTTTATTTGGGCTGGCGTAAGCAACATGGCAACATAAAACAAACATTTGATATAATTTGAGTTGTTTGTAACAAACTTACTACTGTCGGAGCACCAGCAACAAAAAACTGCTCGTTAGCTGACAGTTTTTTGGACCCTATGGCGTAAATGAATACGGCAGTGGTTGAAGGAAGGATGTCGTAAACCAGTACGTGGTGGTGGTATTGCACGTGCAGGAGGTGAAGGACGCGCTGGACAAGGAGGCGGTGCTGCGCTGCATGACGGCCTGCTACGAGCTGCACCAGGCGGAGAAGAAGAAGAAGAAGAAGATGGAGGGGCTGAGCAAGGGGCCGGATGGCAGCTACCTCCAATCCGCCAAGACTCTGGCTGCCTTCGGCGGCAGTCTTCTGCAGGGTGTCGTGGTGAGTTGCTTAACGGGGAACCCGAGTGGGCAGTGATGTAAATACCGTAAATATTCTGGGACACAGGGTGTCGTGGTGAGTTGCTCAACAGGGAACCCGAGTGGGCAGTGATGTAAATACTGTCAGCCTTTGGAGACACAGGGCGGTCGTGGTGGATTGTTCAACAGGGAAGCCGAGTGGGCAGAGATGTAAATACTGTAAGCCTTTGGGGGCACAGCGTGTCATGGTGAGTTGCTCAACAGGGAACCCATATAGACAGAGATGTAAATACTGTAACCCTTTGGGAACAAGCAGTGTCAGGATGTCGTGATGAATTGCTCAGCAGGGAATCCAAGTGGGCAGAAATGTAATTAAATACTGTCAGCCATTGGTGAATTGGGGGTCGTGGTGAGTTGCTCAACAGGCAATCCAAGTGGACAGTGAGGTAAATACTGTCAGCCTTTGAGGACTCCGGGGGTCGTGGTGAGTTGCTCAACAGGGAACCCGAGGGGGCAGTGAGGTAAACACTGTCAGCTTTTGGGAACAAGTTGTTGCAGGTCGTGGTGAGTTGTTCAGCATGAATCCAGACGGACAGTGATGTAAATACTGTAAGCCTTTGGGTACTCCGGGTGGGGTGGTAAATGAAAATACTGTCAGCCTTTGGGGACTCAGGGGGCCGTGGTGAGTTGTTCAACAGGGAACCCGAGTGGGCAGTGAGGTAAACACTCTCAGCCTTTGGAAACAAGCAATGTCAGGGTGTCGTGGTGAGTTGTTCAACAGGGAACCCGAATGGGCAGTGAGGTAAACACTGTCAGCCTTTGGAAACAAGCAATGTCAGGGTGTCGTGGTGAGTTGTTCAACAGGGAACCCGAGTGGGCAGTGAGGTAAACACTGTCAGCCTTTGGAAACAACCAATGTCAGGGTGTCGTGGTGAGTTGTTCAACGGGGAACCCGAGTAGACAGTGATGTAACCACTGTAAGCGTTCAGGGACAATCTGTTGGAAGGTGTCGTGGTGAGTTGTTCAACAAGGAATCATGTGGGCAGTGATGCAAATACTGTCAGCTTTTGGGGACGAGCAGTTGCAGATTGTGGTGAGTTGTTCAATATAAATCCAGGCAGACAGCGATGTGAATACCGTAAAGCCCGTTCTTAAATGGGCGAAAATTTCTTCGCGAACCTAGTTGGAAGTATTCGGCGAAGCTAATTGGTTCTTAATTGGGCCAACTTTTCTTCGCGAACCTAGTTGGAAGTATTCGTCGAAGCTATATTCGGGGTCCAAAAAGCTTCGCTCAACATGTTCTGGGAACATTCGCCCTATTCGACGATCATTGCCTCTGATTGGCTGAGAGCAGAGCTCTCCTGTGGATGAAGAAAAAACCAAAATAAAAATGGATGACGGTGTCGCTAGGTTCTTCACTCGCTTCGGAGGGAATTTGTTTATTTGTTGACTTGTGGGAGGCGCAGCTTTGTCTCGGAGACCCAGAATGAGACAGTAGTTAGTTGACTTACCCTGTGAGAGATGATTAAAGTATATTGACTTGACTTTAGCCTACATTTTCGATCATGCTGTATGCTGTACGTCTTCCGCAAGTTCGGGCCGAAGCTTGCATCTCATTACAAGCCAGTTGAGAATGAAGTAAAGTTTGGACTGTCCGAACCATGTTCGGCGAACTAAAAGTTCAATTAAGAAACGAATCATAGTTCGTCGAAGTGTCCGAAGTATGTTCGGGCGAACAAACATTCGCCCAGTTAAGAACGGGCTTTAGCCTTTAGGGGCGCGGGCCTTCGTGGTGAGTTGCTCAGCATAGAATCAATCGGATAGTGATGTAAACACTGTAAACCTGTTCGAGGGTGTCTTGGTGATTTGTCCAACAGGGAATCCACGCGGACAGAGATGTAAATACTGTAAACCTTTGGGGACACAGGGGGTCGTGTTGAGTTGTTCAACAGGGAATCCAGGCGGATAGTGATGTGAATAATGTGAGCTTTTGTTGACAGTCCGTTGCACGTCGTGGTGAGATCTTCAACAGGGAACCGATGGAAGCAGTGGTATTTGTGCTGTTAGCCCTTGGCGGTAGTCTGTTGCGAGGAATCTTAATGAGTTGTTTGACGAGGAATCGATGGGGACAGTAGTTTAATTACTGTAGTAATAGAACTGGTGAAATGGGGATGGTGTTAGGGCTTGGTCCAGTTGGACAGAATGAGATTATTCAAGATGTCGGGCCAGAGAGGGGCCACGTGCACGCTTAGTCCACCGTCTTGGTCCTGTGCTGGTGGGAGATCGCAGCGACATGATTAGAATGATTCACATTCTGAAGTCGATCTTATTTTCAAAGCTTAATAACAAAACAAAGATGACGATGACGTGTGGTTACAGTGCTGTCCTGTTCAGAAAGGGAATAAGAACATTTTAATAGCAGTTACGCTGATGACGTGTGGTTTTATTGTTGTCCTGTTCAGAAAGAGAACATTGTAATGGCAGTTACATTGATGACATGTGGCATCACTGCTGTCCTGTTCAGAAAGGAAATAAGAACATTTTAACAGCGGTTACACTGATGACGTGTGGTTTTATTGTTGTCCTGTTCAGAAAGAGAACATTGTAATGGCAGTTACAATGATGACATGTGGCATCACTGCTGTCCTGTTCAGAAAGGGAATAAGAACATTTTAATAGTAGTTACGCTGATGACGTGTGGTTTTATTGTTGTCCTGTTAAGAAAGAGAACATTGTAATGGCAGTTACACTGATGACGTGTGGCTTCGTTGCTGTCCTGTTCAAAAAGAGAAAAAGAACATTGTAACATCAGTTACATTACATTAATGACTTGTGGTTAAACTGTTCTCCTGTTCAGAAATGGAAGAAGAACATTGTAATGGCAGTTAAATTGATGACTTGCGGTTACATTCATGACGTGTGGTTACACTGATGACGTGTGGTTACATTGATGACGTGGTTTCATTGCTGTCTGTTCAGAAAGGGAAGAAGAAGAACGCGCTGAAAGAGAGTGTGATGGAGGTGGGTTTCACCTACTACCTCATCCTGGCAAGGATGATGGACATCGACCCTCACCTCCTCCAAGGTGGGTAGACTCATTTTTAGATTCCCCTTCCACTGCACCGTTAACTAACGACATTTTACCGCCATCGAAAGATAATAATTACACCGTCAACTGACGATCGTCTACCGCCGTCGATAGATAATAATAATAACCTTAATAAGAATGAGCTATTGGTTTCCCACCTCATTCGTTGCTTCACTAGTTGGTCCGATGTTGACGTGGAGATCGTGCAGTTCATGATAGCAAAGCAAAAACAAAAAATTGACTGTGGCATGATAAATTTGTTCCAGGTCTGCACGTGACTCCAGAGAAGCAGAAAGCGCTGGACTACTACAAGAAAAACTCGCTGTCCATAGAGGTCGTGAAAGAAGACATCCTGCAAAAGGTCAACTTCCGCGTCAAGAACAAGGTAATCTAGAATACCTTACTGGCTTTCTCGATGAAGGTATAAGGGCGCGTCAGTTACGAGGAAAAGTCGGAGATTTTTTTCCCCCTTAATGTGTGGTTATATTCCCTAGTGGTGATAAACAAAAATAAGCTGTTCTAAAAGAATGCAGATAGATTTACATCAGTGCAGATACATAAAACGTTCAAAAGAACGTTATTTATTAGGACAAAGCACAACATGTGATTTTCGCGGTAATCCCCTTGATCAAGCCACAAAACGACACTTAAACAACAAGTAAACGGTAAAAAAAAACGATGAAAAATGAAAATCTGAAACAAGAATGACTGCTAGCGTTCTAAAACAAGATCCAAACACATAAAAGATTCAAATGGACGATGAAAAATGAGACTGGGAGCTAAACCACTGCTTGGAAGAGTGAACGCTTGCAGCCATTCTTGTTTCAGATTTTAAAAATTAATTAGTGTAGTTTCAACCATCTGTTTTATTATTAATGCGACCAAAAACAAAAGACACTGCTGGCTTAGGTCGGATCTGACGGACGTGGCTGGCTCAGAACTCGGCACGTGCAACTTGGTGTTGTTCCCACAGAGCGTGTTGCGTGAGGAGGTGAAGGAGAAGCTGAAGTGGAACGTGGACCGGACCTCTCCCACCAACAAGATCCGTGACCTCATGAGCTGGACGCGAGACATCATGAAGGACATCTCCTACCAGCGGAAAATCCTCGACAACCCCATCGCCAAGATGTTCACCAAGGGCTGGTAAGCTTCTGAGTTCGTGTAGATGTGTGTGTGTGTGTGTGTGTGTGTGTGTGTGTGTGTGTGTGTGTGTGTGTGTGTGTGTGTGTGTGTGTGTGTGTGTGTAACGTGTACATAATAATATAATAATATAGCACTTGTATAGCGCAGAATGAATAACATGAATTAGCTCAACGCGCTTTAAAGGTCGATCCACCTGTACATGGAGATCACATCAGGGAAAAGCACAGCTTAAGCACACCAAACACCTCTTTAAAAAATACATTTCAAAGACACCCAAAGGTATGACAGCTCAGCAATTGGTACTTTAGGACCTGTCAGTAAGAAATTTTTATGTAGCTATTAGGACTTGTCAGCAGGCGTTAGTGTATCCTTGGGTCTGTCAGTAGGTTTTAGTGTAGCCTTGGGCCTGTCAGTAGGTTTTAGTGTAGCCTTGGGCCTTTCAGTACAACACAGTAATACTTTATTAATCATTGAAAAGGACATTCAGTAGGTTTTAGTGTGAGCCTGGGACCTGTCAGCAGATTGTAAGGTAGCCTTGGACCTCTCCAAGTTGAATGCCCTGTACCTGATCAATATTAGCTGCCAATATGCAAGGTTTTAAATTAAGCATTTGATGATCATAACAGTTTCCAGTGTCAGTAATACTAGTCCTACTTATTTGTATGATACGCCTTTCCTCTGTCGTCTTCATTCATTACTTACCCTTGGTTGCTTCACAGTAGTATGTGAGCTAGTAGGCCGATTGATCAGCTGGTTAATTCTCTGACTAACAACAGGTTACCACGGCCAGTGTGGGGCCCAACCGTATGTTTGTCCAGTAGCCGGGTTGATATTGTAGTCAGTAGTCACAGATTGCCTGCTGAGGCTCTTGTTGCCGTGGTGACACAGGCTCCTTTGGAACTACGGCGCCATCATCCTGAGCCTGGCCATCAACGTCATCATGCTGGTGACGTGGAACGCCAAGGCCTCCATGGAAGACTGCGGCAGCGACCTGGTGGACGCCAACGGCACCCTCACCTGCCCCATGCTTTATGAGTAAGTTCCCTTTGCTTCTTTGTCAGCACGTCGGCTACACCCCTCAGCTACCATTCGGTGGGAGGTGAGACGGTAGCGTATGCAGCCGTTTCCTCACACTGGCTGCCATGCATACAAACGCATTCAGCGTTACGGTTATCATTGTGGTGAGGCACCTGCTACCAGAGATTATAACTGAATGTTCCTCTTCTGTTCATGTTCCGTCCTTCCGTTGGTTGTAGTCAGGTGATTCTGTTCATGTTCCGTCCTTCTGTCAGTTGTAGTCAGTTGAATCTGTTCATGTTCCGTCCTTCACCTGTTCATGTTCATGTTCCGTCCTTCTGTTAGTTGTAATCAGGTGATTCTATTCATGTTCCGTCCTTCTGTCAATTGTAGTCAGGTGATTCTATTCATGTTCCGTCCTTCTGTCAATTGTAGTCAGGTGATTCTATTCATGTTCCGTCCTTCTGTCAATTGTAGTCAGGTGATTCTATTCATGTTCCGTCCTTCTGTCAATTGTAGTCAGGTGATTCTATTCATGTTCCGTCCTTTTGTCAGTTCTAGTCAGGTTATTCTGTTCATTTTCCGTCCTTTTGTCAGTTGTAGACACGTGATACTGTTCATGTTCTGTCTTTCTGTAAGTTGTAGTCGGTTTGAGTCTCATAATGAGATGTTCCTGCAATGTGGACCGTTTTTGATTTGACCCTGGTTGCTGTGGACTGTGCTGTGTCCAGAACCGGGATTTCGTTCTTTTACCTGTGATTTCGTGACTTGTTCATTTGAACTGGTATGAAACAATTGTGGATATGTCATTCGTCGTGAGGTGACCCTGTGCGGTTGCCTGGACGTTATTCTCCAAGAACTAACCTATTAACTAACTGATGTGCAGCCCCAGTCCCGACATAGACGGCATCAACCCCGAGGACTACAAGATCGTGCTGTGGGCCTTGGGCGGAGTCCACAACCTCTTCTCCCTCTTCGTCCTCATCAGCTACTTCCTGTCCAACCACCCCAGGCTGCCCCAGACCGCCGAGATCAAGGCCTGCTTCAGGTGAGAGCTAGCCCACAGGTCAACAGAGCGGCTAGATGCAGTTAAGTGCTCACCGGTCCATCGGCGTGCAGATGAATGCTCACAGGTCCGTCGAGCAGCAAGCTGCAGGTGAGTACTCACAGGTCCATCGAGCTGCAGGTGAGTGCTCACAGGTCCACTGAGGTGCAAGCTGCAGGTCAGTGCTCACATGTCCACCGAGCTGCAGGTGAGTACTCACAGGTCCACAAAGCTGCAGGTCAGTGCTCACAGGTCGACAGAGCGGCAAGCTGCAGGTCAGTGCCCACAGAGCGGCAAGCTGCAGGTCAGTGCTCACAGGTCCATAGAGCTGCAAGCTTCCCTGTGTGGTCGGTATTTAGACATTACGTGGGTGGTCGCCATGAGCGAAGAGTTGTATAACTTCGCTGGGTGGTCGGTATTTTGACGCCACAGAGCTAGATGGACTTAGCTGAGGTGCAGGCTAATACTGTGACTCGTGGCTGAAGTTGAACTGTCAAAGGATGGGCTCATCTGCAGGATGGTGTGACACGAGTGGTCCTGCGCAGTTTCTGATGACGATCATCACTCAGTACTGTCCTTCTTACCGATTTTGTGCTGTTTGTGGTGACGATCTTCACTCAGTACTGTACTTCTTACCTACTTGTGCTGTTTGTGATGACGATCTTCACTCAGTACTGTACTTTTTACCTACTTGTGCTGTTTGTGATGACGATCTTCACTAACTACTGTCCTTCGTTACCTACTTGCATGCAGTACGTGTGGCGGACAATCCAGTTCTTCAACCGTATACTTTGCGGTCAGCCTGTTTACTGTATTCACTTCTGATTGCAACAGGGGTCTTTTTGGAGGGAAACCCAGCGACGAAGAGGACTTGACGAAGAAGGAGGAACCCGCGTCCAAATTGCACATACAGTTCTTCAGCTTCACGACCTTCTACTATCTGGTTGGTCTTCGGTTAACATGGCTTTTCACTGCTTATGTGTACATGCGTTTTTTCTTCACTCTCTGGTGTGTCATTCTGATTCTTCATGAGGTTGTCAGGGGTTAGAATCCAAGAATTATGCTTCATTATTGATTTCTTATTGGATATATTATTCTTTTTCTTTCTTGTGCATTTTTCTTCGGTTTAGTCTATGCTCAAGCTTTTATATGAGTAACTGACCCTAGCACTTTGGCTGTCACACCGATACATGACTAGAAAATAAGGTTTTCCTGGCTGTTTGCTCTAATAGCTGTACATACATGTATATACCATTTGTTGTTCCGTCGCTTCCTCCTCGCTTTAATTTTCGTCCAGGGCTGTCTCTAAAAATGTTAATGTTTCTATATTTATATATCTAGCTATATATTATTCATTCTTCATACGTATGTAACCAGTAATCTTTTTTTTTTTTTTTTTTACTCATCAGTAGCTTAGCAAAGACTAATTGTTTTGACTGAACTTAAACTACAGTTCTTGTAAAAATAAAGTTTTCAAGTTTGAGTTCTCTTTTTCGCTTGCTTCCAACTTCTCTCTCTCCCTCAGTGTCTTTCCTCTTCTCTTGTGTCCCTCGGTCCTATTCGCTCCCTGTCCTTCTCTCCCTCTTCCTCTCTCTCTCTCTCTCTCTTCGTTTCTCCCTCTTCTTCTCTTTCTCTTCCTTTCTGCCTCTTCCTCTATTTCTCTTCCTCTCCCCCTCTTCCTCTCTTTCTCTTCCTCTCTCCCTCTTCCTCTCTTTCTCTTCCTCTCCCTCTTCCTCTCTTTCTTTTCCTCTTTTTCTCTTCCTCTCTCCCTCTTCCTCTTTCACTCTTCCTCTCCCCCTCTTTTTTATTTCTCTTCCTATCCCTCTCTTCCTCTCCTCCTTTCCTCTCTTTCTCTTCCTCTCTCCCTCTTCCTCTCTTTCTCTTCCTCTCTCCCTCTTCCTCTGTCACTCTTCCTCTCCCCTTCTTCTCCCTTTCTCTTCCTCTCTCCCTCTTCTTGCCTCCCTCTTCCTCTCTCCCTCTCTCCCTCTTCCTCTCTTTCTCTTCCTTTCTCCCTCCTCCTCTCCTTCTCTTCCTCTCTCCCTCTTCCTCTCTCCCTCTTCCTCTCCTTCTCTTCCTTCCCCCTCTTCCTCTCTTTCTCATCCTCTTTCCCTCTTCCTCTCTTTCTCTTCCTTTCTCCCTCTTCCTCTCTCCGTCTTCCTTTCTCCCTATTCCTCTCTCCTTCCTCCCCCTCTCTCGTCTCTCTTACATTCTCCCTTTCTCTTTCTGACACACTGAGCTGTACTGTGTGCTGCAGATGTTCCTGGGGATGTCCGTGGCAGGCACACTGTTCCATGGCTACTTCTTCGCCTTCCATCTTCTGAACGTTGTCAATAACAACCAGCTGCTCTCGGGAGTCATCAAGGCAGTGACACTGAATGGTGAGACACCGGCAACGCGGCTTATGGGTCGTAATTGTTCAGTTTTCACTTCGCTTCAAGATGGTATCTGTGCTGTCTCTGAAATGCTGTCTCTCTCTCTGTGCCTGCCTGTCTGTCTGTCTGTCTGTCTGTCTGTCTGTCTGTCTGTCTGTCTGTCTGTCTGTCTGTCTGTCTGTCTGTCTCTCTCTCTCTCTCTCTCTCTCTCTCTCTCTCTCTCTCTCTCTCTCTCTCTCTCTCTCTCTCTCTCTCTCAGAATAAAATGGTGAGACACCGGCAACTCGACCTGTAAGTCATGAGTGTTCACTTCACTTCACTTCACTAACTTCAAGATGGTATCTGTGCGCTGGCAAAAGCCTATGATATATTACGCGTTCCACCCCTGTCTCTCAGAGGTTTTCCCAACGTTGCCTTTGATTTGTGATCAGGATGGTCCTGGCATACTAGCAGATGCAATCTATGTGTAACGGTCATCGAC
Source organism: Alviniconcha strummeri (assembly GCA_963584105.1). Lineage (NCBI taxonomy): Eukaryota > Metazoa > Mollusca > Gastropoda > Provannidae > Alviniconcha > Alviniconcha strummeri. Next base: position 14,129,719 of record OY757546.1, on the reverse strand, counting down.
AGAAGCAGAAACGTAACATGGACACGCTTGAGGGAGAAGACCTGCTTGAGGGACATGTCAGTTTGGTGACCTTGCTGACTCACGGTCACGTCAGAGGAACAGTCCCTTCTCCGGGAATAGCTACCAGTCCGGTCGTCAGGTGAAAAATGGTCGGTAGTCGCTCATTAGGGTGAATCACCAAAAACATAGGTTGAGCTAATAGTATTACAGTATACAAGTAGTTATCCTTTGCCAAAGCTGTGCAGGGTGACGGGACGTAATCCAAATGCTAAGTACTGCAAGTCGCGCTCTGTTGCTTCTGAACAGAAGTTCGTTGTGTGCCTCTCAGCCAACTGCTAAAGCTACATCAAGGGGACACGCTATTCATCCTATCATGAGTGCACGTCTGATTCACTGTTACCACACGCCCCATTTTCGCTTTGAAGAAGATGCTGAATAAATGAAGCTGAAAGGCCAGAAAAGCAGACGTTTCTAACCTGGTAGCTAACCCCGGAGAAGGGACTGTACCTCTGACGTGACAATGAGTCAGCAAGGTCGCCAAACTGACGTGTCCCACAAGCAGGTCTTCTCCCTCAAGCATGTCCATGTTACGTTTCTACTTCTGTCCATGACTGTTACACACAGACTGGGCTTGGTGGTAGGCCAGGACCGTCCTGATCGCAAATCAAAGTAAAAGATTAGTGTCCTGGCAGCAATTTCAGACTTCAGAGTCTGGTTTCCTACGACGCAGTATACGGCTGATTCCGAGATGAAGTGCTTACAATAACGATTATTGTTGTCTAGTGTTGTGGATCCCAGAGATTTTCGTAGTTAATACGAGAAGGGAAAAACAGACGAAATACTTTTTCAGACTTCAGAGCCTGGTTTCCCACCACGCTGTATACGGCTGATCCCGAGATGAAGTGCTCACAGTAACCATTATTGCTGTGTAACGCTGTGGACTGCGGAGAAATTCCGAACAAAATACAACGAATATTCCTGTGTTGTCATAAGAGAAGGAAAATCCAAACGAAATACAACGAATATTCCTGTGTTGTCATAAGAGAAGGAAAAGCCAAACGAAATACAACGAATATCACTGTGTTGTCATAAGAGAAGGAAAAGCCAAACGAAATACAAAGAATATTATATCACTGTGTTGTCATAAGAGAAGGAAAAGCCAAACGAAATACAACGAATATTACATCACTGTGTTGTCATAAGAGAAGGAAAAGCCAAACGAAATACAACGAATATTACATCACTGTGTTGTCATAAGAGAAGGAAAAGCCAAACGAAATACAACGAATATTACATCACTGTGTTGTCATAAGAGAAGGAAAAGCCAAACGAAATACATGGAATATTATATCACTGTGTTGTCATAAGAAAAGGAAAAGCCAAACGAAATACAAGGAATATTACATCACCGTGTTGTCATAAGAGAAGGAAAAGCCAAACGAAATACAAGGAATATTACATCACTGTGTTGTCATAAGAGAAGGATAAGCCAAACGAAATACAAGGAATATTACATCACCGTGTTGTCATAAGAGAAGGAAAAGCCAAACGAAATACAAGGAATATTACATCACTGTGTTGTCATAAGAGAAGGAAAAGCCAAACGAAATACAAGGAATATTACATCACTGTGTTGTCTGTCAGGAATGTCGTTGCTGTGGGTGGCCGTGCTGGGTTTCATCGTCATTTACATCTACTCGCTGGTGGGTTTCGCTCTGCTGCGTGCCTACTTCAAGCCCAGCGACTACCTCTACTGCCACACCCTGTTCCAGTGCACCGTCACCGTCATCAGATACGGCCTCATAGGGGACATGTTTGAGGTAAGTGTTGTTGAACGCTTTTATGTAGCGCTTTTCTACGCTCTCGAGCAGACTCGCTGCGCTCGCACGTGACTCTACAAGAGTGACTAGCTTTTGTAGCGCGGTTTTGATATCCACCGAAGTGGAGTACTTACAACGCTGGCATGGCTGGTGCCACATGAAACTGCTGCCGTCTCGGCGCAAGTTCTGTGTACACCATACAACCATGCACCATATATAATCTATTGTTATTATAATAATAATCTGCTGTCTTGCAGGAGATCAAAGTGAACCCACAGGGCAGCTCCTTCTCCAGCTTCTGGCCCTTGGTGGTCTACCACGTGTCCTTCTTCATCTTCATCACCACCATCGGCCTCAACATCATCTTCGGTATCATCGTTGACACCTTCTCGGAGCTCAGGGATCTCAAGGTAGCCATAGGATCGAGTTTGTCGACCCTCCCAGTCCCAGCCCCCTCTGTGTATGGCATGTATGCAGCGGTGTGTCGTGGCTTGTGAACTTTATGTATAGTTAGATCTAGAACAGTTCCCCGGTTAGGCGAGAGCTGGGTGTAAAAAAAGCATATGCATGCTAATTTATTAACCTTGCAAATTCTCTCTCTCTCTCTCTCTCTCTCTCTCTCTCTCTCTCTCTCTCTCTCTCTCTCTCTCTCTCTCTCTCTCTCTCTCTCTCTCTCTGTGTCTCTCTCTGTCTCTGTCTCTGTGTCTGTGTCTGTCTGTCTGTCTGTCTCTCTGTCTCTGTCTCTCTCTCTGTCTCTCTGTCTCTCTGTCTCTGTCTCTGTCTCTCTCTCTCTCTCTCTCTCTCTCTCTCTCTCTCTCTCTCTCTCTCTCTCTCTCTCTCTCTCATGTATAACGTTTCACTCACTCATTCATGCCTATATGTACATAAATGATGCCTGTAATTTTATATTTACTCGTCAGTAGCTTAGCAAGGACTAGTTGTTAGACAGGTTTTTGACTAAACCTGAACTACAATTCTTGTAAAACAACGTTTTCGAGTTCGAGTTCTCTCTCTGTCCTCCTCCTCCTCCACCTCCTGCTCCTCCTCCATCCAGTCTCTCTTACACCCAGGCAACGTGTGTGGTTTCAGTGGCGTGCCGAGTCGGACATGAAGGACACGTGCTTCATCTGCAGTCGGAACAGCTACGACTTTGAGCACCACGGAAAGGTTGGTCTCGGGAGGCCTGTATAAAACATTATAGTCTTGCTGTGTCCGGCGTACTTTGCGCTTGAAGCGTGAATCACGCCTATTGTGTGGGACTGTAACTGTAGTCTAAAGACTGTAAGGTGGTTCGCCCTGATATAACTGTACTGGTGACTGGACGTAAAACACCAAGTTACTACTACCACTGTGTCCGGCGTACTTTGCGCTTCAAGCGTGGATCACGCCTATTGTGCGGGACTGTAACTATAGTCTAAAGACTGTAAGGTGGTTCGCCCTGATATAACTGTAAGATCCCGGTCATTCTGCCCAAAGTGCAAGTGGCAGGTTACAGCTAAACACGCATACACCCTACCTATGTGGCTTTGAATGAAGTGACACTGTAACCTGGTGCATGGTTGAATGATGTACACTGAACTTGAGCCGAAACGGCAGCATTTCACATGGCACCAGCCATGCAACAACCACATAGCGCTACCAGCACACCACTTCCGTGGATATTAATAATACGCGCTATAAAAGGATACAGTCACTCATTCACAATCACATGCCACATGTGCGTATTGAGTCTGCTTGAGAGCAGAGACGCTATATAAAACAAAATTGTGAATAATACTACCGCTGTAAGGTGGCTCGCCCTGATATAACCGTACTGGTTGACTGGGCGTAAAACACCAAGTTACTACTACCACTGTAAGGTGGCTGTAACCTGTGGGTGCAGCCACGCGTCAGCTGTCAGTCAAAGGCATCTGAAATCCTGCTATGTCCGCAAAGCATTGGTATCGAAAATATGATGAGTTCTCATAAACTTTAGCTAAACATTTGCCTCGCGTATTCTGGGTTTGTCGGGCTGGCTGGCTGTGGGTTTGTTGATTTAAAATGACGCGATGTCCACACGATGTCTACAATGTTCAGGTTTTTACCTTCCTCTTTAAATGACGCGATGTCCACACGATGTCCACAGTTACCTTCCTCTTTAAATGACGCGATGTCTACACGATGTCCACAGTATCCAGGTCTTTACGTTCCTCTTAAATGACGCGATATCCGTGCGATGTCTGCAATGTCCAGGTGTTTGCCTTCCTCTTCAAACGACGCGATGTCCACACGATATCCACAATGTTCAGATGTTTGCCTTCCTCTTAAAATGACGCGATGTCTACACGATGTCCACAATGTCCAGGTGTTTACCTTCCTCTTAAATGACGCGATGTCCAGACGGTGTCCACCATTTCCAGGCGTTTGCCTTCCTCTTCAAACGACGCGATGTCCACACGATGTCCACAGTGTCTAGGCGTTTACCTTCCTCTTAAATGTGCGATGTCCACACGATGTCCACAATGTCCAGGTGTTTGCCTTCCTCTTCACTAAACGACCCCTCATCGTGGAGCCCCCTGCCGTAGCCGTTACTTTAGCCGACTTTTGCGTGTGCAGGGTTTTGACTGGCACGTGCGTCACGAGCACAACATGTGGGCCTACATCTACTTCACCATGCATCTGGGGGACATCCAGACCAGCGACTACACGGCGCTGGAGCTCTACGTCGCCAAGCTGGTGAGTCACGAGTCTAGCAGCGGTCGGGGTCCCGCCTGTTGTGTGTCTATAGTTTAACAAATACAGCATTGTGAGTACGGTTGTGTGCCTGTAGCCTAGCAGCAAATACAGCATTTCCAGTGTGAGTACGGTTGTGTGTCTGTAGCCTAGCAAATACAGCATTTCCAGTGTGATTACGGTTATGTGCCTGTAGCCTTGCAAATACAGCATTTCCAGTGTGATTACGGTTGTGTGCCTGTAGCCTAGCAAATACAGCATTTCCAGTGCGATTACGGTTGTGTACCTGTAGCCTAGCAGCAAATACAGCATTTCCAGTGTGATTACAGTTGTGTGCCTAACCTAGCAACTACAATCTTGCCAGTGTGATTACGGCTGTGTTCCTACCTAGAAAATACAGCATTGCCAATGTGATGACAATTGTGTCTATAGCTTAGCAAATACGGCATTGCCAATATGATTACAGTTGTGTGCCTAGCCTAGCAATCACAGCATTGCCAGTGTGATTTGTTTTACTTTGTATTTCGAAAGCAGCCCTCTTACAGCAGTCAGATAATACAGCTAAAGAGTTGATGACAGTCCGTTGCTTGGCTTTGGAACACTATACTCTTACAGCTATGGTAATGACAGCTTGTTGCTTGTCGGTGGAGCATCGAACTCTTACAGCTATAAAGCTGATGACAGGCAGGGCCTAGAGAGGATGTCTGTGTGTTGCTGCTGGTGGAACATTGTACTCTTAAGCTGTAGAGTTGATGACAGTCGGGGCCTAGAGAGGATGTCTGTGTGTTGCTGCAGGTGGAATATTGTACTCTAGCTTACAGCTATAGAGTTGATGACAGTCGGGGCCTGGAGCTGATGTCTGTGTGTTGCTGCAGGTGGAATATTGTACTCTAGCTTACAGCTATAGAGTTGATGACAGTCGGGGCCTGGAGATGATGTCTGTGTGTTGCTGCAGGTGGAACATTGCACTCTAGCTTACAGCTATAGAGTTGATGACAGTCGGGGCCTAGAGATGATGTCTGTGTGTTGCTGCAGGTGGAACATTGCACTCTAGCTTACAGCTATAGAGTTGATGACAGTCGGGGCCTGGAGCTGATGTCTGTGTGTTGCTGCAGGTGGAATATTGTACTCTAGCTTACAGCCATAGAGTTGATGACAGACGGGGCCTGGAGCTGATGTCTGTGTGTTGCTGCAGGTGGAATATTGTACTCTAGCTTACAGCCATAGAGTTGATGACAGTCGGGGCCTGGAGCTGATGTCTGTGTGTTGCTTCAGGTGGAATATTGTACTCTAGCTTACAGCCATAGAGTTGATGACAGTCGGGGCCTGGAGCTGATGTCTGTGTGTTGCTGCAGGTGGAACATTGCACTCTTACAGCTATAGAGATGACGACAGTCAGGGCCCAGAAATGATGCCTAACTGTGTGATGCTGCAGGTGGAGAAAGAGATCTACGAGTTCTTCCCGCTGAACCGCGCGCTGTGCCTGTCGTCAGTGGACATCGACTCCACCGAGTCCAAGATCGACGACCTGCTGCACGCCGTCACCGCCATCGCCAAGAAACAGCGGGAAGATGTCAGTGTCGCCGTCTGGTGCCTTTACCATCAGTATCATCATATCGTGATCGTATTGTGCCATTGTGCAGTAACCTGTTTGTTTGTTTAGTTGTATTGGACGTGTGTGTGTGTGTGTGTGTGTGTGTGTGTGTGTGTGTGTGTGTGTGTGTGTGTGTGTGTGTGTGTGTGTGTGTGTACACAGCATTGGCCCAATTTAACCATGGAGAATGCGGATGGCGCATTGCTTTTCTTAAGAAATTTAGTTTCGTCTTGATATTCGTTTAGCTGGGCGTTATTTGTAAATCATAAGTCAAACCAACCCAAAACTGTCCAGTTTTACCCTGTCACCACTGGGTTCCCCTCATCACTAGATGGTGCCCTGTATCACCACTGGGTTCCCCCTGTCTTGTCACCTGGTTCCCTTCTCTGTCTCACTCCCTTGGTTCCCCTGTCTTACCACTCGGTTCCCCTCTCACCACTCGGTTCCCCTGTTTCACCACCTGGTTTCCTTTCCCTGTTTTACCACTCAGTTCCCCCTGTCTCACCCCCTTGGTTCTCCCCTGTCTCACCACTGGGTTCCCTTCCCCTGTCTCACCGCTCGTTTCCTTCACCTGTCTCACCATTCGCTTCCCCCCGTCTCACCACTGGATTCCCCTGTTTCACCACTCGGTTCTCTTCCCTTGTCTCACCTCATTGGTTCCCCTGTCCCTCCCCCCCCCCCCCCTTCGCCATTGGGTTCCCTTCCCCTGTTTCACCCACAGAGTTCCCTTCCCCTGTCTCACCCACAGGGTTCCCTCCCCCTATCTCATCACGGAGTTCCTTTCCCCTATCTCACAGCCTGGTTCCCTTCTACTGTCTCACCATTGGGTTCCCTTCCCCTGTCTCACCACGGGGTTCCCTTCCCCTGTCTCACAACTGGATCCCCTTCCCCTGTCTCACCCACGGGGTTTCTTTCCCCTGTCTCACCACTGGGTTCCCTTCCACTGTCTCACCACTGGATCCCTTTTTCTGTCTCACCCCCTTGGTTCTCTGTCTCACCCCCTTGGTTCACCCCCTAGGTTCTCTGTCTCACCCCCTTGGTTCCCCTGTCTACCCACCTGGTTCCTTTCCCCTGTCTCACCACCTGGTTCCCTTCACCTGTCTCACCTCGGGGTTCCCTTCCCCTGTCTCACGCACCTGGTTTGTGTGGTTGCTGCAGGAAGCGGAGAAGAAGCGGAAGGTGGAGAAGCTGAAGCAGAGACGCTGGCAGGAGAAACACAGACGCTTCATCTTCGGCGTGACGGCCAGCGACTACGACACGGACCGCGACCACCACATGACGACGTCCCGCGCCGTCAGCGTCGACCGCCTGCTGTCCCGGGAGCCCAGCACCCTGAGGGAGCAGCCCTCGGGCACGGGGGACGGGGAGGCCGGGGAGGCCTCTCAGGGCCGCAGGGAGGGGGAGGAGGCCATGGAGAGGAAGGACTCTCAGGCCTCCCTGGCCCGGTTCCTGGCGCCCCCTCCCTCCTCGTCGTCTGACCGCCGCCAGTCGTCGCCTTCTCAACACTCCGCGGCTGCGACCTCCCTCCCGCCCCCGCCGCCCCCTCCCCCGCCTCCCCCGCCTTCCTCCTCTCACCCCGCCATCCATCATCTGTCGCCCGCGCCTCATTACCCTCCTCCCCCGCCGGTCCCCGTCCCCATAACTCCCCAGTCGTTCTCGGTGGCGCCGCCCTCGCCCTCATCCGAGAAACAGCAGCAGCTGCGGGAGCGTCACCGGGAGAGACGGAGGCGCCACCCGTCCCCTCTGCCATTCCAGCGCGCCCTGGCGGGGATCGGGGCGCCCGGCTCCAGAAACCAGTCGGACGACGAGGTGGAGGAGGTGGTGTCGGACAGCGACTCCGCGGCGGACAGCTTCCACCGCGAGGGCTCCTACGACCTCCTGGACGACGACATCCCGCACTCCCTGCCCCCGCCCCCAGCCCCCATCCAGGCCCCGCCCCCCATCTCCCCGCCCTATCTGACGGCCCCCCAGCACGCCTCCACCCCTCGCTCCGCTGCCACCCCGCCCGAAAGAGCGGCCACCCCGCGGGAAGTGACCCCAGAGTCCGGGGCCGACTCGGCCGACACCTCCTCCACACAGCTGTGAGTCGAGGGAAGCGCCGCTGGACGTTAGCGGGTTGATTTTGACACCAGCAGCAGCAGCAGCAGCTATTGGTAGTTTTTTTTCTGTGCTGGCCGGAGCCGGGTGGAGAGGGCGCGGGTGGGAGGTAGCCTCCCCAGGCAGCTGAACGACCTGCGGAAGGAAGGAACAGTGGCTGGGGTGCCCGACCCTATGGAGCTGGGCCTGCTCATCTCCGAAGGAAGCAGCGGAGTGCTTCTTTCTTTCTTTCTTCCACGGTTTCTGCACTGAGGGGCGGTAAAGGCACAGCCCTAGCCGTGCTGTACGTGCCAACGCGTGGTTCGCGTGCTGGCTGTGACTGCACGGCTGCGCGGAAAGTTGAGAGAAGCAGCCTTCAGTGGCTGGAGAGCCTTCAGTGAAAACAATTAACACTCGTTTCCTGCTTCCTGAGCTGGTCTTCCGCTAGTCACACGGGTTGCGCCGAACAAGCAGCCGTCTCTATTTCGTCTCCAAGGCCAGAGGCAGACAGGAAGGGACACAGACTGAGTCGTCGGTACAGGGCCGCGCTGACGTGACATCAGTGGCAAACAGTGGCTGTTTCTTCATGAAGAGCTGGTTACGGCAAACAGTAGCTGTTTCTTCATGAATAGATGGTCACGGCAAACAGTGGCTGTTTCTTCATGAAGAGCTGGTCACTGCAAACAGTGGCTGTTTCTTCATGAAGAGCTGGACACGGCAAACAGTTGCTGTTTCTTCATCAAGAGCTGCACACGGCAAACATTCGCTGTTTGGCGGTGTGCGTTTTTTTCTCGTTTCCCGGCCAGGTTTAGCCTTGTTAACAATCCACTCAGCAGCCGAGAGCAAAGCCTTGGAACTGCTGGAATGGTTTCGACATTTCGCGTTTCAGTTCCAGCAGTGTGTGACGGGCCTACGTGTGAGCAACTAAAGACACAGCGTAACGTTCGTAACGTTCGACGTGTAAGGTAAACGATGTCACTGAAGTGGAAGGGAAAATTCTGGGACATACACGGTGTCAAGTTTGCGGTTTAACTGTAAAATAAAGCACGTGACCGACGTCGCGTGGCATAGTGACATGTGGAACGACAAATGCCGGGACAGTAATGAATTTGAAGTGTAAGGTTATTCACCTCATTGTGTGCGCCTCTTAGACTAAGCTGTAAGGGCCAAGGTCTTGTTCTGCAATGTAAGGTCTCAACACACCACCGCCAGCGGAACGATCAGCATTGCAACATATTGTGATTGGTTCACTTAGCTTTTGTTTGAAGAAACGGAAAACTGGCCGTCGTGATGTCTGGAACTGAGGACGTCAACGACGTCGTAATTACCTAGGACCAGTTCCAGCTGTCACAACCAACAAATCTAGCTTTTTTGTCGGGTGGCTGTGTGTCATTTCAGCCTTCCGGATCAGCAAGATGCATGCACACACCATAAAAGAGAAATTTATGTTGGTCACTCCTTGCTAAATGTACACGTACTTTCGTTTTTCTAACCACGTTCACGAAACTACTGACTGCCTATCGTTGGTATGTATATAATACACAGGATCGGAACTACGCAATGATGCAGGGTGACTGTCAATGTAGCTAGAGTTAATGGAGACTCGAACTCAAACGCTTGTTTTCTTGGACACAGATCTGGCCATGCACGCTGTGCCAGTCTTCAACGGTCTAATGTTTAAGGCACGAGACTGAGCGAAGTGTTCCTGTAAGCGCGCACGTGCATATAAGTCGCTGGCGTACTGACTGACGTCGATCTGCGGTGACAGTACCAACTTGAGTCTGCTGCTACCGTTCTGTGTGCAGACGACAGGCAGTGACTGCTTTTCATCTCCTGCGACTGCATATAACGAACAATGGCTGATTTCCGTCTCCACCGCTTGTTTAATGTGCAGTGCAGACCGATTTTTAATCTACCGTCATTGTTTAACGTACAGTGCGATTTAAGCTACCGTCATTGTCTAACGTACTGTGCGGTTTAATCAACGGTCATGGTCTAATATACAGCAACTGGTTTTAATCTGTAGCTGTGACTATCTAATGCACAGCGGTTAATTTTAATCTGCTGTGGCGGTGTATATATTGTCCAGTCCGTGTTTTCAATCAACGGGGCTTGCTGTTGGGTTCACACCGGCATTACACCCTGTTCTGCATTATAAAACCGGTTTCCATTTTGCTGTCAGCTATACAGGTGCACCCTAAAAACATGCATGCTGCTCGTTACAACTTTAGCAAAACTGCCGTGTTTTTTTGTTTTTGTTGTTGTTGTTTTGCTTCCGTTAAACGAGCTGCAAACACATAAAAGGTTCAAAATAACGCTGTTTATTAGGCCAAAACACAGCATGCGGATTTTCGGGGTAATCCCTTTTATCTAGCTGCAAAACGACACATAGACAACAATTAAACGGTGAAATCGAGGAAGAAGGAGAAGGAGAGCTAAGACACTTATCTGTTTTTGGTTGAACTATGTCGCTTTTCGTGTCCAGTGCAAACCAGTTGTTTTTGTTCAGTTTGCACCAACGGACGGATGGATTCAAGGCCTACCTTTTTGACAAGGTCCAGCCTAAATTTGTTTGAAGGTGGGGGAGGGTGGGAACGGCTGAAAAAGTTCCAGATAAAGGCACTGGCCAGGGCAGGTTACCTTACTGCAGTCGCAACGACAAAGAGCCTGACTTAAGTTGACTTTTGCAATTATTTGCACATGAGTCTTGAGTGAAGTGAGACATCCGGATGTAAGCAGAACATCGTGATCAGACGTTCAAGGTGCAGGACAACTCCCGAGTGATGCATAACCGTGCGATAAGCTACTTACAACGTGTGTGTTTAGTGGCCACCTTTTTTAGGAATACTGCAACTTTATTTGGGTGGCGTACGTTGCTCTTCGGACATTGGAAATTGATCTGTTCTTCGCAGCAGTATCATATTTTGTTAAAAAGATAAAATGCTGAACTCGAGGAAAATTAAGACTAATTGGTTTGTATGCTGGTAATGCGGTGATTGTTTTGCCACAAGTTTCAGGGAGTGTTAAAGGTGAATGGTTGTTTTCTTTTCAAAGACGATGAAATATGCATCGCGTTGCTGCCGTGGATTACCACGTTGTTTCAGATTAATTTTCTTCCAACTCATCCCAGCCTGGCAAAACAAACTGAATCATTTAAATATTGTTGGATTCTAAACAGAATCGATGCAGTTTATTTCAGACACTCGTTGGATTTTTTTTTATTTTACACGTCAAATGTGTGAATAATCGTGTTTGGTCATTATTTTGTGATCATTATTTCAAATGACAATTTTCATATGTGCTTGTTGCGTTTTCAGTGCAAACTTGTGATTTCCGATTGGCCCAAACGTTTGCTTGTGAAACTTCACCTTTATTTGTTTTATTAATTCTGTTATATCGGCTGTCAATTCCTAAATTGTCTTCTTTCTGTGTCCATTGTTTGTAAACTACTGGGAGTAAACTGAACGACGACATGACGTTTTATGGCACGGGATTTATTATCCAGTTTAAACAGGTTTCCTGCTTTAGTTGGGAAATATGAAGAGCGAAAGAGTGTGTGTTTTTTAAAGCTACATGTGGTCACCAAGCTCTCAGAAGAGAAACCCACTTCCCGTCATCTGAGATGTGTCAGTTTGACCCACGATCAGCATTCAATGACGTAGCACCACCACCCTCTCTCTCTCTGTCTGTCTGTGTCTCTGTCTCTGTCTTTCTGTGTGTCTTTGTGTGTGTGTGTGTGTGTGTGTGTGTGTGTGTGTGTGTGTGTGTGTGTGTGTGTGTGTGTGTGTGTGTGTGTGTGTCTGTCTGTGTGTCTGTCTGTGTCTCTCTCTCTCTCTCTCT
>OY757546.1:14087677-14112677 GCA_963584105.1 Alviniconcha strummeri | reverse complement strand
ACAAGGTTATTCCATGTTTTCCATGCTGCTCCACTTCGTTGGCTAGTTCATTAATTAGAAGGGAAAACAAAATTGGGCTGCAATTTTCGCCCTGCTTGAGACCGCGTGAGCATTCAAACGCTTCTGTTACACTACCGTTCACACGTACCCTTGCCTTTACTACTTCCTACATACTCATAACTGCCCTATACATTCTTCCTCTAATCCCATTCTTACGTAATATTTTCCAAAGGTATCGTCTATCGACAAGATCAAAGGCTTTTTTAAAATCTATAAACGCTACATAAAGTTTACCATGGTTAAGTAGCTGTTTTTGCACTAATGTAAGTAATGTAAAGATATGGTCGACTGTACTGTAGTTTCTTCTAAAACCAGCTTGCGCTTCGTTGATAATACTATTTTCTTTCACCCATTGCGTCAGACGTTTGTTCAAAATACAACTATAAATCTTACTGCTGGTATTTAACAGGGATATGCCCCTGTAGTTGTCCGGCGAGTTGATGTCACCTTTTTTATGAAGTGGGTGTATGATCGACTCGGACCAGTGCAGTGGATACGTCCCAGAGTCAAACAGTTTATTAAAATATTTGGTTAAAAACGCTACTACGCAGTGTGCTGAGTACTTGTAGAATTCTCCATTTAATCTATCTGGGCCAGGTGCTTTGCCACTTTTTAAAAACTGAATGGCGTCCCTAACTTCTACCTCTGTTATATCACATTCCAATGAGTCCAATGAGTCGCAGTTTATTTCAGTAGTAAGCGCTTCTAGCGAATCATCAGCTGTTACTTCATCTAAAATAATATCTTCAATCGCATCTGATCTTTCACTGTCAAAAACACCATCACTATCGCAGTCAAATACTTTGCTAAAATGGTTAAACCACTCTTCTTGAGTAATAGAGCTTTGTACTAAAACTTTTGCTGTAGCTGACTTGATAGTTTTCCAGAACGTCTTCGGGTCGTGCTTATTTTGCTCAAGGGATATTAGTACATTTTTCTTGTGCTCTGATTTCTTATCTTTAATCAATGATTTGTATTTCTTACGTTCTTCTGTATATATAGTTCGTAATTCGTTCGCTCCTGTTTTAGTGCTATTTTTGATAAATTTTCTCAGGGCTTGTCGCACCTTCGCCCGCTTCTCCCTACACTCGGAATCAAACCACAGATTGTTTTTTATTTTCCCCAAAGTTATTGTCTTCTTCATGCATTCTCCTGCTCTATTAATACCGTCGTTAAATTTGTCTAGTGCAGCATCTGTGTTTATGTTAATCAACTCTGTTGCTTGCTCAAAAATCAAGGTAACTTCTTCTGACAAAAGCATTTCGTAATATGTTTGCGCATATGTATGATCCCAAAAATGTTTTTTTGAACTTTAAACGTACGTTTTTTTCTGTCATCGGTCATTAGCGTTTTTGAAATTCTCATTTTCATTTCTACTGGCATGTGTTTAGATTCGATTCTTGGCATAACGTTTAGGTGTATACAAAACTGGACAAGTGATCTGGACACTACAAAGTAATCAATCACGCTTGATCCGTTATAAGCAATGTAGGTAAAATGTCCTTGTTTGTCGCCCGACAAAAGACCATTCAAAATGACTAATCCAAACTGTTCGCATACATTTAGTAGGTATCGACCAAAATCGTTTGTTATAACATCGTTTGACTTTCGTCTATATTGCTCCTCAACATCGCACTCATCCTTTTCAAGAGGGAATATACTGTCAGGCAGTGGGACATCCTTAGCGTTTTTATCGCCAGTTCTTGCATTAAAGTCTCCGAATAATATGACAGGAAGCTCTCCGTATTCTTCAAACACATCAATAATACAGTGTTCAAGCATCCAGACTCCATTGTCAATTTCTGTGCCAGCATAGTAAACGCTCTGTGACGGGGGTAGATATAGACCAATTAGTATAGTATCTGCTGTCAGTCCCATAAAGCGTTTGCAGAGCTTAAGAACAATACAGTTATCCAGTTCAACGTGAATACGTGTTACAACGTTAGCGAACTGCTTTTTGATTAGCATAGCGACGCCACCTGACAAACGTGCTGTGGCAGAATCGGTTAATCTTACTCCCGGCGAAATAAAAACATCATACATAGAAAAAAGATGCGACGGAAAATCAGCTGAAAACGTTTCTGTAAAAAGGACAAAATCATAATTAGAGACAAGGTCTCTTACACAAGGCTCGTAAACAGTCGAAAGTCCTTCCACATTGTATGTTAGGAATGAAATGGGCCCCAAAGTCATCGTGTCGCACGTGCCACTGTCACTAGACTGTATGACACGGGCAGGGCCGAGTTCCTAGCTGTCATGTAGTCCATTTTTCGCTCGACCTGCACGCTTTTCGGACAAGTTGGTGTCGACGCGAAAAAAAGCTGTCCGTGACGCGAGTTTGTTTGGTCTTGCTTCGAGTCTGGCGTGGGGTTTGCACGATAGTCTCGTCTTCGAACGACATGCTCTGCAGTTCAAAAGAATTATCATTCTGCGGCTTTTTCGGGGGGGAACAGGGGGGCTGGCTCTCGATGTGATCTGCTGCTTCCCAGGGGTCGATCAATTGCTTGGCAAAGGTCTGGTCGCTGTCCCAGGCATCAACAGCTTCTGCAGAGGACGTCAGCTGGGCCGTGGTTCCTTCGGTAAGGGGGCCAGACATTGACGCCGCGGTGTTTTCCTGCCTGCCGGTGGGCTGTGGGGCATAATTGGGTGGTGATTCGGAGTTGGAGCTCCAGGGTGTTCGCTCGTCGCCGCTGACATCGCGTGCTGTGGAGGGGGTTGCGCTGTCAGCGCTGACCATAGCGTGATCGACAGCTGCATCGTGAGGGTAGACCCCCTCTCCAGCAGAGGCATCGTCCGTGTCCTGGGTATCGAGTGGTTCCACATTGGGGTTTGTCAGGGCTTCGTCGTCACGGGTGAAGCGGTCTGGAGGCTGTGCACATTCACCACTAAGATCTCTTCTGTCGGGGAGGAGAGCGCCGGGACATGGGTGGGGTGGTGGTTGGACGTCGATGGAGCGGCTGGGGCTGGAAGGGGCGGTGGTACCGGGGCCATCTCTAGATGTCTGTGCAGTGGTCGTCCTGGTGTCGCGGTGGCTGCTGTCTTCAGGTCCGCGGCACTGCTTGGCGACAGGTCTCTTATCCACACAGGACTCCCTGTGGAGGGTGGCTATCTGTATTGGTCGTTGGTGAGTCTCTTGAGCCTCCTGAGCTCCCTGTGAATCGGGTCTGCTGTAGGCTCCGTCCCCTGTCGTCTGTCTGTGCAGCATCGGGAACTCTTCCATGTCGGAGAGTAAGGGAGTGGCTTGGTCTTGTAATGCTCCGTTCCTGCTGGGCACCGGTTGTTTCGTGCGCTGGGGGTATGGAGGGGCATCGTGTGAAGCGCGGTGGGGACGACTCCCAGTCTTGCTGGAGGAGCGGAGGCTGCGGCGGGGGGATCTCCTTTCTCTGTAGCAGAGTCGGCCGTTGTGAAAGTAGGCCTGCCTGCCAGCACTCTTCTCTTCACGCAGGATGTTGTTCTGTCGGTCTGTGAGGTCAGTCGCCACACGGATGTTGAGTGTGTCCGACATCGCCTTTCTTCCATCCCTCTCCTGCAGCACCGATATCTTGTCACTCCACCTGTGGAGTCGGGCGATCAGAGGCCGTGGGCGGTTGATGTCACCGCTCTTGGGGCCTGTGCGGTGTGCTCTTTCCACATCGTCCCTGGTCCACACTTTCTGCGAGTAGAATCTGTTCAAGAGTTGAACAACTTTCCTCACACAGTCCTCACTGGTTTCGTCAGACTCCTCGTACACATTAAAAGATCTGACGTTATTGCGCCTAGAGAAGAACTCTAGTTTGTCCACCTTGTCGTCTGTACTCTGGCATAAGTCATGGAAGTGGTCCTTCCAGTCGTAGAGATTACCAACTTGGTTCTGCAGAATCTCACACCTTGCAGAGAGATAACGAACGTCCTCCTTAAGCTGGTCGTTCTCGCACTGAAGGGACTGGCACCGGGTGTCCAGGTGGAGAGGGTGTTGGAGAGCGTCGTCTGCTGACGTTCCATCTGCTGCAGGCGCTTCGGGGTGTCATCTGACAGCTGTAGGATGTATGCTTCCATTCGTGTGAGTGCACCGCTGGGTCCTGAAGCGCTGGCAGTGGTGTTAGCGCTGTGGTAGCGTGTCTGGTTGGCAGATCGCTCGCCGGCACTGCATGCCGCTTGCCGAGTGATGGTGTCCGTGGTGGTGCCGTGTCGGGTCGGGGGTTGGCGCCACGGGTAGTCCAGCCTTTCTCCAGGCCCTGGGCCGGGGTTTGATTCAACGTCTCCGCAGGTCAGCAGATATCCAGCAAGAAACACCACAGCCGTGTAGGTGACAAGAGATGTGAGTGGCCCAATGGTAAGCCGTACAGCTATCCCCACAAACCTGTGGCGTTGTGCGCTCCTCTTTGCGTTGAGGAATCTGACTGCAACAGCCCACATTTGAAAAAAAGAACGAAGTGAGGCAGATAGATGTACCTGGCAAAAGCTGTCCTCTTTGGCACACTGTCTCGATGAGCGAACAGTTTGTTTGCCACTGTTTGTAAACAACACCAGTAACACAGCACAGAACAACAACGTGAGAGCGAAACTCAGTGGCCAGCATAACTTGATCACGCTAGCACGTGCAAGTCTTGCCTTCTCTGCTCTTTTAGACATGTAATTTTGAAAAGTCCAATAAAATACTCCACAAGATGTTCTTGCTAAGTCAAATTTGGTATCGGCATGATCAGACGAGCGTGATGCGTACACTTGCTAAAAATCCAGGCACAGGCTTGTCACTAATGGGCGTAATTACCAAAACTTGACAGAGCGATCTCAAGAAGCGTCCGGTCTGCTCGGTTAGTACAGCTCACCTCAGAGAGAGAGACAGAGAGAGAGAGAGAGAGAGAGAGAGAGAGAGAGAGAGAGAGAGAGAGAGAGAGAGAGAGATGCTACAATGCAGACAGACAGACAGACAGACAGGGAACTCGAACTTGAAAACTTTATTTTACAAGGATTGTAGTTTAGGTTTCGTCAAAAACCTGTCTAGCATCTGGTCCTAGCTAAACTATTAATGAATAAAACTGTAATTACAGAGCATCATTTAAAACTATAATAACAGAGCATCATTTATATACACATTAGCATCAATGAATAGGTGACATTTTATAAATGAAGATGTATGCATTAAGCCCAGAGTGTTCAACACATAAAGAGCAAATTGTCACAGTCTGAAACAGAACGAAGCCTAGAGCGCCTGTGCAGAATCCACAAAGAAGGGAGTTAATTAGTGCTCGATCTCTTCCGGTCTAACAGTCTGTTCGGTCTAACAGGTGTGTTCGGTCTAACGGTCTCTTCGGTCTCACAGTCTCTTCGGTCTGACGATCTCTTCGGTCTAACGGTCTCTTCGGTCTGTGCAGAATCAACAAAGAAGGGAGTTAATTAGCGCTCGATCTCTTTCGGTCTAACAGTCTGTTCGGTCTAACGGTCTCTTTGGTTTAACGGTCTCTTCGGTCTTTGCAGGTCGTAGCGCTTGGGACGAGCGAGTGTCTGCAGAATCAAGAAAGAAGGGAGTTAATTAGCGCTCGATCTCTTTCGGTCTAACGGTCTAACGGTCTGTTCGGTCTAACGGTATGTTCGGTCTAACGGTCTCTTCGGTCTAACGGTCTCTTCAGTCTTTGCGGGTCGTAGCGTATGGGACGAGTGAGCTACTCTCTAACAGTCTGTCCATGGAGAAGCATGTCAACATCTGCAGTTCTGCTTACATAAAATTCGGAGAATTAGTAACAGCCTTTACTACCTCACTATTGATGCTAAAAAAATCCCGCCTCTGTGCGTTTGTTTTGTCAATAAAAAAAATGTTTTTTAAATAACACCAAATAACAAGTGAATAATTGTACATCATATCTACATAATACCATACAAAGATGAAGAATAAACACACCAAATAATAAGTCAGTAAGTGTACATCATTTACACATACGTTCTGTATATATTTATATGTATATGATGCTTTATCAGTTAGGAAAAGGGGGTACGTGTCAGCCGTAGGCACCTACATTTTTCTTTTGATTGTTTACTATAGGCTTTTATTCAGTGGTCTATATTTGAAGGTGAACACTTTCTCACCTTACTTTACTGCTGATTGTTTAGGCTTTCATTCAGTGATGTGTATTTGAAGGTGAACACTTTCTCACCTTAGTTTACTGTTGATTGTTTAGGCTTTTATTCAGTGCTGTATATTTGAAGGTGAACACTTTCTCA
This sequence comes from Alviniconcha strummeri, assembly GCA_963584105.1. Taxonomy (NCBI): domain Eukaryota; kingdom Metazoa; phylum Mollusca; class Gastropoda; family Provannidae; genus Alviniconcha; species Alviniconcha strummeri. The sequence continues at coordinate 14,106,419 of OY757546.1, read as the reverse complement.
CCTTAGTTTACTGTTGATTGTTTAGGCTTTTATTCAGTGATATGAATTTGAAGGTGAACACTTTCTCACCTTAGTTTACTGTTGATTGTTTAGGCTTTTATTCAGTGATGTATATTTGAAGGTGAACACTTTTTCACTTTAGTTTACTGTTGATTGTTTAGGCTTTTATTCAGTGATGTATATTTGAAGGTGAACATTTTCTCACCTTAGTTTACTGCTGATTGTTTAGGCTTTTATTCAGTGATGTGTATTTGAAGGTGAACACCTTTTCACCTTAGTTTACTGTTGATTGTTTAGGCTTTTATTCAAAACTGATGGATATTTGAAGTTGAACACCTTCTCACTTTAGTTTACTGTTGATTGTTTAGGCTTTTATTCAGTGACGTATATTTGAAGGTGAACACTTTCTTACCTTAGTTTACTATTGATTGTTTAGGCTTTTATTAAAAATTGATGTATATTTTAAGGTGAATACTCTGTCACCTTAGTTTACTGTTTAAGGGAACAATGGTTATGATACACAAGAACGGTGAAATCAAAGAAAAAATAGAAGACTAGCTGTTATCTGGACCTGTCTACAGTTACCCGCTATCAGTCTTAACGGATGTTTGTTAACGGAGCCGACTGTTTGTCTTGCTCTTGCTGCAAGCGCTGGCCCAGAGTTGTGTTCAGTTCACGGTCAGTGCCAGCATTTGGTACCTAGCCAGCATTCTGCGTGTGGCTGATACCTAGCAAGCAGTTTGAGAAGAAGAAGGAGACGGAGAAGAAGATGGAGTTTATGCTGGAGCAATTTCAGCGATTTAAAGCGCTACACCTTGTGTGTGTGTGTGTGTGTGTGTGTGTGTGTGTGTGTGTGTGTGTGTGTGTGTGTGTGTGTGTGTGTGTGTGTGTGTGTGTGTTGCTTGATTACGTATGGAAAACGTAATTAATACACAAAGAAACAAATCAATGGCATGATAATACATTAATAAATATACCTATCTGTGTAAAGCATAATGAAACACACACACACACACACGCACACGCACACGCACGCACGCACGCACGCACGCACGCACGCACACACACTGCCGCTCTAGGGGAAGGTTTTCACACGCTGCAGTTGTATAGTGAACACCTCGTAGCTTATATATCTCAGACAAAAGCATTATGTATGTGTGTGTGTTCGTGCGTGCGTGCGTGCGTGCGAGCGTGCGTGTATGCGTGTATGTGTGTGTGTATGCGTGTGTGTGTGTGTGTGTGTGTGTGTATGTGTGTGTGTTCGTGTGTGCGTGCGTGCGTGTGTGTGTATGTGTGTGTGTGTGTGTGTGTATGTGTGTGTGTGTGTGTGTGTGTGCGTTCGCGCGAGCGTGTGTGCGCGGGCTCGCGCGCGCGGTGTGTGTGTGTGTGTGCGGTGTGTGTGTGTGTGTGTGTGTGTGTGTGTGTGTGTGTGTGTGCGTGTGCGTGCGTGTGTGTGTGTATGTGCGTGCGTGCGTGTGCTTGGTGACAGTCGCCAGCACACTGACGAGGCGCAGTTAGCAATAAATCAATGACGAACTCTCCACATTTACCGGAAATCAATGTGGCCGTCCTTGGGGCGGCGATAACCAAGTCCACTGTGTGCTCTGCTTTCGTAACGCCGGATACTGACGCGTCCAGTTGCCGACGTCAGCTTGGCCATGTTCAGCTGGTCCTGTGATAAGTAAGCGTGCGTGCGTGCGCGGTGCTGTGCAAAGTGTCACCGTTGGACTCCGTTTCGTTTCCGGCATCGTAGGAAGCTGTGGCCGTAGCTACGGCCTGGAGGTCGCTCACAGACACACAACGTGAACCACCGCAGCAGACCGCAGGATTTCTGTCTCTGTGTCACCATTCAGTCGACCTTGTTTTAGATTTTTGTGTCATCGCGTTCTGGAGTATTACGAACAGAAAGCAGCCAGTTTTAGTTTGGAGGCGCTAAGTAGCACCTTATCAATCTTCAGCTACAAAACAGAACCAGCACAGTGGTTATTACCAATTATTTGGACACTGTGGTTATTATCAGTTGTTATTTGGATATTGTGGTTATTATCACTAGTTATCTGGACACTGTGTTTAGTATCAGTAGTTATTTGGACACTGTGGTTAGTATCAGTAGTTATTTGGACACTGTGGTTAGTATCACTAGTTATTTCGACAGAAAATCGGCACACGGAATTGTGATTAGGAGTTAAGTTGACGAACGTATTCTGCGCTAATTAATAATTATAATAATGCAGAAAAAGCAAACTCATGACTTTAATCAGAGATCCAAGCCATAACGCGGATGCAAGAACAAGAAGCTCAAACTACTGCTGAACTACGAATTCACGGAGAGCTTAACAGCACCGAAAGGCAATGCAGAGCTATACATACGCAGCCTTCTCGTTGCTCCTGACGGGCATTCAGATCGTGGCGTTGACATCAGGTTGCCAGGCTGCAGAGCAAAACTACAGTTACTTCATTCGCCAAGTGCTGCTAAAGGGCTACGACCCACTGGTTCGTCCCGTTTTGAACTCTTCTCGCCCTCTGTACTTGTCTGTGTCTCTCGGCATCAGCAGCTTTATCGCTCTGGACATGAAGCAGCAAACGCTGGTGTCTTTCGGCTGGCTCACCGTCAACTGGCACGACCGCTTGCTGAGCTGGGACGTTGGGGAACACCCTTACAAGCTCCTCTTCCTGTCGTCCAGCATGCTATGGCGACCCGATCTCGTCGTCTTGAACACCGTCACCAGGCTGGACCAGCTCGCGGACCAGAAAATCAAGCTCACCGTCAGGAATGACGGGAAGATCACGTGGTTCCCCGGAGGGCTGTTTCAGACTTTCTGTTCCATCGACATCTCTCACTACCCTCTGGACACTCAGACGTGTTCCATAGACATTATTTCCTGGTCTGGCGACCGATCGGTTATCGATGCGACCCTCAATGACCCGGTCTTTGATGTCACGAACACGCGGGCCCATCCTGAGTGGACGCTTGTCCGCACTGAGGCCGTGTATGAGCTCAGAACCTCTGGTTACTGGGTTGTGAAATTCAAGTTCACACTGAAGCGGAAAGTGCTGTTCTACGTGGTCAACATCATCCTGCCCATCGTGCTGCTGTCGTTGATGAACTGCCTAGTGTTCTTGCTGCCCGTGGAGTCTGGGGAGAAGATGACGGTCAGCGTCACGGTCTTCCTGTCCTTCGCTGTCTTCATGTCGCTCATCAAAGACTCGCTGCCCCAGAACTCAGACTCGCTGTGCCTCTTCAGCGCCTTCGTGGCCGTTCAGATGTTCCTCAGTGCGTGCTCCATCGCCATGGCCGCCGTCATCGTCTTCATCTTCGGCGGGGACTCGTCTTCTTCCGACCTAAGCAGTCCCTACTCTTATAGTTCAATGTCTACAGAAAATAAGATTATGTCTCATTCTGCGGGTTTGAACCTCCGACCTCAGTCAGCTGTGTTCTCAAGCGCGACCTCTGACACCGAGTGCTCTTCGGCCACCAGCGACCCGACCATCTCCTTTCCCGACACCGATGCTCCTTCAGCGACAGGATTCAGTGGCTTGTCTGTTGCCAAGGAAGTGGCAGACAGGGGAGGAAAGAGAACCCCACCAGGTTTCAGTAATGGACAGAAGGGGTCCCTGTCTATCGGGCTGGTTTGGCAGCTGATGAAAAGGGTCAGGCTCTTGGCGCCTGCGGACAGACGGCTGCTGTCGCGGACTTTGGACAGTACGTGTTTCCTTCTCACTCTCAGCATCAACATCTTCAGCTGCCTCACCTTCATCGTGTTCATGGCGGCGACGTAAGGTCGTGGCACTGTCTGCATCAGCATCTTCGGTTTCCTCAGTTACATCGTGTTCATTGTGGTAACGTAAGGTCGGGGCACCTTCAGCATTAACATCTTCGATTTCCTCATCTTCATCGTGCTTATTTGTGTCTGTAGTATAGCAAGGACTGGCTGTTAGATAGGCCCAAATGGACCTAACGCTACTATCCTTGAGTATTAAAGTTTTCGAGTTCGAGTTCATGATGATGACGTAATGTCGGGGAACTGTTAGCATCAACATCTCGGGCTGCTTCACCTTCATCGTGTTTATTTATGTTTGTAGTATAGCAAGGACTGGCTGTTAGATAGGTCCAAATGGACCTAACGCTACTATTAAAGTATTAAAGTTTTCTTAGTTCGAGTTCATGATGGTGACGTCATTTCTGGGCACTGTTAACATCAACATCTTCAGTCTCCTTACCGTCAGCGTGCTAATGATGGTGACATAAGATCGGGGCACTGTCAGCATCAGCATCTTCGGTTTCCTCATTTTCAACGTGCTCATGATGGTTTCGTAAGTTCGGGCCACTGTCAGCATCAACATCTTCGGTTTCCTCACCGTCATCGTACTCATGATGGTGACGTAAGATCGGGGCACTGTCAGCATCAGCATCTTCGGTTTCCTCACCTTCACCGTGCTCATGGTGGTGACGTAAGACCAGGGCACACACTATCAGGTCGACGGTCTTCTTTGGAAGAACGTGAGATTAACTTACGGGAACACGCAGATGACATAGAAATGACAAACTTTGCCAGCGCCGTGGAGATTCAGAGTGGAATGTATCAAATCCAACCAAGTAATGAGGAAGGATATTAGCCCTCGAAACAGGATTCCTTATTTTGCCGCATTTGAGAAACTCTTAGTGACATTTTGTTTACTGTTCCGTAGGTGAAACACACAGACCTAGTTGGTTTGACATTATATACATTGACACGGTGTTACCTACCTGTCGGTTTCGTGTTGTACGATTAGCGTGATGACCCTTCCCTTCTCACGACTACCTGGGCTTAATCCTCCTTCTTCTCTTGTAATCATTTGTCCCTAATATGTCAGCACGACATCTAAGGATATTAAGCCTTCACATCGTCATCGTGTTGTAATCATAGTTATACACAACCAGCTCATCTCTCTGCCTGTCTCTGTCTCTCTCTGTATGTCTGCCTCTGTCTGTCTGTCTGTCTGTCTGTCTGTCTGTCTGTCTGTCTGTCTGTCTGTCTGTCTGTCTGTCTGTCTCTCTCTCTCTCTCTCTCTCTCTCTCTCTCTCTCTCTCTCTCTCTCTCTCTCTATCTCCCTCCCTCCCTCCCTCCCTCTCTCTCTCCCTCCCTCCCTCCCTCTCTCTCTCCCTCCCTCCCTCCCTCTCTCTCTCTCACACGAGATAAAAGTACAATTGTTGATCTGTTCTTATTTGAGGAACGTACAGCTGTTTGTAAAACGATACTCATCTGATTATTATTTCCGGTTTTAGAACATAATATCCTGTGCATTGAAAGAACAATGTGATAAATGGTTGTGGATAGGTTGTGGATACCTTGGTTGTGGATACCTTGATCCAAACACAAAAAGGTTCAAAAGAACGCTTATTACTACACGGACACACAATATGCAAATTTCTCTGTCACTCTTTTGTTCCATTTCAGTTTTACGTCAGACGTGGATATTCATTGCATCACACCTATTACATGTCATTGTCATGCCTACAATCGTCCTAAAAGCGACAACAGACCAACTAAAAAGGAGATGAGATTCTCTCTCATTTTTAATTCATTTTTAACTGTTTAACTATTGTTTAAGTGTCGTTTTGTGGCTTGTCGAAGGGGATTTCCCCGAAAAAAAATGCATATTGTGTGTCCGTGTCATAACAAATAAGCGTTCTTTTGAACCTTTTTGTGTTTGGATCTTGTTTTAGAACGCTAGCAGTTATTTTGTTTCAGATTTTTGTGGATACCTTGGTTGTGGATACCTAAGATATATTTTATTTTTTGTAATCAGTAGGACGGAGAATCGAGATACCTACTATGTAGGTTTGTGGTATTTTGGAACAAGTGACGATAGTTCTGGACGTTGTGTTGTTCGTGCTTGTTGTTATTTTGACATATCGAGTGTATTATGAAAATGTTTTACTTTTACGATTTTGTGGTTTTCGGTCAAAGGGTGATTTTTGCCACACATACGGTGGACTATATAGAATACCCCCCCCCCCCCCACACACACACACACACACGCACGCTCTCTCTCTCTCTCTCTCTCTCTCTCTCTCTCTCTCTCTCTCTCTCTCTCTCTCTCTCTCTCTCACACACACACACACACACACACACACACACACACACACACACACACACACACACACACACACACACACACACACACACACACACACACACACACACACACACACACACACACTCCAAGACTACTGGAATTTACTGTAGACATATAAATGAGTTTCCTTCTGCTTCTTTCGTCGTATTTTTACCCATTTCTTAGTTTTTATGATTGCAATATTTCCTTCATTTAGCCTGCTGTGTTAGTCCATACAGTAAGTAATTTGACTTGCTGTTCAAGATGAGTGGTAAGGAAGTTGATTCATTAGTTTATTAAAGAGTTGATACATACTCATTCATGTACTCACTCTCTAATTGACAGTATATAATAATGATCACCGTCGACGTCGTCATCATCATCATCATGCGAATTGACGTCATCCTGACTTGTCATCATCGTAAGTCTTATCGTCATCACTGTCAGCATCAGAGTAAAGTCACCATCATCTTCGCCACAGTCTGGCAGTGCTTCTCACATTTCGATGAAAACTAGGTCGTTGGACGTAAGCAGAACTAATTATGCCCCGAGGTTCACCTGTTGAAACATAAACAAGCTAGCGCTTCCTCTTTCCACGCCTCTCTCCTGCCAGAAACACAGTTAGGAAAAGTTCAAATTAAAGATAAGTACCCCCCCCACCCCACCCCACCCCCGCAAAAAAAAAAAAAAAAAAAAAAGTTGGCCAGGCGGAAGTCAATGAATTGACCGTGCATTATCAACACCCTAAAATCGTTGTCTGACATTCGTTGGAGCAAATATATAATATTTAGTACCACCTAATTCCCAAGCTGCTTAACTTCGTCTTGGCTTGAATCGTATCAGTTGTTTTTCTCTTATGTCTCTGTCTGACACTATCTTTCTGCTTTCGTGTGTGAGTGTGTGTGTGTGTGTGTGTGTGTGTGTGTGTGTGTGTGTGTGTGTGTGTGTGTGTGTGTGTGTGTGTGTGTGTGTGTGTGTGTGCATGTGTGTGTGTGTGTGTGTGTGTGTGTGTGTGTGTGTGTGTGTGTGCGCGCGCGCGGGGGGGGGGGGGGGGTAATCAGCAGGGATACCAAGCAATGCAAGTACACAAACCAGCCCTTGTCGCTTGAAACCAGAGATTTAAAATCAACACACAAGGGAGTTAATTAGCGCTCGAAAGACGTCACACAAGCACAACATCAGAGACCTGACTCGCCTTCGGTAACTCTCACCTGGCATGCTTGTAAATACAAGGTGCATAAACTCCACCAGAGGTACATCCTTTAGAGATTCAAAAATCAACACTGATAGATACCAGCCAGTACGTTTATGAAAGCATAGGTCCCCAAATTAGAACCATGCCAATCAGTCCGTTCGTGAAAGCAGAGGTCTCAATTTCAGCACTACAATTGAGGTCCAAAAGTCAGCACTGTACCAACCAGTACGTTCATAACCGCAGAGGTAAACATTAAAAACATTAATAAAATCAGCACCGTACCAACCAGAACGTTCATAACCGCAGAAGTCCAAACATCGGTACTATACTATCAGTAGGTTAATGAAAGCAGAGTCCAGAAATCAGCACTATACCAAGCAGTGCGTTCACGAAAACACAGTCCAGAAATCAGCACTATACCAAGCAGTGCGTTCACGAAAACACAGTCCAGAAATCAGCACTATACCAAGCAGTGCGTTCACGAAAACACAGTCCAGAAATCAGCACTATACCAAGCAGTGCGTTCACGAAAACACAGTCCAGAAATCAGCACTATACCAAGCAGTGCGTTCACGAAAACACAGTCCAGAAATCAGCACTATACCAAGCAGTGCGTTCACGAAAACACAGTCCAGAAATCAGCACTATACCAAGCAGTGCGTTCACGAAAACACAGTCCAGAAATCAGCACTATACCAAGCAGTGCGTTCACGAAAGCACAGTCCAGAAATCAGCACTATACCACGCAGTGCGTTCACGAAAGCACAGTCCAGATATCAGCACTATACCAAGCAGTGCGCTCATGAAAGCAGAGTTCCGAAGTAGGTACTATACCAAGCAGTGCGCTCATGATAGCAGAGTCCAGAAATCAGCACTATACCAAGCAGTGCGCTCATGATAGCAGAGTCCAGAAATCAGCACTATACCAAGCAGTGCGTTAATGAAAGCAGAGTCCAGGAATCAGTACTATACCAAGCAGTATGTTCAAGAAAGCAGAGTCTAGAAATCGGCACCATACCAAGCAATTCGTCCATGAAAGCATGAGTGCAGAGTCCAGAAATCAGTGCTGTCCTAACCAGTGCGTTTATGAAAGCAGAGTCCAAAACCCAGAACTATATACCAAGAAGTGGCTTTGTGAATGCAGGGTCCAGAATTCAGCACTAAACCAGCCAGTATATTCATGAAACCAAAGGTCAAAAAATCATAACACACACACACACACACACACACACACACACACACACACACACACACACACACACACACACACACACACACATTTTCAACTGAAAAGAAATGCATTCGTCTTTAAAGACTCGCGTTGATGTCTTATACACATCATTTGTGTGTGAAGTAAAGATGCCAACGCTTTGGTGCTATTGTAACACGCACGCACGCGCACGCACACACACACACACACACACACACACACACACACACACACACACACACACACACACACACACACACACGCACACACTCTTTTAAAAACTTGGTGAATCCATTCATCGCTGCACGTTGTCATCTTTGTGACAAAACGTGCCGTGTTGACAAAATGTGCTGTAGCAAAGTGGTTCCGGGACAGTCGGTGGTGGTGCGAACAACGAATGGAGATCTTGCACTGCCAGGTATTTGAATGAAGCACTTGAAAAGGTCTGGAGTTCATGGTTCATGTGTCTATCACGGTCTGCACAGTGAAGTCAGGAAATTTCGTTGGCCCAATTTGTCTTTTGTTTACCGGGAGGGGTTTTGAGAACTGGTCGATCGGAATGGCTGGTACCAGCCACTCAACCACATTGTGAGGATAGTTCATGTGTTGGTTAAATTTTGTATTGATCTGCTTCTGTTGAAAGGTATTCTTAACCCCTTCACTGCCCCAGCCTGTAAAATGTCCGGGCTGAATGATGCACGGACGCGCTTGCAAACAGTGTATTTTCTGGTCCTATAACACCTGTTTTCGATGCTGTGAGTTTTGATGCAGATCCGTTCATATGCCAGCGAAAAAAAGAAGACAAAAAGCCTTAAGGGTTTGAAATTTGGAACTTTTACGGGTCGTTTTCAAATGAAATCATGGCAGTGAAGGGGTTAAGTTTCCGGTCCGATATTGTATTTGCACACACACAAAATCCACTCCTTCAAATCTGCTGTTGGCGACTGGGTGAAGACTACACCAGAGTTCCTGCATCTCAACAGGTTCTTGGATCACTATTCCAGTCAGCCCCTTGAGTTATTACTATTATCAATCACGCGCCTGGACATGGAACCGTAAGCCATAACATAGCGGTGTGTGTGTATACACTTACCATGCGTACGTGCGTGCGTGCGTGTGCGTGCATGCGTTGATTCACATGAGGTCACCACGACCTGATATTCCAAGTCAGAAAAAACAAGGTACCCAACAAAATCAAATTCTCTCTCTCTCCACACACACATACAAACTCTTTTCTTGTATAGCAAGTCAATTTATTTGACTGATTCATGCAAATGCATACAAGACCTCCAATAAGCCAACAGGTCTCCCCTGATTGCTTGGAAACCAGAAAAACAAATGGTTATATATATTATCTGAACAAACTAATTACGAAGACCAAACAATTCCGTCACACCCCTCTGCATGGTCAGCCAGAGCCTCCAAGACAGAGCAAAACGGACACGGCCCAACTGTTCCGTTAACCCCTTCACTGCCACAGCCTGTACAATTTCTGGGCTTAAAAGTGCACGCACACATGCCTCCAGACAGTATATTTGATGGTCCTATAACAAATCTACTTTCAATATTGAGCATTTTGATAGAAATCCTTTTCATGTACTCACGTGAAGGGGTAAAAAAAGTTTTAATGTTTTCAAATTTGGCACGTTCATGGGTCGTTTTCCGAGTGACAGCGCGGCAAGCGTGGCAGTGAAAGGGTTAATGTATTGTTATATATGAAATACATTTAGTTTAAACCAAAACGGGCAATCCTTTGGGTCTCCAGTGGTGTCTAGGGCAACTTTGCAGCGTTGGAGCGTCCCAGTCTGCGGTTTGACCGAACAAAAGGAAAGAGGGTGTCGTCATGCTCTCCAATCCGCAGTAGCATGTAAAAGATCCCGGTCGTTCTGCCAAAAGTGCAGGTGGCAGGTTACAGCTAAACACGCATACACCTTATGTATGTTGTGGCTTTGCATGAAGTGACATGGTGCATGGTTGGATGGTGTACACAGAACTTGCGCCGAGACGGGAACAGTTTCCTGTGGCACCAGCCATGCCAGCGCTGTAAATCCACCACTTCCGTGGAATTTAAAAAAAAAAAAAAAAAAAAAAAGAGAGAGAGAGAAAAAAAAAGAGCTAGTCACTCGTGTAGAATCGCATGCGAGCACATGCAGCGAGTCTGCTCGAGAGAGCGGAGAATAGCGCTATGTAAGCACTCAATCAATCCAGCTCGGACTGTGCAGGGAAACCATTTGGAGTCGCAAATACGAAAGGCTGTCGATACACTTTACTGCGTTAGCTGTACGTACTTCATTATGTAAGAAAACTTGGGAGCTAATGGGTATTTTACCCCATTTCTCTTTGAAACTGGAGGGAAGCACACTCATTATTTGCACTACGTGGTCAAAGGATTTTCTCAGCATAAACACACACTACGTACACACATTGATACTACACGCAACCACAACTGTGTAAATAACACTTGTAACTGCTACTTGCACTGCAGTCCACGCCATAAAGTAACACACATAGTATTACATGCACTGTTACACAAAAATGTAATTGTTCCCATCAAGAAGCATGTTTTCCACTCACATACAGACGCGCGCGCACAGATCCATGCAAATGCGTTTGTACCAGCTGCAAGATGTGTTTCTGATTTTTTTTTTCAAGCCTAAACAGGCCTGACACCAGTGAAATCGGAGTCCACAAAGAACAAAATTAATTATTTCACAGCTCGGTTAGTGTGCACTGTGCTTACTGCATACGGCGCAATTGGCTGTCCAGTTCACCGGCAGTCCAGTGCGTCCAGTTCACTGGCTGTCGTCCAGTTCACTGGCTGTCGTCCAGTTCACCGGTTGTCCAGTTCACCGGCTTCTGTCCAGTCCAGTTCACTGGCTGATGTCCAGTTCACCGGCTACTGTCCAGTCCAGTTCACCGGCTGCTGACCAGTTCACCGGCTGTCCAGTTCACTGGCTGTCCAGTTCACCGGCTGCTGTCCAGTTCACCGGCTGAGTCATAATGCAGTAATTGTGCTTGAAATGCTCGCATGGTTCTTTTTTCAACGTAATCAGAAGAAACAGCTACATGTGCGCATGTGTTGGGGTTTTATTTGATATCTGCCAAACATATTTATTTTTCTTGTGCCAAACAAATATTTATTTTGCTTGTGTAAAAAAAAAAAAAAAAGAAGAAGAAGAAGAAGCAAATATAGGGTTTCTTTTGTCAACAGAAAACAAAAGGACATACACATGTTAGGTGGAAAGAAAGTGGGAATATCTCATCAAAATTCTCCTAAATCAGTCAGCGGCAGAATCTACACTAGCATCATCCAGAATTTGTCACAACACACTTACAAATGGCATGCCATTTCGAGTATGTGATGCACTTGGTTGATTCACCATTCATGCAAAACACTGGCCACAAAAACAAAAAAATCCCCAAAACTTAAAGAAAACTGAAAAACTGCCTGCAAAGTTGGCACTAGAATGCATTTTATAAGTAGCCCTGACCTGATCAAAACAAGGATGGTTTGCTCTTTCAGTGAAGATTCTGCAAAGTGCATTACTCAGACTGAAGCTAGTTGCTGTACGGCAACTGAAGTCATCTGCTACAGAGTCCCTGCACTGCAACTAAGTCATCTGCTACACAGTCCTGCACGGCAACTAAGTCATCTACTACACAGTCCTGTACGAAAACTGAAGTCATCTGCTACAGAGTCCCTGCACGGCAACTGAAGTCATCTGCCACAGGGTCCCTGCATGTCAACTTAAGTCATCTGTACGGCAACTGAAGTCATCTGCTACAGAGTCCCTGCATGGCAACTTAAGTCATCTGTACGGCAACTGAAGTAACCTGCTACACGATCCCTGCACGGCAACTGAAGTCATCTGCTACAGGGTCCCTGCATGACAACTAAAGTCATCTGTACGGCAACTGAAGTCATCTGCTACAGGGTCCCTGCATGACAACTTAAGTCATCTGTATGGCAACTAAGTCATCTGCTACACGATCCCTGCACGGCAACTGAAGTCATCTGCAACATGGTCCCTACATGACAACTTAAGTCATCTGTACGGCAACTAAGTCATCTGCTACACGATCCCTGCACGGCAACTGAAGTCATCTGCACGGCAACTGAAGTCATCAGCTACATGGTACCTGCACGGCACCTGTTGTGGTGAGACACCATGTACATTCGTGCCCCACTGCACTCCCTCAGCATGTTCCAGAAATTCTTCCAGCTCTAACAGCTCAGCTTACAAATTTCGGACTCCTGTCATGCTTACAAGCACCCATCCCATACACACATACATGCACGACGTCGACCGCACAGCACTAAGGGAACATTCTAACCCTATACCACAACAACTAGCTAACTTGGAACATGTACATTTGTGTACTGATACAGATATCAATTATACCTACACTGCCTACACCTTGCACAGCTTAGACAACTTTGCAACAGCACTTGTTTTTTCTCATTCTCCGCGAACTACCACTGTATCCAGATAGCCTCCCGTCAGTGCCTGTAGAAATGCTGTACCTTTTCAGTGAGTGGAGCCACAAGGAGGCAGTTGCACAAAGTTCTGTGTCAATACCCCTGTGGCCCCTGTGTGGTCAACTAGACTGTACGCAAACGTCACACGCATCACAAGCTGGCTGCCTGAGAGTTTGTTCTTGCAGCCCCCTAGATGACCACGTCTAATCACCACACATACACACACACTTTGACGTGTGATTGAAAATCAACCGAAAGGCTAAAACACAGGCTACACGGTACAGCTTACGTAAGAGAAGCTGACACAAGCAATGGATTCAGTGCATGCAGTAGTGGTTACCACTCAACAAAAATGTACAAAAAAAGCAACAAAACGGACACAAACAAATAAAGGAGTATCGTACTCTCAAAAAGGTTACAAATTCTGGAGGGCACCATTTTGTCAATCACAGTCCTCTCAAAGGGGGACGGGTAGAAATGTTGGATTATGTTGGATTTCAAAACTGTCAACAGGGAATACCAAAAACAACCGCAAAAGTTCTGGTATGCAGTGGTCAATGGTAGGATCATTCCCCACTACAGTTGCCATGGTGTAAAATGATGATGTTTTAAATGGGTAAAACACAGACATTTTAAACGGAGAAAACAAGCTGTCTTTAGCACCCTGAGCCGCAGATGCAGTTGGTACATGTTCCCACACCAAAGGGTTACACAAAGATTCACCTGTGCCCTCAACTAATGATTTTTATTTAATTTGAGCAGATGCTGTCTGTACATGATCCCACACCAAAAGGTTACACAAAGATTCATCTGTGCCCTCAACTAATGATTTTTATTTGTGAGTTTTCATGTTTTGGTTTGTCACAGAAAGCATTATTCCAGGTAATTTTGGGTTTGCTAGGTATCAGTATTACATAATCCCTTTAGTGTATGCAGATTGAGAGAAAGGGGGTGCATGTCTAAGAGTAATAAGTATGTGTGTGTGTGTTTCATGACTTTGATTTATTAAGTGAAATTCAGTTTATAGTAGTGCCTTAATGTATACGATCAAATGACAGGTTTACTTTCCTGCTGGGATGAACAAAGTATATTGTTACTGTTATTGTTAACTAATTCAAAAAGAACAGAAGGATTTTTTTCTATTAAAATAGCTCCCCAACCCCCACAGAACCTCACCCTCACAATCCGCAAATTAAACATTATTCTGGAAGTGAAAACCGCATGAAATGCTTTACTAGTCATGGTGATAAAAGAATAAAAATGATCTTTTTGAAAAGAGTCCTGTCACCAGATGAAAACACGGATTATTAGACATTATGGGCATATTTTCTTTAATGTGTGACAAAGATGCTTTTCACAACTGGTATTAATTCGTTTGAAAGCTGCTGACTACAATCTCAAGGCTGAGTACTGCTCACTACCAAACACCACCAAAGTGAACCAAGGCTACAAAACAACCACTGGAAACTTAAGCACTTGACCATTGCCTCAGCATAGACAAGCCTAAAATAAGCATCAAAAATTGGCCAAAAACTTCAAAATGTAACATAATGAATACTACTATTACTACTACTAATAATGGCAACACTAAGATTGATAAGCAATTTTATCCCCCAAAACAAACGAACTTTAATACATACACCAAATATCACTGAACTCTATGGTGCACACATAAACACATGCATGCACACATCCATGCATGCACTCATGCACACACAAACATACACACACACACACACACAGATGCACACACAAAATCCAAAAGCACCCATCAACAGTGAAAAGCATATATATATATATGTATGACCTCCGCACAAAAACAAAGTGTTAGCTGTCAAACAAAACCAAAAGTGTAGTATTAGCTGTCAAATAAAAGTGAAATAGTAGTAAGTTGCTGAGAGTAAGAAAACGAAATCAAGCTGTTTGAGCGCAGACATTTCAGGTGATTACACAAGCGCTGATTGTACTTACTTCCACTGTTGCTCACACATACAAAAAAAGAACTGCAGTATTCAGGGTAAGTTGGCAACACCAAATGGGAGTGGGGGAAACAATTCATATCACAGCTGAACTTCCCAAAGATTCAAGTCATATTTACAGGCATGTAAAGGGAACGTGCTGAAACCAGGATTGCACGATCAAACCACACACCGTTCATCCTCATCCACGGACTTCAGAGTTAGACCCAGTGCTCCAGGGTCTAAGGGCAGAAGGCTCCCAGCAAATCTCTTTTCCCACAGTGCAAAAGACAAGTACAAAAATATTATCTGACCTATTCCGTCTCTATAAAGACTGAACAAAAGCCTGCTTCACAGTTTCCCAGAAGTCCTTGTGTCTTGCAAATGAAATGATGCACACAGTTTTACAACTCCCCCCCCCCCCCCCCCACCCCCCCAATAAAAAAATAAAAATAAAAAACCAAGAAAAAAAAGGGGCGTATTTTCCAGCCAGACGCTGCTAGAAGAACACATATAAAACGGCGGTATGGCATATGGAAGAAACTGCCTGCACTAATTGTTACATCAGCACCATCTATCATGACCCAAACTAACAGCCGCACTAACACTATGTATGTACACAACTCCCTGTATGCCATTTCACAACTCTATCCGAGACACCGCGTCACAGTACTGTGCACAAAGTGAAGACAAACTGCGCACATACGAAATAAAAAGCAGAAGGTGCAAAAATCATTGCTAATGGACATCAGCTCCCAAAACACAACACTATGAACATTAGCATCAACATGCCCTCAGTTATTCACTGAAATCTCTCACTGGATTTGCTGATTCCTTTGACCAAGTTCTCCTGTTCCAAGATGTTTTGGTGATCCACGCTAGGGTTGGGTCAGAGCACAGCCTGTTTCTTGTCTTCTGCTTCTTTTGAGTTCATCTCTAGGGTGCCTGTTGTGCACTCTGGGTACAGTAACAGAGGTAAGGCAGAACAGTCCATTCACTCTCTTTATTCCAGCTATCAATGTGACTGTTAAACAAGCCGACCTCTGTAAAAAAACACCAGCGTCACAGGGCCGTGGTCTGAGCCCACTAAGAAGCAGGAAATACTTAGATTTTGTACGTGACGCTGATGGACTGATTGTCTTCAGCTATTCCACCCTGTAACCCCAACCCCACCCCAACTTCTCATCCACATAATTGCAGCAAAATACAGATATGCCAGCAAAGTTGGTGCAACTAGCAGGATAACAATTAACACATCATATTCTGATATACATCAGTTCTGGCAGAAATTCACAAATCTGCTTCAGTACTACCATTAGGCTGAATGATCTATCCTGCTCAACTCTGCGCTTGAAAAATATCCAATACCAGCGGCTTTACAGGATCAGACTGTCTGCTGAAATATTTGGAGGAAAGACAGCAGGACCCCAAAAAAGAACGGTTCTTCTGCAAATTAGACAGTCTGACCCAGCACCGCTCTTCTCGCAAAGTTCCCAGGAAGGCAAAAAAAAAAAAAATCTTTTTTTAAAAATGCACTCCTCATTTTTTATTATTATGGTTTTTACACTAACAAGAAACTGGTCCAATCCCTCCCAAAGTGCAATAGCTGCAACACGCAGAACATAACATAAAATTTTAGTGTCCCGCAGTCCGACAATCAATTAGCCTCTGCCGGGGCACTCTCTGAACGAGGCGACAACGACAAATGTACGTGAAGCGCTGACTAGTTTCCATTGACAGGGGGTGCCTGCGCTGGGACGAGGGAGGTGAAGAAGGTGACCAGCATGCGGAGAAGGATGGAGGGGGTGGAGGGGGTGTCGGGGGGTGCCGGGGCTTGCTGGGCTGGCTCGGAGGGGACATCCTGCCTCCGGTCCTGCTCTCCTGTTGTCTGCAAACCATCACACACACTTTACTCTTTGTTCCCTGATGTGTGCAAACCATCACACACACTTTACTCTTCATCCCCTGTTGTCTGCAAACCATCATACACACTTTACTCTTCATCCCCTGTTGTCTGCAAACCATCACACACACTTTACTCTTCATCCCCTGTTGTCTGCAAACCATCACACACACTTTACTCTTTGTTCCCTGATGTGTGCAAACCATCACACACACTTTACTCTTCATCCCCTGTTGTCTGCAAACCATCATACACACTTTACTCTTCATCCCCTGTTGTCTGCAAACCATCACACACACTTTACTCTTCATCCCCTGTTGTCTGCAAACCATCACACACACTTTACTCTTTGTTCCCTGATGTGTGCAAACCATCACAAACACTTTACTCTTCATCCCCTGTTGTCTGCAAACCTTCACACACACTTTACTCTTTGTCCCCTGTTGTCTGCAAACCATCGCGCGCACTTTACTCTTTGTCCCGTAGTATCTGCAAACCATCACACACACTCTACTCTTTGTCCCCTGTTGTCTGCAAACCATCACGCACACTTTACTCTTTGTCCCGTAGTATCTGCAAACCATCACACACACTCTACTCTTTGTCCCCTGTTGTCTGCAAACCATCACGCACACTTTACTCTTTGTCCCGTAGTATCTGCAAACCATCACACACACTCTACTCTTTGTCCCCTGTTGTCTGCAAACCATCACACACACTTTACTCTTTGTCCCCTGTTGTCTGCAAACCATCACACCCACCTTATTATTTGTCCCCTTTCTGCAATCCATCACACACATTACTGTATTCCCCCTCCTTCCCCCCATTCCTATACTGCCTGCAAACCAACCACACACTTTTCTGGCATGTCAAACCACTCACTGTGACTAGACTATGAAAGTGTCAGGCAGTTTTACTTCACTGTAAAAGGCCAGATCAGTCTCGGTATTCCTGTCTGCTAATGTGAATATATATAATGCATCCACTGAGCAATTGTACTAGTGAACTGACATCCACATTATTCTAGTTTGTGGTACAAGGGAAGCAACTGTAACCCTACTCACTCCACTGCATGAGTGGTCATGCTGTTTTTGAAGAACCAGCTCTAAAGTTTTGATCTTTCATGGTGCAAGCATTTGCTCCCACCCCCTCTCTGGATCCCAAGAGACCCATCTCTGTGACCCGAGAAGTACACCTTAAACGTTGCTGCTGTTAGGCATTTACATACATCTTCCTTTTATCAGTTCTAGCCAAGCTGCATGCCGATTTGGCGTTTTATCACACTGACTTAGCCTTCACTCACTGTTTACCAGTAGACCTGGTATGCATACTGTGACTAAGTCAACAGACTGGTGCAATCTGAAAAAAAATCAACATCTTCAAGCATGCAAGAACCTGTGCGGATTTGAACGTTCTGAAAGCACGTTCCAGATCATTATTCTATTTTTACTGTTCTTTTTTTCTCTTTTTCTAATGGCTCAGAATGCTGGGCACACAACACAACATGCTGAACTGTTTTTCTTCAAAGATAAAAGAGTTCACAGAAACCACCCATCATCTGAGTGAGTGAGTCCACCTGCTTACAAAGTTCTTTTTGAAACTTCATAGCATGTGAGTGATCTTCAGTAAAAAGGCCACACCAAAAGCAATCTGGGGGTACCTCCAGACTCCCTGGTAGGGTGACTCCAGACTCCCTGGTAGGGTGACTCCAGACTCCCTGGTAGGGTGTCTCCAGACTCCCTAGGGGGTATCCCTGGTAGGGTGTCTCCAGACTATCTGAGGGCATCTCCAGACTCCCTGGGGGGTATCTTTAGACTCCTGGGGAGTGGGGGGGGGGAGGGGATCCAGACTCCCTGGGGAGGGGTTTTATGTCCAGACTCCCTGGGGGGTATATGTC
>OY757546.1:14086354-14087477 GCA_963584105.1 Alviniconcha strummeri | reverse complement strand
GACCAAACAATTTCTGGAACTTGAATAAAAACTGAGAGACGATGACGATCTCACTGGAAAGGCAGCGCATGCATCCAGATGTACATGTTTAGAACTTCCCAAAACAGTTCGCCCATGTTTGACAGGCGCTTGGCCAGGTCAACCGGCGTATCAGTTGACCGGCCGGCAGGGCCAGACCTGGTTTTGTTTAGTGCCAGACACTCTTGTTGTAGGGACAAAAGGGCTTCTGGAACCAGGATCTTAGTTTAGAGTTAAGATGGTATGTTGACATTAACACATGCTGCTGATAATGGTTTCTTCGTTTACTAGCACTGATCACGAACTTGCAACCCCTTTGTAACGGGCCACATGACTATAGACACAAACTTGACTCTCTCTCTCTCTCTCTCTCTCTCTCTCTCTCTCTCTCTCTCTCTCTCTCTCTCTCTCTCTCTCTCTCTCTCTTCCTCCGCCAACCGTGAGACCTTCAAGATAGCGACCATGTACACACACATACACACACGCACAGAGACCCCCCCCTCCCATTCACACCCACGCACGCGCGAGTGCGCACGCACTGATACACCACCGCAAAATGACAATAACAATATACTTTATTCATCCCAGCGGGAAATTAAAGCTGTCGTTCGATCTTATACATCAACTCACAATGAAGAACTGAATTCTACAAAATTTATTGAGATATGTGCAGTTCAGTTCTTCGTTGTGCGTTAATGTATAAGACTGAACGACAGCTTTAATTTCCCGCTGGGATGAATAAAGTATATTGTTATTGTTACCATCCGTGCACCACTATAGTACATTTTCTATTCTCTGAGAAGGCCTGTTCCTGTACCTTTGGAATACCCACAAACAAGGCCTTTAAATTGTGTTTGAAAGGTACAAAAAAATCGCACTCTTATCTGAATAGTTTCTTTGATCCTGATGTCGTCAAACAGAGGTGTAGAAAATGTTTTAAAATGTTGTCCATGGATCATATCCCCAAGCGACCGAGGGTGCAGGCCTCTCGTGCGGCCGGTTCAAGGAGGTACACCCACACACTCATACACAACCACGCACGCACGCACGCACACACACACACACACACACACACACACACACACACACACACACACACACACAC
>OY757546.1:14068854-14083854 GCA_963584105.1 Alviniconcha strummeri | reverse complement strand
GCGCGTGTGCATTCACGTACATCGACACACGTCGAGGGAAGAGGAAAGATGTATTACAATGCTGCTGGAAAAGAGTGACAAACCGTGCAGGGAATGAATTTTTCGGTACGTTTTATAACGCGGCGACAAAACATGCCGGTGTGACAAAACGTGCAGGCAGAACTTCGCAATATGACACGGGGTGACAAAACACAGGAAAAAGGCCCATCTTTAACATTCCTGGCGCCAGTTCGGCTCGGTGGTGCACGAGAGGCATACCGAAAGTGTTCTCGCATTCGTGGCCGTAGTAATCGGTAAACTTTTTTTTTCTTCCCCAATACATACCTTTATGTTTCGCAAACTGTAATGTATGGTAGATTGTGAATAGAGGATTGTTATAATTGGCTTTTGACACCCAGTCAGCCATAATGGTTATATTAGGGCAATTTGTTTCGTTGACTTATTTCAATTTTCCATCACGGACTGCAAAAAGCAACATAAAAGTGAAAATTGTGGGCAATGATGTCTAAGATGGAAATCAGTTTTATAATATTGTAACATATCATGAACACGCAGAATCATAAACAGTAACAAGGAACACAAACATGTAATATAAACAGTAAAAAGCAGTAACGGTACATGCTGTGATCAGCAAAATGTAGTTTGATCAGTGAAGTGTGATATAAACGGCGAAAAGTAACATGAACAATAGGCATAGCCGCTCTAAGACGTGAACTGCTTCATGTACAGCGATCCAGCATTTTCATTGTCTTTATGATTTTGTCCCCTTTGGCGTCAGATGAATACAGACAAAGAAAGAAAATCCTTATCTATCGTTAAAAGACCCTCCTCTGGCTTCAGAGAATGTGGACGACAATTTTTAACATCTTTCTCACATCGATCATAAATGCCCATATTTTGTATGGTGGCACATGCCATTTTACATCTGATCGCTTAATTCTTCACATTGCATCTCTTTCTTGGCGGCCCCCCTCCTTCCTACCCAACTCTTGTTGCTGGTGGTGGTGGTGGTGATGTTAGACTTATTAAACGCTGAGGTACTGGAGGGAACCGAACTCAAAGAAGTGGGGGGAAGGGAAACTATACTAACGCAACACAGTCACCATCAGAATGATTCCGCATTAACAGCGGTGTAAGCCATCTTCCATTAATTGTGAGGGACAAAGTCACAAGGCAACGTTTTATTGACTAACACCGACAACCTCATCCTTTTTCCTTTCACCTTGCATTTATAGCCTACACTGCTTATTTGAATGTTAACAGTTCAGTTCAATATTGCTTTACAGCCACATAAACCACAGGGCTTAATAGGGTCGGGGAGCCCAGGACGGCCACCTCGACTTTCACACAACTCCTGAGCTTTGAAGAGGTGTTACAAGTAAACATGGTGCTTAACGTCCACAGAAACCACAAGGCTTATTAGGGACGGGGAAGGGGTGTTAAAGTAAACATCGTGCTTAGCGTCCACAGAAACCACAAGGCTTATTAGGGACTGAAGGGTGTTAACAAAACATTCTCATTTTATATCTCTCGTTTCAGTATGCTGTATTGCTTCTGAGCATTCTAGTTCAGCAAAGTGCCACCGCTTCGCAAGAGAAGAGACGGGAGAAAGCCCTGGCGGCTAGATTAAAGGCTACGCAAAACGGGATTAGGTGGATAGGGGTCAGTTATCAAAGCGGCAGGCCCTCACCCCTGCAAAACCTCTTGTCATAAAGGTAACAAGTGGATTCCGATAACGACAGCAGTCTCTGATGTACCGCATGTCGGGGAGAGAGAGAGAGAGAGAGAGAGAGAGAGAGAGAGAGAGAGAGAGAGAGAGAGAGAGAGAGAGAGAGAGAAAGCCAATGTTCTCGCAGCTTTCCCTAGCTGAACACTCGGGCGTCACCCGGTATATCTGTGCAACTGTACATTGACAAATTGTGTTGTCCTTAATATGCTTTTTAGCACCTGAGGACATTCAACAAAATGTATGGTATGACACATTTTGTGCATTGCGTAGAGAGAGGTTTATCTGTGACTGCGATTTTGATTACCTTGCCACATGGGCAGCCACATGCAAAAATGGCCAATGATTAATTTTTACGCGATAAGCCCGTACTAGGCAGACTCAGGAAAACCTGAGCAGAGGAGGCATGCATGCTATTTACTGCTGTAAGTAGGCCAAGCAGCCAGTGATTTTGTCTAGTTCAAACCCCAAAACACAGTTGTCTGAAGTCCGTTCCGAAGCATGAGTGGAAAAGATCAAGTCACACTCAGTGAATCTTAGTTTTCCGAAGGGGAGTAACTGCTCTGTCTTCTCAAATTTTATTCTTCTGTTTCCTCTGTTTTTGTTTCCCCTCGGGGCACGAGACCTTTTCAGTACCCAACGGACACCTTTTTCCTATCTTTGGGGCGGAGCTTAAACGGTACCTTTCTTGCAACTCCTGTGTACCTACACAGAGGTGCACCTTTACTATGCCGTGTGGGTGTGGCCAAAATTAATAAGTAGCAACTCCTAGACACTCCCTGTGCACCTAAAACAAGTTGCACCTAGTTTTCCTCTGGGGAAGGACAGGAAGTGCTGAAAGTGGCCCGGACTCAGTGATAACGGACACAAGTGCGGAAAACAACCGCGTCTGGCGACCATGCATTTTGCTGTTTCGACGCACTCTGTGTGCAGTCCTGTTCCCTATTGCCGGGGACACCTTTCACACTGTCAAAAGGATCTTCAGGTTTAAACACCCTGTCTCTGTTTGTGTTTGTGTGTGTGTGATATGAGGGCGTGCTGGCATTCACGACTGTTTACTTAGGCTTTAAAAAACGTGTTTCAGTATTGGGTAGTTTAATTGGAACCTGCACCACATACACTCAACAGTTTCTGCCAGACGATAGCATCTTGTGACTTAACTGTAACGATTTAAAGCAACAAAGTACTCGGACTCGTTAACATTTTCGTCCGTGAAGCTATGCTTTCAAAACTACTCTTCTCAAGTGACAAATATTACCAGTGGTAAACACAGCGGCTAGAGGACTGATTTAATTAACCGAACCAGAGAAAGGCCAACTGAAGAGAGAGAGAGAGAGAGAGAGAGAGACAGAGATAGAGACAGACAGAGAGAAAGTATCTACGTTCTCCATTCATCAAACAGGCCATGGAAAGCAACTTGAATGCCATGAACATTTTAACTGTATATTTGCTTTGTGCGGTGACCGGTTGTGTGCCTAACAGTGACATCTTCACCGTGGCGGAGCAGAACGAAAGTTACCTTATTCGCGAAGTTCTCCTGAAGAACTACGACCTAGCCGTCCGTCCAGTGAGCGACCCGAGGCAGCCTCTCACCGTCAACATCACCATCGGCATCAAAGGTTTCATCGAACTGGACATGAAGAAACAGACGATGACTTCGTTTGGTTGGCTGGCGGTGACGTGGTTCGATGCGTTCCTGAAGTGGAACGTCTCCCAGTTCCCGATCGACGCTGTGTTCCTGCCCGGAGAGACGGTGTGGCGTCCCGGACTGGTGGTATTCAACACAGTCAACCAGCTGGACGAGCTGGAAGCTCAGGTGATGAAAGTGAGAGTGGGGAGCGACGGCCTGGTGCTGTGGTATGCAGGGGGGCTCTTCAAGACCTTCTGCTCCATCGACATCTCCTACTACCCCCTGGACACCCAGTCGTGCTCCATCGAAGTGATGAGCTGGTCATTAAACGAGCTCGTCCTCCTCAGTCGCTTCGGCGACCCTGCCATTGACGTGTCACTGATGGAGACTCACCCGGAGTGGGCGCTGGTCGGGACTGACCACCAGTACGTCCCGCGGAGTGGCGACTTCAAGGTCTTGCGGTACACATTCACACTGAAGCGGAAAGTGCTGTTCTACGTGGTCAACATCATCCTGCCCTTCCTGCTGCTGTCGCTGATGAACTGCCTGGTGTTCTTGCTGCCCGTGGATTCTGGGGAGAAGATGACGGTCAGCGTCTCGGTCTTCCTGTCCTTCGCTGTCTTCATGTCGTTCATCAACGACTCGCTGCCCCGGAACTCAGACTCGCTGTGCCTCTTCAGCGTGTACGTGGCCGTTCAGATGTTCCTCAGCGCGTGCTCCATCGCCATGGCCGCCGTCATCGTCTTCATCTTCATCAAGGCCAAGAACGAAGCGAAGGACGACGAATCAGCCAATCACGCCTCCTCTCCTTCTGACGGCTCTGTCAAAGGATCTTCTCTTTCCGTCTCACTCACGGCCTCAACATCCGTGTCCGAGCCTGCTCCCGAGTTTCCATCCTCAATGACTTCCACGACCGAACCAACGACAGACGCAGCGCCAGCAGCGCTCGCGAATGGAACAACACCAGCTCCTTCCACGGGGTACAAGACCAGCTGCGCGGGCCGTGAGTTCTGGCGGATGGTGAAGAGAGCTCACGATGGGAGCGCCGAGGACATGAGAAACGTGTCGAGAGCCTTGGACAAGTTCTGCTTCGTTCTCACCATTTTCCTCAACGTTTTCAGCGGCGGCGTCTTCGTCGCCATTATGGCTAGCTCGTGGGCATACAGTGGCTCGTGGACAAGACTGTGAGACGATCGATGCACCTAACCTTGCTACCTGTGTACACCTGCCCGGGTCTTTTACCGCCACACACCTTAGCTGTTATCTCCCACACAGCAGTGATGAATCAATGGAGTAATGTGCGAGGACGTGATGCTTGGACGTTTCACATTTCCTGTGTTGATGACTGTCACTTTGTAACAGGTAATCCATTCACTGGATCAAACTGAACTGAGGTCAAATGAGCCGGATGGATATCCACGTAGCTGAACTGATTTGAAACCGATTCAAAAATCAATTTGCACGCAAATACGGTATTAGAAAACCTTATTTGTTTTTGTTTGTTTGCTCTCTCTCTCTCTCTCTCTCTCTCTCTCTCTCTCTCTCTCTCTCTCTCTCTCTCTCTCTCTCTCTCTCTCTCTCTCTCTCTCTCTCTCTCTCTTACCAGCTTCAAAACCAGCTCCAAAAAATGAATGGTTCAGAAGCAGATTATTGTGAAAAACAAAAAAATCTATTTGTTAGTTTGTAATGTGTATATACGTACATGAATGTATAGTCTCCCAGCGCTGTTATAAATTGATTTTCTACTCTTTTGTATTATTCATAATTGCCGATTCACACTGATTTTCCCCCCGGCCCATGATGATATAAATGTATGTGTTTAAGTGTTTGTAATTGTTTCAAGGACGGGTTGCCCGACAGGCATTCGTGCCTAAACCTTTATCCTTGCGTAATTAAAGTTTAATCAATCAATCAATCACATACCATCTTAACTCTAAACTAAGATCCTGGTTCCAGAAGCCCTTTTGTCCCTACAACAAGAGTGTCTGGCACTAAACAAAACCAGGTCTGGCCCTGCCGGCCGGTCAACTGATCCGCCGGTTGACCTGGCTAAGCGCCTGTCAAACATGGGCAAACTGTTTTGGGAAGTTCTAAACATGTACATCTGGATGCATGCGCTGCCTTTCCAGTGAGATCGTCTGTCAGTTTTTATTCAAGTTCCAGAAATTGTTTGGTCGGAACTCGCGTAGAGCCTGTAGTCTATGTACACAACCGCCATTTGCAGTTGCGAGGTAACGCAGCTATCCTCATTAAGCCTTTTTCTTTTTTTACAAGCTTTAAGTCCGAAAACTCAAACAAAATATATATATTAGACTGAGAGATGTGCTGCTCTTCATCAGTTGATCCCTTAGGTGGCCACAGCCAGGTCGTTGCTTACACTGCCACTCTAAGGGTCTGATACAGGAGGAAAAACCGTAAAACAAAACAACAAACACCACCCCGGCAACAGGCAACATTAACCTGTTAAAACTACTGGGAGGAGGGGTGGGTGGGGGGGATTACAGTGTGACTCAGAGCAAGTGTTAGGTGTATTCATATTAAGTTAATGTTTATATATCATTCACTATGACTGTGTGTGTTGTACTTCTAGTGTATATTATATCTAATGTAATATAACACAGACGAAGTATTTCAAATGAAATCAAATATGTGTTGTTCACATCTCTCTCTCTCTCTCTCTCTCTCTCTCTCTCTCTCTCTCTCTCTCTCTCTCTCTCTCTCTCTCTCTCTCTCTCTGTATATATATATATAAAACATGCTTGGACTTTGTTATACCTTCTCTATATGACACCATACTAAGTCCTTCCTGCACGGTGCGATACACAGGAGTCATAGAGAGCCTTTCTCTCTCTCTCTCTCTGGGTCATTCTCAGAAACTGTGTACCAATACTGTGACATAGGTACCAAAAAATCTAAATGCTTTAAAACTCCTAATATGTAAGTTTACTTCTTGTTTAACACCTATTGCATGTGAGGAATTGAAAGGGAGAAAAAAAAAAAGAAGATAATCTGCACCATTTACTCTACGTTCAACTTTAGTCAGACTTTTGGTGAAATGGTCTTTGTAAGTTTTGAAATTGAAAAGACGAGAATATTTTTAGTTCAGTCAGTAGTTCGTTGGTGCTGGGTCTTCATGCGGTCGTGGGGTGCAGCAGTCTCCTTTCCCGTGTGAAGGATGGTTCCAATTAGCGGCGGTCAGTTCGCCGTGCTGTAGACAACAAGCCTCTCTGTACATGCAAGGGCATGGAAAAGCTGCCTTCCCTATTCTGTTACAAATTCTTCTTTTATTCCAAATTCTGGGCCACCGATGCCGTATTAGGTATAAAAGACCCTCCATTTTAATCCCCTGCACCACTCGCCCTCGCAGAAGTTTAAGGACGGTGTGTCCTCTTTTGCCAGTCACTTTGCCGAGCCTCCAGTTCAGTCTGCAAGTCTCCAAGTCAAACTAGTGTTTTGGCTCAATTTAATCCACATTCAACAGGTTGCTTTGACTATCTTTCACCTTCCTAGTTCCAGAATGATGTTTTATTGTTGTTTGATTGTTGTAGTTTCTATGGTTTGAGATCTAGCGTCGCTAATGTTTTCAGTTATTTTTCACGTTCGCTTAAATGATTAAGTACATGGGCCAGCTTCGTGGTAGCCACGAGTTGTTTCAAATATATGGGTTATAACACTTGTTTTCATTTCATGATTAATGTGTTGAATCTTAAACTGTGTTTCGCTACAGATGTTCTGACTGAGAGGTCAGGTTCGTTATCCGAGCCTGGCTCCATTTTTTTCCATTCTGATCTAAACCTCCTAATGGAGTTCCTTTATTTTACTAATTAGATAAAAGCCTGTTCCGCGTAACCGCGATTAACAGGTTCGACTTTTCTATTTAATATTATGTGAAAAGGCCAGGTCCGCGATAGTCCGCGATTAGCTTTTTGATTTTTCCATAAATAATTCTCTTGTGTATTCCATCTTCCACTATCCCGGACTTGGAAGATACCTTAAAGTTTTCTTCTATAATTCAATGTAAGACCCTACTGAGAAATTATAAAGTGAGGCGATGTTTTTGGTGAATACACCGGCTGTGAATTGTCTTTTCACAGGGTTGTAGCTCAGACTTTCGTAACCCGCACGAACGATTTTGTGTTGACTTAATTGTTGTTTATGTTAAATTCTCAGGTAATGAGACAACCAGATAAAGTTTACCTAGCTATATCAGTTGGATTTTCGAACCTTTGTGCCTTCTAATCTCTTCTTTTGTCTGCTTATGATATGCTTGTGACTTACGTTTTTGATTCAATAACATTTGGAACTTTCATTCTCCACTTGAATTCGAGTTGAAAGTGAGGTGGGAATTGAGCGAGAAAAAATAGAACGATTTTGTGAGAGAGTGTGGATGTGTGTGTGTCAGTGTGTATGCTGGATCACTTCCTGATACTGATAGTCATGAGATGCCACGTGCAAGTAATTAACGCAAACATGTTTATAACCTAACCTGCTAGTGTTCTCAGTTATGTGGCCATAGAATCGCTCGACGACATTTGATCCCTTCACGCACTAGAGATGTTACAATAATACTGAAGCAGCAGTAAATTCTTAGATTTATTTTTGGTACATTCGTCTTTAACATCGTAATGAAAAAGACACCGTTTCAGTTTTCCAGTTGCGAGTGAAACGTGTGCGTGTGTGTGTGTGCGTGTGTGTGCGTGCGTGTGCGTGCGTGCGTGTGTGTGTGTGTGTGTGTGTGTGTGTGTGTGTGTGCGTGCGTGTGTGCGTGTGTGTGTGCGTGTGTGTGCGTGCGTGTGCGTGCGTGCGTGTGCGTGCGTGCGTGTGTGTGTGTGTGTGTGTGTGTGCGTGTGTGTGTGTGTGTGTGTGTGTGTGTGTGTGTGTGTGCGTGCGTGTGCGTGCGTGCATGTGTGTGTGTGTGTGTGCGTGCGTGCGTGTGTATGTGTGTTTGTGTGTGTGTGTGTGTGTGCGTGTGTGTGTGTGTGTGTGTGTGTGCGTGTGTGTGTGTGTGTGTGTGTGTGTGTGTGTGTGTGTGTGTGTGTGCTTGTTTTCTTTTCTTTTCCTTCCTGTCTTTTGCTTTTTACTGTTTTCTGTTATTAGTTTGGCACTGACCTCTTGCAAATACCGGTGAAAAGCCGAGTTTCATGGTCCGTGTTGGTGAAATGAGGAATTATCGGTTTTAGCAACTCCCCAGATTTCAAAAGTTCAGCCGCATCGCGCTTTGAACTGATTTAAAAAGACTGAGATGAATTCGTTTATTCAGTGTTTTATGAAAAATGCGACTTGCGACTTCTCAATGCAGCCTCATAGGGTGTGTATGGGGTGTGGAGACGCTCTTTGGCTATGTAGCCTACAGACATTTTGATTGTGGCGGAAAAATGGATGTTTCCGGAGGAAAGAACAAACTACATGGTTTCCACCATATAATGACGTCGATTTAGTATTTCTTAGGATGTATGATATCATCCTGATGGGAATAAAACAGGGTGATAGTGGGCAGCGGAGTAGGCTAAGCCGGCCGAGTTAATTAATTAATTTGTTGTAAATAATTTTTATAATTGCTTTCATTAGGACAGTAATTTTTAAGAGGGGGACCTCGTGAAGTGAATTTCTATGTAATATGCACAGGCTGATGTCAGTTCGATTTCTCATGTATTTATTTATGAATGACTTTTTACCTTGCAGTTGTAATTTAATGATGTTTTATGATTGGCGTGAATGTGTGGTGAGTGTACTTGGCACCACAAAACATTCTAGTGCAACTGTATTGACACTTGGCAATAAAGTTTATTGTATTGCATTACTAGGAAAGTCGCGAGCGGTGAATGAATTTTAAATGGAAAAAGTGGGACGAGAGATAGAGAAACAGGCCTCGGCACACCTGCTATCGTTGTCCCTGCGTGACACAGTCTTTGAGAGGTGACATCTAAGATAGTATACACCAAGATAGTGCAGTCTTTTTAGCGGCCCAGGACATATTTTCCTTCAATCGAACCGGTTCTTGTCCCTGCGTGACACAATCTTTGAGAGGTGACATCAAAGATAGTCTACACCAAGATAGTGCAGTCCTTTTTACGACCCGGGATATATTTTCCTTTCAATCGAACAGACTCTGCGATTCCTTTCCTTTTCGCTGACAACAATACGTCACGTAGTCCACACAGTGTCCTCTGAAAGAAGACGCGACATAAAATCATTTCTTTTCCCGATTTGATTGTGTTTTTACTCAAAGAACAAATGTACTACAATAAGCGGATTCCCTCACTTCAAGGGGTCGGCCAAAAGTTAACAAAGACTAGCTGAGCCAGTTACGAGGGACGGTAACTCTCTGTGCGCGTTTGGGTGTGGACTGTGCTATCTTTGTATAGAATATTGTTGCTCATATATGCACGGTATTTTCTTTACCCCCACCCCTCCCCCCATCCACACACGCACACTCAAGAAGGCAGGCACGCACACACACACGCACGCACGCACGCACGCACATACACACACACATACACACACGCACTCACGCCGAAGCATGCACGCACGCACACGCGCACGCACACACGCACGCGCGCGCGCGCACACACAAACACACACACACACACTCATTCACTCACGCACACGTATGCACGCACATACACACACAGACACAGACACACACACACACACACACACACACACACACACACACACACTCATTCACTCACGCACACGTATGCACGTATGCACGCACACACACACACACACACACACACACACACACACACACACACACACACACACACACACACACACACACTTTCATTCAAATCTCCGTGCACACTCAGCGGAAAATGTGGCTAGCAGAACATACTAACTGTGCCTTAACAAAGACATTCGCTTTGCCCCTGGCGGCTGTGTTGGTTACGAACACTTACATCTGAACGCTTACAATTGCAACTGGCGACTGTTTCGGACTACCGCGCCTTATTAACCCTTTCAGTGCCGTGCTTGCCGCGCGCACCGTCATTCGGAAAATGACCAATAAAAGTATCCAAGGAATGAGTGAACAACTGCTGGTGAGGTTGACAAAACGGAACAGCTCTAGAGAAATGTACTAACCTATTGTTACTATTATATTTGACGTCGTTTTAAATCTACGTTTAGATCCTTAACATTGTTTTACTTCAGATTCTTGTCTATCTTCTTCTTTACTTCCTTCTTCTTTTATTAATTTCTGTCTCTCGATCTTCTACACCAGACGAAAACCAAGGGTCGAAAGCGCTTCTGTTTTTAACTGTTATTTATGTGTCGTCGTATAGGTGAGTACATTTCTCTAGAGCTGTTCTACTTTGACCAGTAGAAGTGCCTAATTTGAGGTCATTAAGGCTTTTCTCCCTATTCGCACGAGCATGTAAAAGGACTTCTACTAAAATGCGCAGTACTGACAGTAGAGTTGTTATAGGACCATCAAATAATTATGCTGTTTGCAAGCTTGTATGTATGCACTTCTCAGCCCGGAAAATTTAGCAACTGGAGCAGTTAAGGGGTTAAGCGCGGAAAGCGACTTTTTCAGCTCAAATGACGCGATATGGCACAGTAGACTGCCGGCCGACCAGGGCATCGTCACCAGCTAAACCAGTTCATTTTTTTTTAAAAATTCGTTGTTTTTATTTCATTGTACGCTAACCGCTCGTCCCTTGATGAGTAGAACGGATCTGTGCCGAAAGTTTGCACGTTGTTTTGTCAGTACTGTCCGATAACAACAACAAACAAAGAAAGAAAGGAGTGAAGAAAGAAAGAAAGTAGAAAGAAAGAAAGGAAAGAAGGAAGGAAGGAAGAAAGAAAAAAGGAAGAAGTGGAGGAAGGAAGGAAGGAAGAAAGAAGGGGGAAAAAGAAAGAAAGAAAGAAAGAAGAACAGAAGGAAGGAAGGAACGGTGTTCGTATCAACATGGAAACTGGCATTAACCTTGTTTTGTTGCTGGCTTTTTTGGCTTTCCGAAGAAAAGAAAAAAATGTACACTGTTTTTCCTTTGAAGCTATATATGGTTGCCGTAGTTCTTTAGCTCTTTATCTGGGACAAGGTCAAAAGCTGGCATCAGGAATGTTACTGTTGGTGGCTCTTTTGGCTTTCCGAAGAAAAGAAAAGAAAAAAAAAGTACGATGCTGTTCTTTGCATGAAGCTTTATATGGTTGTCGTATTTCTTTAACTCTTTATCTGGGACAAGGTCAAAAGCTGTCTTTAAGGTGACCGCCGGTCTCATCTTATCTTTGAATATGTTCAAACCTTCCTTCTATAAAAACAAGTCTTCTTGAAACTTAGGTCGTGTGTAAACTGTCTGTGATTTGAAGAAAACGGACACGATGAAAGCGCTATTTTTGTCTGCCTTGTTGTCAGTCTACTCCACCTGGGCCACCTCAGGTAAGTCGAGTTCTATGTGCATTGTGTTCATTTTTTTACTTAATAATAATAATAAGAAGAAGAATGTACATTTATCATGCGCTCATCAAGGCCCTGAACGCTGACATGATACATATTAACGTAAATATGATATTCTATGTACATATAGAGCAAAGTCCTCCAAAACAATTTACATAAAGTATTATACGGAAACACACACACACACACACACACACACACACACACACACACACACACACACACACACACACACACACACACACACACACACAATGAAACTGCAATATTATGAGTCTTACAAAGTAAACTTTGGGAATTATTCCAGTCCTCAGACTAATGATAATTCTGGAAAAACACGATCAGCCACAAATCGTAAAATACTTTGAGAGAGAGGGGCAGAGACAAACTCCAAGCACTGGTTTACGACATCCTTCCTTCAACCACTGCCGTATTTAGTTACGCCATCGGGTCCAGAAAACTGTCAGCTAATGAGCAGTTTTTTGTTGGTGCTCAAACAGTAGTAAGTTTGTTACAAACAACTCAAATAAAACAAGGCGTGTCATTTATAGCCGCCAACAAAGTTTACGCCAGCACAAATAAAATTATAATCGTTTGAATCGAGATGGAACTCCTTTTTCTTTCTTTTTTACCCGGGGTGGATGCGTCTCATGTTTACGTGCGTGCTTTGGCGCTAGGTTGCTTCTACAGTCATATTAGTAGCCGAATCTTTCGGAAGGCTCTGACCGCGTCGCTGGACAGCTGCGCGGAGATAAAGAGTGTCCTTTCAGTGGCGTAACTAAATCTGGCAAAGTTTGGAGGAGGGTGCCGGAAAGCGATGCTCGGAGTGTGGGGCAGAGACAGAGAGAAAGGTGAGAGGAAGAGACAGATAGACAGAAGGACAGAGACAGAAAAACGACCACCTCGTAGGTCAGACCAGGGATAAATAAACTTTAGCGAGAGAAACAGAGAAGGATAGGGAGACACAGACAGAGAGGACTCCGGTATGACCAGTCTTGTTTATTATGAAAGGAGAACTCGAACTCGAAAACTTTATTTTACAAGGACTGTAGTTTAGGTTTAATCTAACTACTAGTCCTTGCTAAGCTACTGATGAATAAATATAAAACAGGCATCATTTATATACATATAGGCATGAATGAGTGAGTGAAACGTTATACATGGGATTTCTACACAAAATATAGTGTGTTTATTGTGCCAGAACTGCATACGTCACTCAGTTATACATTATATGAGCATACAACCAGCAACTAAGGCAGTAGGACATCTAGTCAGTTCATATAACTAGTACTGGAAAAGAAAACAGAAGCAGTCAAAGCTTATCTTATAAAGAATCAGTAAGGGAGAGGGGGAAGAAAGAAAAAAATAAGAGAATAGAAAAAGGAGAGAAAAAGAGAGAGGGATGGAGACAGACAGACAGAGGACTCCGGTATGACCAGCTTTACTCACTATGGTAAAGAGACATATTGCAGGCTTGTTAGAATCTGCCCACCTTCCAGTCTTCAAAACTAATATTTCTAATAAACAGTAACAATACTCTCTTTTTTTTTAAAGTTTTTTTAATCGATTATTCTTGCAATTTTTATTTTTATTTTTTGAAGAAAAAATGTAGAAGAAAAGCGTCGGCACCCTGAGCGTTCAAGTCAATGGAACGATGCGCTGTATAATAGGACATCATCATTATCATCACCATCAGAGCTCAGGAGCTGTGTGAAAGTCGAGGTGGCCGTCCTGGGCTTCCGTCCCTAATAAGCCTACGGTTTCTGTGGACGTAAACAACGCTCAAATGTCATCACCATGCGTCATCAGTCTTCTTCCATTAAAGTAAAAACAAACAACAACAATATAATATTCTCTACCTGATGGGAGGACTGTCCCACTGAACAGAGAGATCTTGAAGGACAGAGAAAAGAACACAGGACACGTTGACCAGAGAGATCTTAAAGAACATAGGACTCTGACTAAAAAGCTCCTGATTGAAAGAAAAAAACCTACAGGACACTTTGACCTGAGAGATCTTAAAGGCCAGAAGGGAGGAAGAAAAAAAAAACGTAGTACACGTTCACCAGTCGTGGACGACTGATAAACTGAACAGCTGGTTGACTGGGCGTAAAACACCAACTTATAGCGCTGGCATGGCTGGTGCCACATGAAACTGCAGACATCTCGGCGCAAGTCCTGTGTACACCATACAACCATGCTCCATGTCACTTCATGCAAAACCACATACATAAGGTGTATGCATGTTGAGCTGTAACCTGCCACCTGCACTGTTGGCAGAATGACCGGGATCTTTTACATGCTACTGTGGTAACACGGGGGTGGAACGGATACCGAAATAAGAGTCAGCACAGAAAGTCAACCCTGGAGAAGAAAATTCTCCTGCCGCTCCAGCAGGGATTCGAACCCGCGACCTTTCAATCACAAGTCCGGCGCTCTAACCACTGAGCTATCCCCATCCCCACAGTATTCCAGTCATTTCCTTCATCACAGCCACTTCCTTCCCCACAGTGGAGCCGGTGATGCATTCAGTAGAATACAGTAAAGTTGTGTACAGTTTCTGAAACTACTGCTACTACATACATGAGTCAAAGTATTTGTTCATTGTGTTAAAAAACAAAAACAAAACAAAAACATAAAAAATCCGAAACAAGAATGACTGCATGCTAGCATTTTAAAACAATACCCAAACACATAAAAGGTTCAAAAGAACGCTTTTTATTAGCACAAAACACAACCTGCAAATTTTCAGGGTAATCCCCTTTAACATGCTTTGTACCTTTTAGAAGCTTGATAAAGGGGATTACCCAGACAATTTGCAGGTTGTGTTTTGTCCGCAAATTTTCAGGGTAATCTCTCTTTCATTTTTTGTAGCTTGATAGAGGAGATTACCCCAAATATTTGCAGGTTGTGTTTTGTCCTAATAAATAGTGTTCTTTTGAACCTTTCATGTGTTTGGGTTTTGTTCACTGTGTGCCTGCAAGTGAAACATATATGGGTAACAAAATATAGCACCGTTACTGTTACTGAGTGTAAATCCTTTCACTATTTCAGGCTTCTGACAAAACTTCTGAAATTATGGTCAAGAGAAAAATGCCAGTCACATTTGTGCCAAGATGAGAATAAGAAAAAAACATGGTACAGAGATGTCTCTTAAGAGAATAAGCGAGAAAAAGGAAGGGACAGTGTCCAGCATTTGGCATGTACCATTTGGCCTTCAGTCGATTTTCAAGTTTATCT
>OY757546.1:14058096-14063654 GCA_963584105.1 Alviniconcha strummeri | reverse complement strand
AGACAGACAGTGGGAGGAAGGAAACTGGTATTTAACGCCATCAGCCATCAGGGCAAAATACACTGATTAGAGCACAATAAACGTAGTTAAAACTAGCACAGTCGTCAATTAAAAAGCAGATAAAAAGTGAGTAAAACAAAAACAGATCCAAAAAGTTATCAAAATTTTAACTTTCACACACACACACACACACACACACACACACACACACACACACACACACACACACACACACACACACACACTCTTTCTCTGTCTCTCTCTTTCACACACACACACACATATGTGCATGCATGCACACATGCACGCATGCACACACGCACACACACACACACACACACGCACACACACACACACACACTAACTAACACACATGCACACGCACACACACACAAACACATACACACACACACACACACACACACACATGTGCGCACACTCGTGCATGCACACACACACACACACATACACACACACACCCATGCACACACACACACACACACATGTGCACACATTCATGCATGCATACACACACACACACACACACACACACACACACCCCACACACACACACACATACACACACACACACATACGCACACACACACATACACAAACACACACACACACACACACACACACACACACACACACACACACACACACACGTATGCACATGTTTCCACACATGCAGACACAGCTTGAACAAACCTGATCCAGACTGTACAGTCCAGCAAACGTGTCTCGTATCCGCTGCACAGCGGAGGAGTTCTGGATGAAACGCTCCACTGCCCCCGGCCTGGCCAGCTCCTGCTGCACCTTCTTGCAGCCACTCAACTGCGATCGCACCGTGGGGCACTTGATGGCCTTTGACCTCTCCAGTAACAGTCGGGCCGACCACTCCTAGCAACACAAGTACTTAAACTCTCATATATATATATAATGATAATAATTATTATTATATATATATGCAGAAGGTTCAGAACAGTGCAGCATGGCTTGTTCCCCCAAAACATATGTGAGATCACATAGCACCACTGTTAAATGAACTGCACTGGCTGCCTGTAAACTTCTCTACAAGTACAAGACAGCAAGTTGTGTGTACCATCGCTTTGACAGTACACTCCTGTCCTACCTTTCAGCTTAACTCTGCACAAATCAAACATCATGCACTCTCGTCCCCAAAACCAAAAGTGGCCTTGTGGACATAAACCCAGCAAACTTTTTCTGCCACTCTGACCCTAGCGCCAGAGGAGCACAAAGACTGCACCAGGCACAGACCCAACAGCACGTCCTCTTTCACTCCTTCCCCTGGACAGAGTCTGAACCAGTGAATGGGACCTCCTCCCTACCACTGTTTCTTCAGTCCCTGCATTCCAGTCCTTCCAGAGTTGACTATATAGGCTGCAGTCTTCACAACCAGCAGCCAGTGCCCACCTCTTAATGAATATCAAGAAGATCATGTATATATAGTTTTAACATTAGATTACCTGTCTTATCTTACTGTTATAGTCACACCCAAGGCACTGTTGATTGGGTGTAAAACACCAAGTTACTTACTTACTTACCCAAGGTGCTGACCATGACCACCTTTTAAACACACATTGCAGCAGGACTTGCAACTCTCTGACAGAGCCCAGTCCTCGACAAGAAGGAGAAGAAGCAGAAGCAGAAGAAGAAGAAAAGGAAGAGCAACTCACTTTCTCTGATGGATAAGACTCTTCCCCATAACCAGTCCTCAGGTAAACCACAGCTACCTCTGTTTTATCCCTGAAGCAAATCATTTCTGTACATCAGTATGAAGAGCTCTCTCTCTCTCACTCTGACTGGTTGTTATATAGGTCTAAATGCACCTAATGCTACTATCCTTGAGTATTAAGGTTTTTAAGTTTAAGTTCTCTCTCTCCAGTTGTTAGACAGGTTTCTGACTGAACCTAAACTACAATCCTTGTAAAATAAAGTTTTTGAGTTTGGGTTTTCTCTCTCTCTTCATTCCTTCAGGTGATGCTCAGTGTCCTTTGTTGGTTAACATATTAGGGACAAGCTGAGACCAATGCGTGAGCATGGTTCAGTATAGCTTTATGTCCATGGAAACCAGACAGCTTGTTAGGATGGACAGCCCAGGATGGACACCTCAACTTTCACACAGCTCCTGAACTATGAGTGACTCTCTCTCTCTCTCTGCATTTATATTCTTCTTCTTTTCTTTTCTTTTTTGTCATATTTTGGGAGACTCTGCTGCAAAGCAACACGCTTTAGTCATCACCTGAAGGTATCACTGTCTATTAAAGAACAAGAAGAACACTATACATTGTAATTCTACAGAACTTTAGGTAGTTTGGGGAATATTCACTTTCAGCCTCACTGGTTCACGGTCCTCAAATGGTGTGTGTGTGTGTGTGTGTGTGTGTGTGTGTGTGTGTGTGTGTGTGTGTGTGTGTGTGTGTGTGTGTGTGTGTGTGTGTGTGTGTGCTTGAACCTTCTGTTATGTCCACATTATGTGTTAACTTTTGTTCAATAGCTGATAACATTTTCCATCTCAATGTACCTTATGTTTGTTTAGCGCTTTGAGCTGCAGGGTATGCACTTTACACATTTCCATTATTATTATTACATGGGAATGAACAATAAATTTGAATTCAATTATATGCTGTAAAATTATTATTTTCTTAAGGCATTAGGGAAACACTTACGTAATGACAACCTATATTATGATATTCTCAGGGCAGTAAACATATACACACGAAAGCAGATTCTCACAGGAAAAGTTTCTTGTCATCTGAGAGGTGACCCTTGGTGTTGATATCCAAAAATGTTCCACGCATCACACGCACTCTGCTGTTCAACTGGTGAACTTTGAACTCGAGCCAGCGCTGATCAATGCTGTTGCTTTCCACGTTGGACACCAAGAACAGTATGATTGCTCTGGAAAATGACATGGGAATCAATCTCATGTGTCACTGGTTAAACACTATGGCTACGTAATATTTTCTGTATCATATTCTATGTTTTTTTAACTTGTGAAAGAGAGGATATGGAACATGATCACCAAAACGTTTTAATTGAACAGAGATGATACAGTTAAATCATGATAAAACGTACAGCAGTAGTACAATTACATAGCCATGGTTGTGTGGGGTGGTGGTTGTGATGATTCAAAAGAATGCAACCACCATCACCAACAAATAAACAAAAACACCGATAAGAAATTGCAGCTGAAATGGTTAAC
This sequence comes from Alviniconcha strummeri, assembly GCA_963584105.1. NCBI lineage: Eukaryota > Metazoa > Mollusca > Gastropoda > Provannidae > Alviniconcha > Alviniconcha strummeri. The sequence goes on along the minus strand of OY757546.1, from coordinate 14,060,425 downwards.
GTTATAACATAACACGACCCCCTACTCCAACTCCCATCCTCCCTCAAGCCTTCAATTAAAAGCACAAAGGAGACATGACAGTTTTGGTGATGGGGGCTATGATGCTGCCCATCTCTCTCTCTCTCTCTCTCTCTCTCTCTCTCTCTCTCTATATATATATAGATATATAGAGAGAGGGAGAGAGAGAGAGAGAGAGAGAGAGAGAGAGAGAGAGAGAGAGAGAGAGAGAGAGAGAGAGAGAGAGAGAGATGCAGTACTTGTAATAAAGCTAGTGACAATTGTACAAAAAAGAACCAGTCATACTTCTACATGAACATGTTTTGATGAAAGAAAGTGCAGCAAGTCTTTTACTCACTTAGGATTTCCATAGAGTTCCCAAGCTTTGACCATTCCAGCAGCAAAGCCCAGGGCTGGGTCATTGTCTGGCATCTGTGTGAGCAAACAGACAACACTCTGATTCAGACCTCAGTGGTTCCATATGGTGTTAGGGGTGGGGCATGGCTAAGGCAAATGAAGAGGAGTGATTCAGACCTCAACGGTTCCTTGCAGTGTTCAGGGGTGAAATGCGGCTAAAGCTAAAGAAGAGTGATTCAGACCTCAACGGTTCCTTGCGGTGTTCAGGGGTGAAATGTGGCTAAAGTAAATGAAGAGTGATTCAGACCTCAGAGGTTCTGTGTGGTGTTAGGGTTGGGGCATGGCTAAAGTAAATGAAGAGTGATTCAGACCTCAGTGGTTCCGTGTGGTGTTAGGGGTGGGGCATGGCTAAGATGAATGAAGAGGAGTGATTCAGACCTCAGTGGTTCTGTGTGCTATTAGGGGTGGGGCATGGCTAAAGCAAATGAAGAGGATTCAGACCTCAACGGTTTCTTGTGGTGTTCAGGGGTGAAATGTGGCTAAAGCTACAGAAGAGTGATTCAGTCCTCAGTGGTTCCGTGTGGTGTTAGGGGTGGGACACGGCTAAGACAAATGAAGAGGAGTGATTCAGACCTCAACAGTTTCTTGTGGTGTTCAGGGGTGAAATGTGGCTAAAGCTAAAGAAGAGTGTTTCAGACCTCAGAGGTTCCATGTGGTGTTATGGGCTGGGGGGGGGGGGGACAAGGCTAAAGCAGGTGAAGAGGAGTGATAGAGGTTCCGTGTGGTGTTAGGGGTGGGACATGGCTAAAGCAAATGAAGAAAAGTGATTCAGACCTCAACAGTTTCTTGTGGTGTTATAACTTATATGACATCACTGACAGACCTTTCCTGTTTACTTATGTGACATTGTATAACAACCTGCTTGAGTTCCAGTATATAATTATACTGTGCATCCTCTTGTGGAATAAGTGTCCTAAAATTAATGTTTCTGATTTGCTCAGACTTTTTTTAGACATCTGGGAGGAACTAGAACCAGCACTACAAATTTGTTGGCAGGAAATGAGTTCAGTGTGTGAGTGGCAAAGAATAAAAAACACAAACTGATTCTGTACAACCTGATGCACTTGTCAGATATTTAAAAAAAAATAAAAAAATTAAAGGGGTTTTCTCAGTTTGATGCTATTCTTGTTTCTGTGTTGTTGTTTTTGCATGTTGAAATGATCATTGTATCCAAACAGAAAAATGTCACAGTGACTGAAATCAGCATATCCATACACAGTTCCATCACTGAATGTTGTAATGGATTTTAATTTATAAAGAGGCTAGATTTTCACTGAAACTCAATGAAAGCATTTCTATTCAAGCATGTCCATAGTCACCTGGCATCTCATTTCAGCAGTGAAAAGCTAACTTAACTTGAAGATAATGATCATGATGACACTGACAATAGCAATAACTGTTAAATCATCATTACTCCATACCTGTCAACCCATACAGTTTATCAGTATAAAATATAGTTTTTTCTTTATTTGGGGGGGATATGGCCATATTGGAAAATGGATATATGAAAACATAATTTTCATGAGATTTTGTTGGTGTTTTGAACTGAGCAAAAGATTGAAAAACTGTCGAATGAGCAGCCAACACATGCCATCGCCAAACACACACTGACTGGCCTAGTGCAATAGGCTAAAAAATTGTCAGGGTGAGATTTGAAGTTGTGCATGTGTACTTTGCACAACATTGCTTCTTCCTTCCACTGCCACACCTGCCAGTTGGAATTTAAAATGCCGCTGCCACCAACGGAAAAAACAAAAGAGCCCGGCCTGCATAAGGGAGATACAGGTTCACAAACTCTGGACTAAGGTTTACTCATAAAAGGGGTTGACAGTTATGTTACTCATTAATATCATCCTGATCCTGAAGTGACCATGTGCAGCTGACTAGACGTTGAAACCCAAGAACTATGGTAATC
>OY757546.1:13930596-14048096 GCA_963584105.1 Alviniconcha strummeri | reverse complement strand
CATGAATGTTAATTCAGTAGAGCTCTTCATAAATTTATTTGCAGAATACTGGCAAACTGAAGGAAGCGTTCAAAGATCCAGCCACTTTGCCAGCTCTGTGTCATCTTCTGGGAACCTCTGATAATGCACAGGTAGGTCCAGCCCTTTGGGCAATGTCATAGACTCATACTGAGGCAAACAGACAGTGCTGCTGTGACTGTGTGAGTGTGAGTTGTGACAGTATGCTTTTTTGACACATTATTTCATTGGGAACCTCTTAGTCTTACAGTCTGAGTCTGAGGCAAACTGACACTGCTGGTATGAGTGTGACAGTATGCTTTTGTGACACATTTCATTGGCCATGTTGATAGTCGTAATATGCTATATATATTAATTATCATAATGTATGTCATCATAATTATTTATGAATTTAACTTTTAAGTTTTGATTTTTTAACTTAATAACAAAGCAGACGAACTCATGAACTTCATGAAGTCACTGCCTTGGCGGAACATTATGGGTGCAGATCTGTCTGTCAGAACTGCGTGTCTGATTTTTTGGCAGTGACTGGGTCCAGTCAGTGTCAGTGACCATCTCCTCCCCAGAGGTGGGAGTGCTGTGGGCCCAGTGGGAGTGGTAGGATCACATGCCTCAGTTACATTGTTTTATCCACTTCCATGCATTTGTTCAGTCCGTATCTTTCAGGGTGTTGCTCAGGTTAGCTGACCAACACTATGGGTGCCACTTTTCTTTGTACTGGTTTTACAATTACATTGGGATGTTAATTTAATTATTACATCATTGTCTCAATATCTGTGCTGTGTCAGTGTCATTTGCTGCTTTTAGTTATTACACCATTTTTGGAGAGAGAGAGAAGAATATTTTCACACTGTCGCCCTCACAGCTTATGACAAAAAGCATGGACTGCACATTTCTTTTTACTGGTTTACAAAATTGCAGTTGGATATTACTTTATTAGTTATTATGTCACTGTGCTGTGTCATTACCCTCTGTGTTGTGTCAGTGTCTGTTCTTCACTGCACAGACAGTAACTAATATTCCACTGTATTTTAACGTTACTGTTATTAGGGCTGTGCATTATTTGCAGGTACGGCAGTTAGCAGCTGTGCTGATTCGTCGCAAGATTCAGAAGTCAAAGCAGTGGAATGCTCTGACTCAGGATGTCCGACAGGGGTAAGAAATGCTGCTTCTGATGAAACGTTTATGAGGATGGTGATACATCTTTTGAATTTCACTGATTCAATGAGTGACCCATTGACTGATTGAGTACTCTGTGTGCATAGGAAAGTTTGTTCAATAATGACCAAAAACTTAATAATAAAATATTAATGAAAAAAACTTGGTACAACTGTGACAGAGACAAAATAACATCCCCCCCCCCCCCCCCCCCCCCATTTTGTCTTTTTTTCTTCCCTGTTTTCGCAGTTCTGTTCAGGCTTAGCCTGTGGTTGTCCCCTTTATTTATTTGCTGCAGACTATAGTTGTTTGGTGGTGCCTTTACCATTAGGCATGTTGGTTGGTTTGTCAGGTCAAGCCAAGTATTTCCTTGTTCCATTTAAAGGAACAAGCAAAACAGAAAACAAAACAAACAAAAACATAAATAAAAAATTTAAAAAAGAAGAAAAGAATATGACCATGTATAAATGATTCAAAATTTAATAGAGCACAACAGACAGGCAATATTGATATCAAAAACATTGTTAGACAGAATAATATTGGTGACAGAAATGTGCTGTAAAATAAACAGTATGATACACATTAATATGATTAATAGGCTATATATTCGGCACAAGTATAATCACTATTCTCATCCTGTCCACCTTCGCACCCACCCCCATACACCATATCACCACTTCCCACCTACATACATACCCCTACCCAGAAATCTCCGTTTCTCACAGTCACACTGATGCACAGATGTGCACGTGTCCACACACACAACTAATGGACCAAGGTAGCCTCATAAATCATTCCTAAAACAGGATGAAAATAATGAAATTGGTGAAAGCTGTTACACAGGGAGAGGGAGCAAATTAGCCTAAAAGATTGTACATGTAAATTTATAATAAGCAAAATTTAAAGTAAGAGTAAAGAGATCAGAAATTGATGGTCTCATCATAGAAACTCCCTCACCTTCACATGCACACTACATTGACACATCCTTGCGAAACGGCCTAAATAATGCAATCACTTGCCTGCCTCCCTCACGCATACACATTCTCTCATTCTAACAACAGTGATTATTATATATACTGTAGTAACTAAGTGTACAGCCGGTACAGTGGAGTAAGATGGAGAAAAAACAAATGGGAAACAAATTCATTCTTAACAGATTAGGGATCATTCTTGAGTCAGTGCTGATTGCGCTATTTTGTCTTGTTACAGAAACTAAAGAACAGACATTCTGAGGAATTGCTAGCCTTTTATTCAACCATTTGTGCAGTGGATTACACAGCAGTGATCTTTTCCACCCATCTTGTCACCATGAAATGCAAGATTTTCACTACCACTAGTACTAGGGAATTACAGCTATGTGTTTGGCCAGCAACCCGGCTGACGCATTCCCCCGTACTACCGGCAAATCACGTACACCAGTCCATTGCACATGCGCGAAGATTTAAGTGAAAGGGGTCTGTTGGTATCACTAGCATACATGTATGGGGAGATAATCTGATTTAAAAAAAAAAAAAAAAAATCACTCAGCAGAGGCTTAGAAGTAACTGCTTTGACTTCAGCAAGGGGATAATTGTCATTGAAACCTTAATATTGGGCTTTTGAATTTCCCTCTTTGCAGTTTAAATTCAGTTTTAGGAGTAACACACAGCATGATAACAAATTAAAAAACAAGGTCTCAGTCTCATTATCACAGTTTCAGACACTTTTGTATCACAGTCCTAGTACTAGTAGTAGGTATGATAATAGTAAGTAACCCAACAATAATGACATAATGAAATTGCATATTGTAAATCATGTAAAAGTAATCACCCCCCCCTCCCCACCCTTCCAAGAAATCAAACTGATGTACTGTGTATTGATCTGTTTTCAGTATTCGAGACAATGTGTTGCAGCTTCTGCTTCGGGAACCTGAGTGAGTGGCTTTGTTTTGCATGAGTTTTCAGGGTGGTGATTGTTCTTTCCTAATTAGCAATACAAAGAGTTTTTCACTAATTAAGTACTAATTAAAAAATTATGGACATACAGGCTGTAGTACCAGTAGCATCATCAGTGTAACCAGTAACTCCTGACTGAGGAATGTGGTTGTATAAAATTATGTTTGCTCTTAATCAGTCAGTGGGACTTAAAGTTTCTGTGCATTAATTTAAACTAAATTCAGAAAGATCTTGGGGGTGGGGGGGGGGGGGGGGGAGCTTAATAGAAGCCCATTTAAGAAAAAGCAAATTTGCATCTGATTTTGTTTCAGGGGTCTGGAGAAAGAACAATGTACCCTTGTGCAATTTTTGTAAATGTGTTGCTGTTGCATTGTGTTGAAAGGCGGGGTGTTCGAACCTCCATTGCCTCCCTGGTGGGCACGGTGGCCAAACACGATCTGCCCAGCAATGCATGGCCACAGCTGTTTGAGTTCCTCCTCACCTACACCAAGAGCTCCGACCCTGCTCAGTGTGAAGTGAGTATGCTGTGCAGTTGAAGCATCACTGTCTATATGAGGACTTGTGGAGTGCATTTGAACATAATTAGAGACTAGATGCTTTTCACATTTTTTTTTTTTAGTGCACAACATCGCTCTCACTGCAGCTGACCATGCTAGACGTCTGGCACATGTTTCCGGGAAACTGAATTGGAGGACCATATACACTACACTCAAAATCAAATTACAATGTCTAAAATCCGATTTTGCTACACTCAAGTCTAGTGAAGGGTTGACAGCTCTGGGAGTTGAAGCATCACTACCTACATGAGGACTTAACAGGCATTGGGATGATAGATTACAGACATTGTTTGGGTCAAAGGTCACATCGCAGGGCAGTACTTTTAAAGTCTCTTTTTGCTGTCCAGATTGTGAAGAGCTTTTAATGTTTTATGCGTACAGAACTGCTGACTTATTTCTCAAATAAAGAGGTGCATATCCCAGGCGGGGATGCTTCTGGCGCATAGGATCATTAGAAGGGTTAGGGTCATGATGGGAGTAAAACAGGGTGATACTAATAGTGGGCCCAGGGAGTAAGCCAGTCAGGTTAATTAATTTGTTGTAGATGCTTTTTATAATTGCTTTTATTAGAGCAGACATTTTCATGAGTTCGACCTCGTATTGAGGACCGGTAATTTTGATGTAACTTGTGCAGCTTTGATATTGGTTTGATTTCTCATGCATTTATTTATCAATGCCTTTTTACCCCAGTGTTTGCTGTTGTAATTTGGTGGTGTTTTATGATTGGCGTAAATGTGTGATGAGTGTCCTTGTCACCACGAAGCAGCCTTAATCCTAGCACAACTGTATAGAAACTTGGCAATACAGTTGTATATTTAGAGCTTTATCAGTTTATGGGCCAGGCATGGCTGGTGCCATGTGAAACTGCTGCTGTCTTGGCGCAAGCTCTGTGTACACCATTCATCCATGCACCAGTTTACAGTGTCACTTCATTCAAAGCCACATAGATAGGGTGTGTGTGTGTTTGGCTTTCAGTTTGTGATCAGTTTGTCTTTTCTGAGGATGTTTGTGTGGAACACAGTGCTGGCAGATGAGGTGTATGTCGGACAGCCCGGCATCACGTCTGTTTTCTGTCCACAGCTTGGGATGTTTGTTTGGTACACAGTGTTGGAAGACAAGGCGTATGTTGGACAGCCCGGCATCACGTCTGTTTTCTGTCCACAGCTGGGGATGTTTGTACTGTACACAGTGTTGGAAGACAAGGTGTATTTCAGGCAGCCTGGCATCATGTCTGTTTTCTGTCCACAGCTGGGGATGTTCGTACTGTACACAGTATCTCAGATGGCGACGGATCAGCTCAAGCCCCACCTGGTATCCATGCTGCAGTTGTTGAACGAAAAGCTGAATGACACACAGAACTACATGGTGCCCTACTATGCCATCAGGTCAGTGATTGCTGGCGCCAGTCTATGTCCAGGTCTGAACCCTTGATGAGGCTAAATGCATGACTCCTTTCACTGGACATGTTGCATTTAATAATAGTGTCATGAGAATATGGTGAAACCCCTTTAATATAGCTTGGCAACTGGGACTATCAGAGTTGCATCTTTTTAAGTGTATTTTATTGTAAAAGAATTAAGACTACAAGGAAGGTATGGGGTGGGGATAGTTTGACTTTATTTTAATTTAAGGGTTCCATTTCCATTGGATTTCTGTATTGGCTTATAAAACTACAACTGGTAATAATTGGTACCTAGAGCCCCTAACTTGTACTGGCCATAAGCTCTTACAAATTCTGTGAACATACCTGTGTAGACAACAAAGATTCAAAACACAGACACCCATATGTGCACATACTTGTATCTCAGAGTAATGGGACTGAAGACATTTTTTGGAGAAGAGGAAAGTTTTCAGGGAAGATTTGAAAGGAGCGACAGCATGATGGACAGAAACAGCATGTAAATAATACTTAAAAAATTAATGCTGAAGTACTAAAACAAATGTTAAAGCAATTGCAGACCATTTGGTTCAAGTGTATATAATATCAAACAGTCCTTTGGATTATGGAGCTTTCAGATACTTCTGATGCTGACACATTTTGGGGGTACTTTCAAAATAGCAGTTTTTCTAAGAACCGGAAATCCGTGGTCTTCTGCTTCCTTTTGAAATTTGATGTTGTAGAATGTAATATATACACTATTTAGTAGTGGTTACAATAATCACTGTAATCAGTAGTCATTAATGCAGGCTTGTTCTTTCCCCAGGACTATGTCAGAGTTGGTTTTCTTCGTTGGAGATGCAGAAGGTGTAAGTAATAAAGAAACTCACATTTTATTACTTTTAACTTTATAGCAGATGATTTTTTTATTACCTTTTGATTTATGCCTTTTGGAGGGGTGTCTTGTAACTGAATCAAAAGGGTTAAAATATAAATATGTTCATTTATATTTAATTATTTTCTTTTTCTTGCCAAGCTTAATGTCTTGTTTTTCTCGTTTCTGTCTCAAGATCTCTCTTATTTTTATTCAGCAAGAGTCATTTGTTATGTTATCCTACAACAGGATGTTTTTGCCATCAGTTGTGCAAATTGGGCTACAATTATAGCACTTTGTCATCACTTACCACTTTGAATGTTCTCCAGTTTTGTGCTTTGGTCATCATCTGTTGTGTGGAATGTGAATCCAGTAGTGAAGTAATTTGTTCAAATTGTTGTTGTTGCAGAAACTGATTCAGGGGTCAATACCACAAGTGATGACCGTGATACAGCAGCTGACTGGAGTTGATGAGGTTTGTGTGCTATGTGCATGGGTGCATTTCCTTGTGTATCATCTGTCATACACTGATACACACTCCATGTTAACTCTTAGTATGCTATGTTCTGCATGTATGCATCAATCCTGAAGCACATGAAACCGCACTGTGTCTGTACTAAATTTAGATGTGACTCTTTGAGGGCTCTTCAGTCCCAAAGAGAAGACTGTTTACTTCCAGAATATCTACAGTGTTCTTTTCACAGGAGGTTCAGTTCATGCTTTTTTGTTAATTTTTTCACTGCTGTTTTTTTCTTCTTTCTTTTTTGCCAAGCTTTTCGTGCAAGATAGAGGCCAATGCTTCTGATGGTGATGAAGTGTTTGGTAATATGATCAATCAGCTTTTGCGTGAACGAGAGTTAGGACTGAGGACCGACAATCAGCGATGTGACAGCTTAAGTAGTGAATACTAGTGATTTCTCTGACCCTGGTTCCATCAGCATTCATTGGAGGATGACAACACTGTTTCAAAAGATGAACGGCTAAAAATAAAGCAAGATTGTGATACGGTTTGTTAGGGTGATAATAGTGGTGAAATAAACACCCCTATCCAGTTAATAGATCTGGATCTGCCGTATAGCATGCCTGCCTTTTTTCGTTGTTTTGCTTCTTTTTCTTTCATGGCGGTTTGTGCTTGTTTTCAGGAGAAGGCTTGTGAGGCCCTGGAGCTGTTTGATGAACTGCTGGAGACAGAAGTGACCATCATCGTGCCACACCTCAAGCCCTTCCTTCAGTTCTGTCTGCAGGTAACTACCCAGGGCCTGGGGAACTGCACAGAGTTGGGTGGAAAGATCAGTCCAGCGAAACCCTTTCAAGGCCACCCCAAAAGTCAAGTGAGGGTGGTCTTGGAACAGGGGTGGTCAGGGTTTCATTTATGTACAGTTATGAAGGGATGGGTTTCACAAAAGTGGTCTCAAGACATGGTGATTTCTCATCAGGAGGCCTTTCATCTGGTGGGCTCTTGTTAGGGTGGTCTTCATCAGGGTGGCCTTTCATCTGGGTGGTCTTATCAGATGGCCTTTTATCAGGGTGGTCTTCATCAGGTGGTCTCTTGTTAGGGTGGTCTCATCAGATGGCCTTTCAGGAGGGTCGTCTCTTGTGAGGGTGGTCTTCATCAGGGTGGTCTTCGTCAGGGTGGTCTCATCAAGCTAACCTTTCATTAAGCTGACCTTCATCAGGGTGATGTCATGAGGCTGACCTTCCATCAGGGTGGTCTTCGATCAGGGGTTTCACTGTAGCCTATTCCCACCGAAGAAGATGTGTGGAAATTTCTTTGTGTATTCTGCAAGATGTTCAGCTTGAGTTTTGAATGCCAAATCACATGAATGCTTCTTCTTTTCGCGTGTCTGCTGACTGTTCAGAATGCCTGTTGCTGGACATAGGTTTGTGACTTCATATGGTCATTGACTTGTGGACAGGTTGCTGGCAAGTCAGAGTTCACAGATGAGCTGCGGGTCAAGGCCATGTCCTTCATTGCGTCTCTCACCCGCTTGAAGAAGAAGGTGAGTCCATGAGCCAGTCTGTAGACTGGCTACCCCCCCCCCCCCCCCCCCACCCCAATTGCTTGTTAATTAGAACTAAAACCTTGACCTGTAATATTAGGTGTATTTTGGTCACAAGAGCATCAGTTGTGTGGCGCTAACTTCTTTCCTTTTTATTGATCACTGTATGCTTAGTCACGGTTTAAAAAATAACAGTCATCTGACTTTTCCTGCAGTAGACAGAATTCCATCAACTGATGAGTATTAGGGGTCATTCTTGACAAGAGAGATATGTAACTGTGCAAAATTGTATTTGGGCGCTTTGTAGAGCAGTGTTTTGGTGAGAGATTTGTGAATTTCCCTACAAACTGGTATTTTTTAATCTGATGTCAATGAGTGGGTCTCAGTGTGTGAATGCAAGCAACTGTGTGGAATAGATACACGTCTACACAGCAGTGCTTTGTCTGACGCTTGGTATCCTGCTGCAGGCAGTGATAAAGAGCCACCTGGTGGAACCCATGCTGCACATGCTGCTTCCCATCATGTGCTCCGAGGAGGAGGACGAAGAGGAGGAGCCGGAACCAGATGCTGAATCACACACTCCTCCGCAGTATGCACTGCAGGTTGGTGACAAGTAGGCCCTGCTTCTGGGGTCAGTGTGAAGATCAACAGAGAAGTGTCTGTAGACAGTGAGACAGCAGGGTTCACATGGTCTTTGAAGGTTTGGGGAAATGGAATAAGCTTTTCAAGGACTTGAAGTCTGGGAAAACTGATGGGCCTGGGAATTTTATGGTCTTCAGAGCGCAAGGAAAAAAGTATTAGCTTATCAGTCAGAAACTGCTTTTCCCAAAACTGAACAGTAGTTTGTTTGTTTGTTTTAAATCGCCATGCAAAATCACAAAGGAGGCACTTCTTATTGGTTTTGACTGATAGAGTGTCGGCCATTGGCTACAGTAGGGGTTGCGCCCCTTCACGAGATGTGCAGAAGAGTTGTGTACCGTCGTGTTGCTTTTCTGTGCCATATTGCAAAGGTTTGAGAAAAGTTTGTGAATTTTGAAAAGATTTTTCTGTACCAACCCTGGTCAGTCTATTCTTGGTCTCCTCTCATGGTATGTTGACAATATGTCCCCGGTTCTGTTGGGCTGACGGTGTTTCGTCAGATCTGTTAGACTGACCATGTGTCCTCTGTTCTATTGGACTGACAATGTATCCTCCATTCTGTTGGACTGACAGTCTGTCACCAGTTATTTCTCAGTCCTCTTTACCTTAGTATGGTGTGAGCTTATGATCCATTGATATATTGCTGTGCAGTTGTGTGTTGCTTTCAAATACATTACCTCAAGAGGAGTTGTCTCCCTTACACCAAACACACTTAGCTGCATTTGGGTTCCCAAAATTATCATCCTTTAATACCACACAGAGTGGTCACCCCGTGACATCAGGGGGACGTCCCTTGTATAGGCCCAAGTGAAGCTTGAGCATTTTTTGTTTGTTTTGTTTGTTTTTGAGCTCAACCCAATAAAGGACAATAATTTTGGGTTTGGATGCAGCTGTTTTGTCTAAGGGAGATAACTCTTTGTGGGATGTTTGATCTGTGAGTTTTTTTATCAGATTTTCAGTTAGTGCTGTGGACACCACACACACACACACACATACACACACTCCTTCTCTAATCTGTGTGTTCACCATCAATTCTATTGCACATGTCACAGGAACTGTGTGTGATTACAGGTTCTTGACACCTTGGCTCTCCATTTACCTCCAGAAAAGTTCATCCCCAAACTGGTAAGCTGCCAACTATTGTTTTTACAAAATCTTAGAACAATGACTACACATCTGATGTTTTCATTGTGTGTATTCAGTGTTCATTACTTGTATTCAGTGTTTTAGAATTGTTGAGGGAAGAGGGTAGGGGAGATCATTTTTTAGTGTTGACTTTGTATGGTTTTTCTTCTTCTTCGCTTTATGTACTTTTCTCATGCACAGTATCCCGCAGCATGAATTTAAAGCCTGGAGTATGTCAGAATATAGCCACACATGCTTTGCCCACTGCCAAGAATTTCTTCCTTGTCCTTCCTGGTCCATTCACCTTCATTTTTTCCCCTCCAAATCCCCCCCTTTCTTTTTCCCATATGGACCCACGGAATAAAATAGTTCACCCTGCTCATACTCATAGTCACAAGTAGTTTAAGTATGTGCCCAAGCGAGTTCCTACAGAATCTTAATACCAAAACGTGTTATTGTGCATTAATAAATAGATGGATGATTAGTTTTTGATATTGTAACAGTGAATTAGACAAACATGTGATTTAGTGTGTTGTGTTTTGAACCAGTGTGAATGAATTTTGAATGTGTGATTCATCCCGAGGTGACCCTGTGCGGCTCACACTATAATCACAGGACGTTAAAATCCAAGAACTAGCTAGCTAACTTGCACACAGTGCTACATATTGATAGTGGCTCTACATTTGTCTACGTTTACTTTCCAATTGCAGATGCCAATGGTCGAGAAGTGTTTGACAAGCGAGAAGGCTACGGAGCGTCGTGCTGGCTACCTGGCGATGGCAGTGGTGGTGGAGGGATGCGCTGACTATGTCATGAGCAAGTGAGTCCAAGGGCCTGCTAATAACCAGACCCAGACCATTATTTATGTAATTTGTCTTCATTCATCCTCACTCTCTTCTTTTAATCATTTGTCTTCACTCTCTTCTTTTAAGTCAAAACTGAAAACCCATCTCTAATTCTCTGCATATTTGTTGTGTGGGTCTGGGTGTGTGTGTGGTGAAATGAGTGTATCCTTATGTCTTTGTAACACAATGTAAGCGCTCTGGGCTATTCCAGGATGGGGCTCCATAAATTTATAATTATAGTTTAATGAGAATAAGGGTGACTTACAGTACCTAGACACTATTTTGCCGCACCAACTGACAAACATACTTTTTTGTCAGGTTCTCTCTTTCCACATTTTAAGTGCAGTGAGCATGTCACTTCAGAGTCTTAATTTTGGATGCACTGCACAAGTTGGCATAAACAGATTCCTGTGTGAACTTGTCTCTACTGTAGTAATTGGTAAAAAAACATAAAATTAGGAAGTGATTGGCAGCAGCTGTAAAATGATGATGATGCAGTGTTTCATTATGGACAGCCTGATGATACATTTCGTTATGGGCAAGCTGATAATAGTGTTTCATTACGGGCAGCATTTTGTTGTGGACAGCCTGATGATACAGTGTTTCATTATGGACAGCCTGATGATACATTTCGTTATGGGCAAGCTGATAATAGTGTTTCATTACGGGCAGCATTTTGTTGTGGACAGCCTGATGATACATTTCAATTTTCATTATGGACAGCATTTTGTTATGGGCAGGCTGGTGATATGTTTCATTATGGGCAGCATTTGGTATGGGCAGGCTGATGATATGTTTCATTATGGACAGCATTTTGTTATGGGCAGCCTGATGATACATTTCATTATGGACAGCAGTTTGTTATGGGCAGGCTGATGATATGTTTCATTATGGGCAGCATTTGTGTTTCATTATGGGCAGTGTTTTGTTATGGGCAGGCTGATGATGCAGCATATGTGTCTTTGTGGGCAGGCTGATGAGTGCCATGCTGCAGAGTGTGTGTCGAGGACTAAACGATGCGGAGCCAATGGTCCGAAATGCTGCTCTGTTTGCACTGGGTCAGTTCTCTGAACACTTACAGGTATGGACTGGTCATTCATGTGTTTGACAATGTTTTGTCTGCTATGTGACACATCAGAAGGCTATAAGTCATTCACATTCAAGTTGCAGCCTTTTGGCAGATATGGGTGTTGTCTTCATCTGTTTCATGGATGGGCGTGAGCATGTATGTGTTCATGTTGCATTGCTTGTTTCAAAAGATCACATTGCATTGTAGGTTAAGACATTTGCAGGAGCACTGTAATGTGGAACAATATTTTGCTGCCAGTTACTGCAGTCTAGTAGAACAGCTGTACACTTTGCTGGATTGATGGGATGTGTTTTGTTGGTGGTTTTTCCTCTCTCTCTCTCTGTGAGTCTCTCTCTCTTTTGTTTGTGATTTTTCCTCTCTCTCTCTCTCTCTCTCTCTCTCTCTCTCTCTCTCTCTCTCTCTCTCTCTCTCTCTCTCTCTCTCTCTTTTGTTAGTGATTTTTCTTCTCTCTCTGTCTCTCCCCCCCCCTTTTTCAACGTTTCAGATTTAAGTTTTTATTGCTCTGTACTTTTTTTTCAGCCGGATATAACAAAGTATGCATCCGAGTTGCTGCCGCTTCTGTTTCAATACTTGGGAAAGGCAACACAAGAGGCTGACAAAAATCCCCGTGGGTTGACCAAGAGCTACTACGCCCTGGAAATGTTTATTGAGAATCTCAGTAAGTGCCCACACTCTGACACCAAGAACTGTTAATTTGGGTGGGTGTGCGTGTTTGCATGCATGCATGTGTGTGTTTCCATATAATATCTCACCTAAATTATTTTGACAGGACTGTGCTCTGTGAGGGTTCAGGACACTGATGAGCGCATAATAAAGGTACATGATTATTATTATGTTCCAAGAGGAATCTTGGCAGGGCATTGATGTTCTTGTCCCTGTGACGTGTTCCCTGTGTGCATGGCAGTAATGCGATGGTCTGGCGCAGGTCAGGAGATCATGCCCTACCTGCCGGACCTCATGAACCACCTGCTGTCTGTGCTGAAGACCTCCACTGCCGTGCGACCACGTGAGCTGGCCATCAGCGCTATTGGAGCAGCTGGTATGTGGCATCTTTTTCTTCCCTCTACTAACGCAAGCAGTGCATGACCGGTACATCTTGGGGTCCGGCCATCGGTGCTATTTGAGCTGCTGGCATGTGGGGTCTTTTTTTTTCCCCTCTGCTAATGCAAGCAGTGCATGTCTGGTACATCTTGGGGTCCAGCCATCAGCGCTATTGGAGCCACTGGTGTGTGGGGTCTTTTTTCTTCCCTCTTCCTCCCAATGCAGACAGTGCATGTCCAGTACATCATTTGAGTGGTGATGGGTTTCAGCTACAGCAGCCTGTGAAGGCATGAAGCCGTACTTCCAAGAGATCATCGAACATTTCCGAGGCTACCTGATATCAGCAACAGAAGAGGACACCAAGAAACTACAGGTGGCAGCAATAGGTAAGCACTAGACTCTGCCTCGCTCCGTAAAGTCTAGTCAAGTTTGACTCCTGCACTGCATGAAGTCAAGCTTCATTCCGTAAAGTCAAGCTTCACTTTGTAATGTCAAGCTTCCATCCGTAAAGTTAAGTCGGTAAGTAAGTAACTTGGTGTTTTACACCCAGTCAGCCATTGTGGATATATCAGAGTGAAAAGTCGTCAAAATATTGTGGATATATCAGAGTGAAAAGTCAAGTCAAAATACTTTCATCATCCCTCACAGGGCAGTTAACTAACCACTATGGCTCATTAATTTAAAACATGTAAAACGAATATGAAAAGGAACACCCAAAGCATTATAATTTGGAATAATGTAATCAGAAGACATACTGGACAAAATTCCAAAGCAAAACTCAAATATTTCCTTTCCATTTTTCAGACACTCTGGGGGTGCTTGCTCGCAACATCGGCAAGGAAACCTTCATGCCGCTGGCCACAGAGTGTGTACAACTGGGCTTGGGGCTGCTGGAGAATGCTGATGACCCAGACCTCCGCAGATGTGTGTAGGTGTCACAGGATTCACATTAACTGGTCATTTCCAGTATTTTACCAGATTAGAGGAGCATATGCTGGAAGTAAAATCAGCAATCATCAGATGTACCGACTGTCATTTCATGTGACCTGTTGTAAAAAGCAAGAACAAACGCAGCACAGTGACTCATGACAGAGTGTATGTGTGCATGCATGCAAATGTGTGTGTGTGTGTGTGTGTGTGTGTTTAAGGTGGGGAAGGGAGCTGGGTGTTTGCTAGTACAGCCTGGGTAGTAGTATGAACAGCCATGTATCTGACTGGTTACAGTGGTTATGTGATTGATTTCCATGAACCACTTTTGCCTCCTTATAGACATCACACCGGTTTGAAAAATAACTAGCACAATCACTGGGTGTCAGATTCCAGGATTCTGCATGAGGGAGAAAGAGAATAATACAAAATGGGGCAATTCGAGTGAACATTGCTTTATGTGGTCCTGACAGGAACTATATCTCTCTGTGATGGCATGTTTGCAGGTATGGTCTGTTTGCGGCACTCTCTGGCCTGGTGAAGCAGGATCTGAAACCTTACATGGAGAAAATTGTCCACTATCTGCTACTCAGTCTCAAGTCTACAGAGGGAGTCACAGTAAGTGAGCATATTGTACTTGTTTGCCATACTACCTGCAGCTGTGCCTGTTGTGCTGGCTGTCTCTGTCTTCCCAGGGTTTGCACGGTCTTTGGGGGTCTTTGAAAGTTTGGGGAAAATGGGAGTCTCTTCGCTTGCGGTGCTCTTTAACTTTGACGGGACGTCTTGTTGTGTGTGTTGGGGGGCCAAGAGGGACATTGTGCATATTTAAAAGAAAATGTGCCATGGGGGCCTTTACACCAAGAGCTTAGTGCTAATTCTTCCTGTGTTCAGGCCCACTACAAAGAGGAGACAGAGCCCGTGGCCATCTTCAATGAGGAAGCACTGCAAGATGAAGATGACATCCAGGACAGCGATGGGGAAGAGGACAGTGATGCTATGAAACTGGAAGGGTAAATGCACCTGTTGTGGTGGTCACATCAGAAGAAAGAAAATGCTAAAAGCTTACAGAGGCTGCTTTTGCATTTTTAATGTATAGTTGAACAGCTGGTGGTTCTGGGTAGAAAGACAATGTACGCTGTTCACTGGAATAGCAGAAACTGTTTATGAAAAAGGGATATAAGTGACACCTGAACATGTTTTATTTTTTGTATTTGGTAATGTATAATAGTCCCAATGCAGTGTTAGCAAAAGATGGAGAAAAAGAAGAAGCTTGTTTTGGATTTCATGTAGTTAACATATTAATGAGAGAGATGTTTCCCAAGATATGATCAGAGACTGATATTTTGGTTTGGATAATGGCCTGATGTCATCAGACATCGCTGTTCAGAAAGCATGTTTACCACAGGGTTTGTGCTTGTTGGGTTCACAGTTGGGATGCTGTGTTCAGGGTCAGTACAGCATATGAAAGAACAGTCCTCTGTTTTGACATACTGTTTTCAGGATCAGTACAACACAGTCCTTTGTTTTGACAGCTGGGGCTAACAGTGCGCTGTAGAGTTTTGTGTGTGTTGGCAGAATCAGCGTGGAGAACGCCTACCTGGAGGAGAAGGAGGACGCGTGCTGTGCTCTGGGGGAACTGGCTCAACATACAAGGTGCTCCTTATTCGTTTATTGTTTGAACATGAAGTTATTTCCCTCCTGTTTTCTCTCTCACAGCTGTTCTGCTTCATGAGATGGACGCAGACACGTGCTGGTTTTGCGTTCTGTTGATTTTACAGTGCAGCTGCCTCTCTGTTTAGCTGCCGCCCCCCCCCCCCCCCCCATCTCCTTTTCCCCATTTTCCCTTTTCCCCCTTCCCTCCTTCTCTTACCCCCAACCAAAACACACTTGCCTGTTCACTCTCAATACCACTCCTTCCCTAACATGCATGTATGCACTGTATGCTGCCTTGTGCATTCTGTCGATTATCAGCAGAGGGAATGCTTGAAACTGATAACCTGGTTTGTTGAAGGTCAGAATGCTTTTGCTTCTGTGTATGAGCAGTAAGCAGG
This sequence comes from Alviniconcha strummeri, assembly GCA_963584105.1. Taxonomy (NCBI): domain Eukaryota; kingdom Metazoa; phylum Mollusca; class Gastropoda; family Provannidae; genus Alviniconcha; species Alviniconcha strummeri. Next base: position 14,032,459 of record OY757546.1, on the reverse strand, counting down.
CTCAGCTGTATACCTGACACTTTCTGTTTTTAGTTTGCGAACACAGGAAAATCTTTCTCAGTGAAGACAAATTCGATATTCATATTACGACCTTTTTGGTTGTGAATATCAGTAAAGTGTCTCAAGCGGGATCCAGAACTGGTTGATAGTTGGTGTTTGTGTGCCATGGTTTTGCCTTCCTGTCCTACCAGGAGGCAAACACAGGGGTGTTACAACTGGTTTGTATTTTGTGTTTGTGTCACAGTTTTGCCTTCCTGTCCCACCTGGAGGCAGTGTACATGGAGGTGTTACAACTGGTTTATGTTTTGATTGTTGGTGTTGGTGTGACACAGCTTTGATTGTTGGTGTTGGTGTGACACAGCTTTGATTGTTGATGTTTATGTGACACAGCTTTGATTGTTGGTCTTTGTGTGATGTGTGACACAGCTTTGATTGTTGGTCTTTGTGTCACACAGCTTTGCCTTCCTGCCCTACCTGGAGGCGGTGTACACAGAGGTGTTACAACTGGTTTATGTTTTGATTGTTGGTCTTTGTATGACACAGTACCTGGAGATGGTGTACACAGAGGTGTTGCACCTGCTTGGTGTTTTGTGTGACACAGCTTTGCCTTCCTGCCATACCTGGAGACGGTGTATGCAGAGGTGTTACAACTGGTTTATGTTTTGATTGTTGGTGTCCGTGTCACAAATCTTCGATTGTTGGTATTTGTGTCACCCAGTTTTGCCTTCCTGCTCTACCTGGAGGCAGTGTACATAAAGGTGTGACAACAGGTTTATGTTTTGATCATTGGTGTTTCTGTGACACGGCTTTGATTAGATGTGTTTGTGTGACGCAGCTTTGATTGTTGACACAGCTTTGATTGTTGGTCTTTGTGTGGTGTGTGACACAGCTTTGATTGTTGGTCTTTGTGTGACACAGCTTTGATTGTTGGTCTTTGTGTGACACAGCTTTGATTGTTGGTCTTTGTGTGATGTGTGACACAGCTTTGATTGTTGGTCTTTGTGTCACACAGCTTTGCCTTCTTGCCCTACCTGGAGGCGGTGTACACAGAGGTGTTACAGCTGGTTTATGTTTTGATTGTTGGTCTTTGTGTGACACAGTACCTGGAGATGGTGTACACAGAGGTGTTACAGCTGGTTGGTGTTTTGTGTGACACAGCTTTGCCTTCCTGCCCTACCTGGAGACGGTGTATGCAGAGGTACTGGAGCTGGTGGACTACCCAGCTGTGGGCATCAAGAAGGCTGCCATCGCCACCCTGGGCCAGCTCTGTCTGTGTGTCCACGAAACCTGCTCCAACACGCCCTCCGGTGATGCTGAAAATGGTGAGCTGTGCTCTTTAGGCCTTTCAGAAAAAGGTCAGACTTCTGAAATCAGTTTGATGGATATACATTCTGTACATGTGCAAGCCGTCAGTTTTCATGTTTTATCTATGTGTAGGGATTAGTTTTGTGGACTGACTTGAGAAAGGGTTTACACATAGATGTATGAGAGGTTTTGAAGCGTACATTTGCTGAGTTTGATTATCATGAGGTGACTGTGCTGTTGACTGGATGTTAAAATCCCATTACTAACTAGTGTACTTCTTTTTTCTCTCCCTTTTGTTGTTGTCCTGAGGTGACCCTGTGTGGTTGACAGGACATTAAAATCCTGTTACTAACTCTCTTTTTCTTTTTTGTACAAGCACATTATTATGGGGTATTTCTTCAAATAATGTGCACTCATCCATCGTTACGTTTAGCAATGCTTTGCCTTCAGCCCTCAAGACGATGCTGTGCACAGTGGTGCCCAAGTTTCTAGAGATTGCCCGGCAGGACCAGGACCGCACGGTGGTGATGTCTGCCGTGGACTCCCTGCATGAGTTGCTGGAGCGCCTGGGGGCAGCTGTCCTGCAGGCCACCAACAGTACCGACGCCATCCTGCAGACCATGAAGGACATCTTCACTCACAAGGTCAGCAGAAAGGGCTTTGGGAACTTAGCATTGGCAGCAGTCTTTTTAAACTGCTTTGTGTAGTCAGAATGCTCATGTGCACGGGTGCCTGTGTGTGTGCGCGCGCATGCGGGCGCTTAGAATAGCTTCTACAGACAAGATTTTGTGCTTTACAAATACTGTTATTGTGATAAACAAGGTCTGTCTTACAAAGAAAGACGTCTCAGTCTGTGTGTCCACGTCAGCACCATGAATGATTTGGGGTTCAGCCTGCAGACCTGTGAACCTGTTGAGATGAAAGTAGCTGTGAGGATTCCTTGGGACAAAAGTCCTATGTAGCTGTAATATGTGTAACACCTCTCGCCAATTAACACAATAATGCTGAAGCAAATGATTTGCTCTGTAAGGTAAAGGGAGGGTGATGTAACTGTGGCCCCATTTCCCAGGTAGCACCAGGGTCAACTGGTTAGCACTCTGGACATTTGTGCCAGCAAATGCAAGTTCAAATCTCAGTGGAACTTAAAACAGGTTTCTCCCTTCTCTTTTTTTCTTCTTTTGTGTTCATCTGCTGCAAACACCAACATCACTGAACAGCTTTGTGAATCAGCAACACTGGATGTGGATGTGGATGCAGAAACAGATGCACAGAATACGTTTTATATTACATTGACGTATTACAATACATGCACAATCCCATGGTCTGTTGACCTGTGTTTAGGTGGCGTGTCAAGACCAGGAGTGTGTGTGTACATACACAACCCCAACATCTGTTGACCTGTTTCAGGTGGCGTGTCAAGACCAGGAGCGTGTGTGTACATACACAACCCCAACATCTGTTGACCTGTTTCAGGTGGCGTGTCAAGACCAGGAGGAAGATGAAGACGAGCAGCAGGCGGAGTATGATGGGATGCTGATTGAGTCAGCGGGTGACGTTCTGCCCGTCATGGCCAGACTGATGGGGGGGCCCACCTTCTCTCCTTTCTTCGCCTCCTTCCTCACAGACCTGCTCAAACGATTGGTTAGTGTCTGCCTTGACCTCGCGCACAGGTGTTGTAAGTTTCTTTGCATCTGTTTCTGTGTGCTGCATAACGCGACGTTTTGACAGTGTTCTCATATCATGTTGCTCTGAACAGACATACAATAAAATAAAAACAAACCAAAAATTGAGGGTTTTATCTCTTCCTGAAAGATGTTTGTTTTTCCAAATTTGCATTGCTGTTTGAAGCAACTTTTTCTTTTGTTGTGTGAATTTATGGCTGTTTTACCAGATTCAGACGCTGAACTGCTGCTGGGGCTATCTTGGACACTTTCTTTCTGTGTTTAATGTGCTGTTGACTAAACAGTTAATACATCATATACATCTGATGTCATAAAAACATGTTGCAGTGTGTGTGAAACTGGTGAGCTGAATGTTCAGTGAATGTGAATGCCTTTTTGGTGCAGTGTAAATCAGCGCTATGATGTGTTTGTGAAAAAATTGATTTGCAGCAGTGGTACTTTTCAGAAACAAACCAGCTCAACAGCTGAGAAGTCCTTTGCGGTAGGCACGCTAGCAGAAGTGATTGAATCGATTGGCGAAACAACGGTGGTGTTTGTGGACACCCTGTACCCGGTGTTTCTGCGCATGGTGAAGGACGAAGATGATGAAGTTCGCAGTAATGCTGTCTTTGCTTTGGGCATGCTGGCCGCGAATGGGGGAGACAAGATGAAGGCGTGAGTGGATTTGGATTAAAAAGCCTATGGGTACTATGTGTCTGAGGGATGTTCTTTTTCCATAAATGTTCTGTGCTAATTGCTTAGTGTTAGCTTGTTTATTTGGTTACAGTTTTGGTTATTAATAGCATGGCTAAGATATACTTTTTAATTGTGCATAAGATCAGGAGGGAACTTGCATTGCAATTTTGGATTTGAGCTTTATAAGCTTCTTTTCAGACCTAGAGCTGAAGGTCTGTTGTTTACCTTTGGGTTGTGTTTTGTTTTGAAGATGAGTCCAGTTTAACCTGTCCTTTTTTGTTTAATAATAAAAAACAAAATGACTTGTAATACAAAATGCATGAGACAAAAATGTATATGGTGGTGTTCTTGCAGCAGTCATTTAAGTGAGGTTGTAAATTGTGTTGTTGTGTGTGTTTGTGAGAGAGAGAGAGAGAGAGTGTGTGTGCGTGTACTTAGACTGGTCTTTCCAGACAAGATTTTGTGATTTAGAAACAATTTTATTAACATTATTAGATGTATGTGGCAGTGTCCCTGCTGCAACAAACATTTATTAGTCGTTCACAGTTACGGTCTTGTTACACACAACTGTTTCAGTCGTCACCCAGACATCCTGAAGCTTCTGCTGGAGATGATGGGTGGTGAGCAGAACGTGCGAGTGATGGACAACATGTGTGCTGCCATCTGCAGGATGGTGTGGACCAACTCGACAAATCTGCCTTTGGAATACGTGAGGCTGCACTCTTCCTTTCCTTGTCTTTTTGCTTGCCGTCTGCATCCCCTCCCCCCACCCCTCCACCCTCCTTTGGAATACGTGAGGCTGCACTCTTCCTTTCCTTGTCTTTTTGCTTGCCGTCTGCATCCCCTCCCCCCACCCCTCCACCCTCCTTTGGAATACGTGAGGCTGCACTCTTCCTTTCCTTGTCTTTTTGCTTGCCATCTGCATCCCCTCACCCCACCCCTCCACCCTCCTTTGGAATACATGAGGCTGCACTCTTCCTTCCCTTGTCTTTTTGCTTGCCGTCTGCACCCCCCCCCCCCCTTTGAAAAACACAACTACATCCTCAGTACATAGAACCTATAACGTATTTAATATATCTTGTTGTGGCCCTTAGAAGAAGAAAAAACACTACATCCTCAGTACATAGAACCTATAATGTATTTAATATTTCTTGTTGTGGAAGGCTTGCACAATGCTCGCACTGTTCAGTTAGTGCAGACATTCAGTGCACATTTTCTGTCTGGTTTGCTTCAGTTGATACAGACATTCAGTGCACACTTTCTGTCTGGCTCAGTGTCCTGTATGTTTTTTGTTTTGTTTTCAGCAGCATCTGTTTGAAATGATGACATCATTTTAATGGACTGTTAACTCTGATGCTGTTTCTTCTACCCATTCCTGAATCACAGATGTTCTACACCCCCCTCAGTAAGTTTACACTGGCCTGTCTGCAAATTTGATCTGCAGCAACCCCCCAAAACAGCATGTTTTAATTTTAATGAACCTGATTTGTGCAGATTGTGCCAACTGTGATTGGTTGTCTGCCCCTGAAAGAAGACTTTGAAGAGAACACCACAGTTTTCACCTGTCTTCTGCAACTCTACCAGGACAACAATCCTCAGGTACCGTCTCTGTTGTGCTATTCTACACCTTTGCTGGTTTAGCAGCCACGGTGCAGCACAACTGACTGAACATTCAATCCTCTTTTTCGTTCTGCCAGGCACATTATGTGGGGCGTTTATTCAAAAACATGCTTCCATCATCACAATATACCTCTCGTTCACTCATCCGTTCATAAAGTATTTTAACAGTTTAACAGGACAAATAATCCAACAACAAAAACCGGCAAAAACTAATTCTTGACACATATAATACTAATTAACTGTATATGTCCTTGTTATCTGTCAGAATATATAATTAAATAATGTGTGTGTGTGTGTTTATAATACTTCATAATATCAACATGTAATCTTAAAATCATAGCAAAGTCATCAGTCCTTTTTGAATGAGGTTCATACACAAACCTGTCATAAAGTTTGGTTACTTCATCTGGCACATACACAGTTGAGAAGCAGTGTATGTGCTGGATGAAATGACCAAACGTTATGACAAGTTCATGTATTCATCATTAACAAACGTATTGGACACACCGGTCCTTGATATGAGAATCTTTAGATGACTGTTGGAGATCTTGACTATTCTGTGAACAGTTTCCAGATTTCTTTTGTTTTTCTGTATATTTTTTTGCAGGTCATAAGTCAGTTGCCTGCACTGCTACAAGTGGTAGCCAGTATTCTTGGAACTCCACAGGCTAAACCAGGTACAGTTCTCTAAAACACACGCATGCGCACGCACACATGCACACCCCGCACACATGCACATACATACACACACACGCTTGTACACAAACAAAACAAAAAACACTATTTTAGTGACAAATGTGATGCTTGAGACACATTACCTTGCATTTTGAAGATGACCTCAGCTGAGCTTTACATACTCATGCCAGTTTTTGTGACTGACCTTTTTCATCATCACAAGAAAGTGAGAAGAAGAAAGAAGTTATGCTTCCCTGCTTCAACTGTGAGAGGACAGCGCTTGTTCTTCTTTAAAACAAAACTGGCCTTTTCTCACAAAACGTCCAGCCCAACTATTATCATTGCCCAGTTTTTGTTGTTGTTTTTGCTTCAGTCATGTCTTTGTGGATAGTGTGTATGTCCCTGTACAGATCAGTGTAATGTATGTCTAAATGGTTTGCACTCATTGCGCTTAGATTATGATTTTCTTATCTTTTCTTCTTCAGGTGATGCTTTATGTAAACTGTACCAGTAGGACTGTGCTCTACGTGTGTACAGAATATTTGTCTTTGGGTTAATGTGTATCATGTGAGCATTCAGGGTGTCAGAGAGTGCATTATAAATGTACATTATTATCATTATTGAAATCCCTTCATGGACAGCTGGATTGATTAATGAATTCACAGGGCAACTAGTCACAAGAAATGTGAATTCCTAGGGAAACTAGTCACAAGAAATGTGAATTCCTAGGGAATCTAGTCACAAGAAATGTGAATTTACAGGGAAACTAGTCACAAGAAGTGTGAATTCCTAGGGAAACTAATCACAAGAAATGTGAATTAACAGGGAAACTAGTGACAAGAAATGTGAATTCCTAGGGAAACTGCAAACACAAGAAGGGAAGAATGTAGAAACTACAGAAGGTTATGTTTTTGTTGTTGTTGGGTTGAATTTTGTTCTCTCTCTTCTTTTTTTTCTGCTTTTTTTTTTTTGGGGGGGGGGGGCGGTAAGTAAATCTTGTATATATTCAGCCTGTCTTTGCCTTTCAGTAGGTGGAGAAGGAGCTGTCACTTTCTGACTACCAAAGATTGTTTCTGTCTGCAGACATTCAGAAGATGCTGGTGCAGTTTGTGCAGAGTGTGAAGGAGAAATACCCTGACACCTACGACTCTGTCAAGACCTCCATGACCCCAGAAATGGCCAGCAAACTTGACCACTGCCTGACCATTGATGTCAACTCCATTCCAGCCACCAACGGCTATGAGAAAGGATGTTGTTGAGCTTTTCATGTCTGCGCTGCAAAAGGGAGTGCAGTTTTTCTGACAGGAACTGTTTGGTGATTCATCTCGTCACCAGTTTTGCGATAGTTAAGGCTGTTACAGACACATGTGGCACACCTGCAGTAGTTAAGGCTGTTAGACAAGTGACACACCTGCGATCGTTATGGCCGTTACAGACACACCTGCAATAGTTAACACTGTTACAGACACACCTGCGATAGAAAAGGCTGTTACAGACACAAGTGACACACCTGCGATAGTTAAAGCTGTTACAGACACAAGTGACACACCTGCAGTAGTTAAGGCTGTTACAGACACAAGTGACACACCTGCGATAGTTAAAGCTGTTACAGACACAAGTGACACACCTGCGATAGTTAAGGCTGTTACAGATGCAAGTGACACACCTGTGATAGTTATGGCTGTTACAGACACACATGACACACCTGCGATAGTTAAGGCTGTTCATGTTACAGACACACATGACACACCTGCGATAGTTAAGGCTGTTGCTCAAGTGACACATCTGCGATAGTTAAGGCTGTTACTCAAGTGACACACCTGCGATATTTAATGCTGTTAGTGTTACAGACACAAGTGACACACCTGCGATAGTTAAGGCTGTTACTCAAGTAATACACCTGTGCTAGTTAAGGCTGTTACTCAAGTAACTCACCTGCGATATTTAAGGCTGTTAGTGTTACAGACACAAGTGACACGCCTGCGATAGTCAAGGCTGTTACTCAAGTAACACACCTGCAGTAGTTACGGCTGTTAGTGTTACAGACACAAGTGACACGCCTCAGCAACAAGCCATGCAGCAGTCAGGCGTTATGGAGTGGCTCTGTGGGCAAAATCCTAGTCGTACCATGTATCGTTACTTACCTGCGGCACAGCAAAGGCAACGCATGTGGAAAGGATGGGACTGGTTCTATTTCATGCGGCATGACGTGCTCTTGCAGCCAACCGCAGCACAGACAACAGTCAGCATGTGCTTGCAATGGCAGATCTTGTGAAGCTCTCCAATTCAAAACTGGCAAGAGTAGTTGACTCGTATCAAATGTAGAAATCATGTAGAATACACATCTCCATGTATACATTGCGATTGGGATTATTGAAATGGCTGTGAGACAGGTTGGGAAGACAAGTGTGAAATTGTCGGGCAAGGTTCATGTGCATTGCTGGATGCCCGTTGCTTGAGCACTGTCATTCGGTCACTGTCCCTTGAGCACTGTCATTCAATCATTGTCACGAGCACTGTCACTTGAGCACTGTTGCTCATGTGTGCAAAGGAGCTGTGGTAAGCCGCAGCAACAATGACGTCATGACACCTGTGGCATGGCACCTGTGTCTGTGCTGGCTATTAGTAGCATATTTTGTATTGTGGGGAGCAAAGAAAGGACTTGTAGCCTAAACTGTTATTGAAGAGATTCATGCAGTATTGTGCTGGATCAGGTTTTGCAGAAACAGAATTTTGTTTTAGCCATTTGACCTCATAGAGAACGATGGAAGCACTTCAGGCAGTGCTGAAGCTGTGAAGGTTGTCTTCCCTGGCTCAGTTTTCAGTCATCAGATGTTTCTGTAAGTAGACCAAATTCCGTCAGTTGAGGAGCAACAGGGGTCATTCTCAAGAAGAAAAATGCACACAACTGTATTTGAGAACCTTCTAGGGCATGTTTTTGTAAGAGATTTGTGAATTTCCATCAGCAGTGATAGAATGAGAGGTGTGGCTTTAGGGGCGGAAGCACCGGTAGTTCATTTAGAACAAATTCCACAAACTTGCCGTAAGGGCGGGCAGTTTCACTGTGGGTGAAATCCCACAGTGTGAGCAGTTTGGCTCAGTGTGAAGAAAATGGTGTGATATGCACAACATACGGCATTTCCCATAGAAGCATATTTTAAGAGATTTGTTGTTTGATGTGGTAGTGTTTAAAACACTGTATGTGTAGTTTTTGATTTAATAGTGTTTAAAACACTGTATATATATATGTAGAATGAACTGGAATTACGCAATATTCAAATGTGACATGAAACTAAAAAGTATGAATGGGGAGGTGGAGGGTGGGTGCTTACTCATGAATACCTACTCGTACAAACACACAAATCCATGGTGAACAGTTTCAAGAGATCTGTATATATTTTTGCACATAACAGCTAGATGTTGATTTTTTTTAATTTTAATTTAATAGGCAACGCATTTTCGTGGGCATTTCGTAGGCATACATTCATTGTGCCAGTATCACATAGTTAAATGCTTCAAACAATTTTTAATTTAACTGATTGCTTTATATTGTGTTATTCCATGCTGTCGAGCAGGCTCATGCGCTCCTATCACATGTGGTTCTGAATATAGCCTTTTACACCAGTTTACAGTGTCACTTCATGCAAAGCCACACATGTTGGGTGCATATGTCTTTAGCTGTAACCTGCACTTTAGGCAAAATGACTGGGATCTTTTATGTGCAACAGCTGTAACAGGGGTAGAACGGATACTGAAATAAGAGCACAAAAAGTTGACCAAGGAAAAGAAAAGTCTCCTGCTAGGACTCAAACCCTCGCCTTTCAATCACAAGCGTGGCGCTTTACCACCGAGCTATCCCCACTCCCCAGCAATGCCAAATAAATTGAATCAGTTCTTCTGAAGTGTGGTTTATGGACGCATCTTGCACTGATGCATTTTGTTTATCATTCCACATCACGTTTTTTGCCTTCAGCTTCAGTAGACTTTGTGGGGGTTTGGCATTCAGGGTTCGGCCTACCTCAGGTGATGCATGTACATTGAAATGAAGAACTGGTACAACTCCAACCTGCTTCTGATTTGATAGAAAGCTATGGAAGGAGAGGGCGAGGCAAGGTTTCTGTCAAGTCCATTGCATTTGGAAGTGAACTTATGCATGTCAACACTGACCATCAACTAATTTCTGTTTGTTGTTCAGGTCATTGTCATATACTGGTATGCTGACCGGGGTGGGGTGGGGGGGGGGGGGGGACTGTGTTATAACAGTTGTGCTTGTGAAGCTTGGGTAAAGTCATTCATGACAATCAGTCATGTACAGTCCATGATACACATTTTTGTACACGCAATCTTGCAATTTGTCCATTTTTATTTGACCTGTGGCCTTTTTGACGGTGCTATGCATGTTTTGGGTTGCTGTGCCAGCGCTGTGTTGTGGTCAGCTTTGCCTGCTGTTCCTTGTTTCGTGGGTAGGGGGTTGCATCAACAAGAAGACCCAAACACATCAAGGGTTCAAAAGAATGCTACTTGTTAGGACAAAACACGGCACACAAATTTTAACCCTTGTCGGTGAGATACAGCACTACAGAAATGACTACTATTATTGTTAATCCCCTGTATCCAGCCACAAAACGACACTTAAACAACAGTTAAACTGTGAAAAATTAGGTGTAGAGCTAGGACACTTGTCTGCATTTGGTTGAGCTGTGTTGTTTTCCTGTCCAGTGTTTGGAAGAATGCACATTGCATTGTTCTTATCCATAGCATTCTTTTTAACCTTTTAATAAGTTTTATGTGTTTGGACCTAGTTTTAGAATGCTAAAGTCATTCTTGTTTCAGATTTAAAACAAAAACAAAAAGACAAGAAGTGGATGTTACTTAGACCACAAAATGAGGTTGCTAGGCAGTCTACATCAAGATAAGATGTTGCTAAGGCAAAAAAGAGGTTGCTGTCCATCTATCAAAGGATGTTGTCAAGACAAGAAGAGGATGTTAGACAAGGAAATGAGGTTACCTAGGCAGTCTACTAACTGATGTCAAGATATACTGGTAAGATGTTGCTGCTAAGGCAAAAGGCGGATGCTATCCATCTATCAAAGGATTTCAAGAAGAGGATGTCACTAAGGCAAAAAGCGGATGCTATCCATCTATCAAAGGATTTCAAGAAGAAGATGTCACTAAGGCAAAAAAGAGGATGCTGTTCATCTATCAAAGGATGTCAAGAAGAGGATGTCACTAATGCAAAAAAGAGGATGCTGTCCATCAATCAAAGGATGTCAAGAAGAGGATGTCACTAAGGCAAAAAAGAGGATGCTGTCCATCAATCAAAGGATGTCAAGAAGAGGATGTCACTAAGGCAAAAAAGAGGATGCTGTCCATCAATCAAAGGATGTTATCAAGACAAGAAGAGGACGTTCGTGAGATGAGAAAATGAGGTTACCTAGGCGACAGAGGAAGCCGTTAGTCTACTGAATGATGTAATCCAGATATGAAAAGCATATTACTGAAACCAAAATAATTGTGTGAATTAATTGTATAAATCAATGGAGAGAGAGAGAGAAAAAAAATTAATCATGCGATCAGTAAAAGAAAAAGAGAGAAGGGGCAACTGGGGATGTTTGGAACAAAATATTATTGACACAAGATATTTTGATGTGGTCGGTAACAATAACATGGATGCTGGAATTCTGTCTGCTGCTGAAAATGTAGAGCTATGAAAGCATCCCTCATTTTCATGGCTGGCGTGAATCAGAATGTAGCTTTGTGTGCTTCACATGCTGCCAGGGCTCTGTCTTCCTGATTTCCACCTTCCCTTTTATTTAATTCAACTTCCATTTTTCCCACTCTTCAAACATGAAGGCAATTTATGTCATTAAGAGTGCAGGGTGGGAGGGAATTAAAGTTATTTGTGGTTAGATGAATTCTCTCTAAACACATTGATGTGACCTTTGCTGTGGCTGGCATTTAAACGCACAATATTTGTGTAGTAAAAAAGATTATGTGCTCAAAGTTTTGACTCCATGCGCAGTAAACTTGGTCAAGAGTCAGGGAAATGGCAAATGTCATCTTCCGTACTGTGTTTTATCTTTGAACAATGAGATTGGCACAGTATTTTTTTGTACATCATTGCCCCAGTTTTAAGCTTTCCCACAAACCATTTGTATTAATGAGGTAGATGGCAGCAGGTCATGAAATTGAAGTGATTGGGCACAGCATTCACCTGGGGCTGTTGTCAATGAGCTATGGTCACGGAAGGTTACAAACTGAAAATGAAGTTAAATTGCCATTTTTGCATGTTCCAACCTTGCTGAAGTTGCTTTCAATCTCATGACCTGCTGTGACATAACTCAGTAACAGTGACCCCAAGTCAATGCCACGCCTAGTCATGCTTTCAATTTTGTGACCCAACATGACCCCCATCATAAATATTCTTAAGACTGGGACATTGGGGTCACCTTCATGGAGGAAGGCCAGTTGCGAAAGTGTTGCTACTGCCCCCTAAATAGAGGGTTCTGCACTGCACCCTGAGCCTGGCTCCACCGAGTCACAGTCACATAGGCTTTGCATCTAGCCATCATTTCGCTGATTGTGACAGTCACACAGGCTTTGCATCTAGCCATCATTTCGCTGATTGTGACTGTCACACAGGCTTTTCATCTAGCCATCATTTCGCTGATTGTGACAGTCACACAGGCTTTTCATCTATTCATCTAGCCATCATGTCACTGACTGACAGTCACACAGGCTTTTCATTTTGCTGTCATGTTACTGACTGATGCTGTGACCAGCTACAGCTGCTCTGTTGGTTGGCAGCCTGGAACTCTCCTCTGTTAATGCCTAACAAGAGCTACAGATTTTACAGAACTTCACCAGGTCACTTTTCTGCTGCTGTTGGTTTGTAATGTGCATGCAGGATCTTCAGGGGGCGAGCACAGACTATAGAGATGATTGAGAAGGTTGCCTGTAGTGTAGGAGGACGCAAACTCCCAACCTCTTGCTGCTGCATCTAGTGCCTTCACCATGCAGCTCCGTGTCGTTATTCTGGATCGCAGGTTTCTGTGCTGGTGTGGGATTTTCTTCAGGCTCAACTCTCGCTACAAGCAGAGATTGGGCTAGAAGAAGAAGATATTGGGCTGGATTTTAGTTGCAAATGTCTAGCTTCGCTCCGTTTATGGACATGTTTGGCTGCTTTTGTGCAGATAACGGTGGTCTTTTTCCACTTCACTGCAAGTTTACCCTTTCATTTTATGAATTCTGAAGTTAGAATGTTTAGAATCAGAATGTTTCAATGCAGATAACTGCGGGCTCCAAGACAGTCTTAGATTTTATGCATTTACATAATGTGCCTTCATGGGATTCAGTTGCAAGGTGTTTTCAGTCAGTGCAATGCATTGTGTTCACTGTTACACGCTGACAAAATGATCAGTGACATCCCTTCTCTTATATTTAGATTTTGTTCAGTTGAGGTGTGTTTTTCAGTCAGTCAGGGATGGTGGACCTGCTAAGTAAGTGTAAGACCAGTATACCATATCACACCAATCCAAGCACAAGGCAGTTGATGTGCGACTGCACAGTATCAATCTGTCGTCTCCTGTTAGAAATAATCCACATGGGAAGTTGGTCTGTGTGAACTGAGGAGACTATTGTGCGGAAGTTGTTGGGGTTGGCAGTTCAGTTCCTGTCATATGTGTTCCTGTAGTTTGGGTTTGCTTCCCTCTCCTGCAGAGGTCATTTACCTGTCAGAACTTTTTTAAACATCATCTTTGTGGGAGAACTGCAGGAGGTGACTGTTGGGTCAGGTTTGTGGGAGAACAGCAGGAGGTCACCATTGGGTCAGGTTTGTGGGAGAACAGCAGGAGGTCACCATTGGGTCAGGTTTGTGGGAGAACAGCAGGAGGTCACCATTGGGTCAGGTTTGTGGGAGAACAGCAGGAGGTCACCATTGGGTCAGGTTTGTGGGAGAACTGCAGGAGGTCACCATTGGGTCAGGTTTGTGGGAGAACAGCAGGAGGTCACCATTGGGTCAGGTTTGTGGGAGAACTGCAGGAGGTGGCTGTTGGGTCAGGTTTGTGGGGAAAACAGCAGGAGGTCACCATTGGGTCAGGTTTGTGGGAGAACAGCAGGAGGTCACTGTTGGGTCAGGTTTGTGGGAGAACAGCAGGAGGTCACTGTTGGGTCAGGTTTGCAAGCTGCTCTGTTTTTTGTTGTAGGCCTGAACACCTTCTACAGCATGCATTGAGTAGCACATCTTTCATTAGGACAAATATTTATATAGCTGTCAATTTTTTGCATTAGTAACAGCATGACAGCCACATGTGATTGTAAAACTGTTGTCATCGTAAGTCAAACCCTCTGCAAGCTTCTTTTTTTTTTGGGGGGGGGGGGGGGATTAAAGATGATTTTCTAACATGTACTGAAGTTGGTGTGGCTTTGTGATTGCCAGTGATTTGTGCAATGGGGTTGGTGTTTGTGAATCTTCACTCCAGAGGCCTACAAAAATGCGTGTACCTTTTTTTAAAGTTTGAAATTCATGCATGAGAAAATGAAATAATGTATGTGTTAGTCCATTGCATTGGTGGGCATACTTATTTTATGAAGCTATATATTTATTTATTGTTTATCCAGTCTTCTATGGTCTTGACAGATGCAAAGAAGAGCTTACAAGTCTGATCTGTGAAGTTGATATTGTGCTTTTTGTGTGTATGTGTACTCCATTCTCATGCTACAGCATTGAAGCCAGCTGTTAAAGTGTTTCAGGAGGATAAGAATCACATTACCTGCTCTCCCATTTGTGCAATGAAATTTAGACATTTCCCTCATTTATATCTAACTTCACCTTGAGTGCTGTGATAGCATGTGTATGGTTTTCCCCCAAGTTGATTGAGTGTGTGAGGTTTCCAGAGTTGGTTGAGTGTGTGTGTGGTTTCCAGAGTTGATTGTGTGTGTGGTTTACAGAGCTGATTGTGTGTGTGTTGTTTTCCAGAGTTGATTGTGTGTGTGGCTTCCAGAGTTGATTGTGTGTGTTTTCCAGAGTTGATTGTGTGTGTGGTTTCCAGAGTTGATTGTGTGTGTGTGGTTTCCAGAGTTGACTGTGTGTGTGTGGTTTCCAGAGTTGATTGAGTGTGTGTGTGGTTTCCAGAGTTGGTTGAGTGTGTGTGTGGTTTCCAGAGTTGATTGAGTGTGTGTGTGGTTTCCAGAGTTGGTTGAGTGTGTGTGTGGTTTCCAGAGTTGATTGAGTGTGGGTGTGGTTTCCAGAGTTGATTGTGTGTGTGGTTTCCAGAGTTGATTGAGTGTGTGTGTGGTTTCCAGAGTTGACTGAGTGTGTGTGTGGTTTCCTGAGTTGGTCAAGTATGTATATAGTTTCCTGAGTTGATCTAGTATGTGTATGCTTTCCTGAGTTGATTGTGTGTATGGTTTCCAGAGTTGACTGAGTGTATGCTTTCCTGAGTTGAGTGTGTGCATGCTTTCCTCTGCGTATGGTTTCCAGAGTTGATTTAGTATGTGTATGGTTTCCAGAGTTGACTGAGTGTGTGTATGCTTTTCAAAGTTGATTGTGTGTGTTGTTTCCTGAGTTGACTGAGTGTGTGTATGCTTTTCTGAGTTGGTTGAGGGTGTGTATGGTTTCCTGAGTTGGTTGAGCATGTGTATGGATTCCCAGATTTGGTTGAGTATGTGTATGGATTCCCAGAGTTGGTTGAGCATGTGTATGGATTCCCAGAGTTGGTTGAGCATGTGTATGGATTCCCAGAGTTGGTTGAGCATGTGTATGGATTCCCAGAGTTGGTTGAGCATGTGTATGGATTCCCAGAGTTGGCTACTTAGATTTGTGTACTGCCCGTCTCATTTTACTGCTTTATAGTGGTTTGATGATACCGCATTTTTGTGTTTGCTGGATTGTACTTTGTTTTGTTTTTGTTTGTTTTGGGGGGGGGGGGGGGGTATTTCAGGGGCAGGGGGTAGGGGAGGGGGGCTTGACTGATATATTCGCTTTTGTGGATTTGGATTCCTTTTCCTTTCTTGGCATGTTTTATTACACCAGTCAGTACAGGTTGTGTGAAGTTGTTTTGATTGCTTTGCAAGTAGTGTGGTTGTGATAAGTTGGTGAACAGCACTCAAATCACTCCTACTTTCCATCAGCAAAGATGACCTTTGACACAAACTTGACAGTATCACAAGGCTTTTTAGACTCAGCTGATGCTGACGATTTTAACACTTTTTGTGAGACGAGTGTGTAAAGGGCATTTATTTCAACTGCTTTGCTTGCAATGGGTTTAAAAAAATATATATTACCCCAGTAGAACTCAGGAGTGTGTGCCTAAACCAAAGCTATGAATTTGTTTCTTTATTTCTGACAGTACATGTATGTGTTGTTGTTGTTTTAAAAATTTATAGTCCTACTGGTTTTACAGTTTCAGCTGTCAAGAGCAGGAACTAACCTTCTCAATTTTTTGTTTGTTTCTTTGTGTGTCCAGTGGGGGGAAAAGATCATAACGGAAGTGTACAAACTTTGTTTTAAAATGCCCTGGTGATTTTATATTGAATTTAGAAAACAAGGTTGTTGTGTTTTTTTGTCTTTTTCCAGCACACCAAATGATCTGACAGGGATGGGGCATGCTTTCATTGCCCTGTGCCAACACACAGAGAGGCTGCTGCACACACCTGAACACTGAGCTATGGTGGATCCAAAAATCATCACAAATGAATGTAGTTTACACACTCTATGTGTAAAATTCAGCAGGGCATTTTCAAACAAAATCCATATTTCATGTTTTTATTCTGATCTTTTCCAGTGGGGTAGAGTTTAAAAAACAAAACAGAAACAAAAAAGACAAACATAGACACATTCAGAATTCCTGGTTTACTTGAATCATCAGTCAGCTTGTACTGAAACTGGTCTGGTTTGGCATTCAGTCTGTACAAGTCCACTGAATTGTTTCCCAGTAAATGAAGACTTCTGAATGGGTGTTTATGTGTTGTTGGTGGGGGTTTTTTTTTGGGGGGGGGTATTTTATTTTTTTCTACTTCTCTTCTACTGGCTGCATAGAGCACTGAGAAGGCTAATTTCTTTGAAGTACTCAAGGTATTATTATGAGTTGTTGAAATGTTTAACTGAAGTTTCTTTGTTGATGTTCTGAACCTTGTTCACCAGTTCTGATGGACATTTTTTTTTTTTCACGGGGATTTTGCCCTGAGCACATTGTCTTCTTGTACAGGTACATGCACACAATATTTGGTCGGTTTCTGTTTCAGTTTTTTGTTTGTTTGTATTGAACATGCATCTCTGTGCAAGCAAAAGTCTGAGGCCATACAAGCACCATTTTTGAACATGACATGTTGGAATTTTCTCGGTGCATCTTCCCCAGGGTTTGTTCACAATTTCTGTAACTTCATCAAGTTTGGACGTTCAGACAAAATGTTTTCTTTTGCCACTGCTGCTTATAATAACAACAGTTACATCAAACTACACTATCTGTCTACTCATGATGCAATTTTGTGGTGTGTAATGTATCATCTATTGTTCAAAATGTGTATTCTCCCATTGCATAGTAATACTGTTTCTCTCTCTCTCTCTCTCTCTCTCTCTCTCTCTCACTGACTTGCACACACATGCATTATTTCACAGATCATAATGGTCTTCCAGATGCAATGCTCTAGACCAAAATACAATAAACAGAAAATATATCTGCATGTACGCACATTATTTCATACACAGATTGTAATAGTTTTGCAAATAATAATACAGAAGATTTCTAGTGCGCCCATCTACTGCACAAGGTGGGAGCGCATGGTGCTTTACAAAAACAGTAACCACACTCACTCCATCCTCAACCCCCCCCCCCCCCCCCCCCCCCCACCGCCACACACACATACAAACACACCTCAAACCAGGGGTGCAATGCTCTAGTCAAATATACAATAAACAGAAAATACACCCAAAAAGCAAGAAAATGGTCAGAGGCTACTCTGAATCCTACAGTCAGTCAGTTGACATTAGCCTTGCACTCGTTCAAGCTAATTGTGTGTCACACACACTCACACAGAGACAAACATACACACACATGCATGGTGACACACATACAAACACACACATCTACCTCTACTTCATAAACAGCTGTGTTGTCAGTTGAACACTCTCCTACTTTTTGTCGTAGTGACGCAGAACACACCAATTATCATGAAGAGTTCCATGGAGCACATGGGCAGTGCATGTATTTTCTTCCATCTTTGGTGTGCTTGCAGCTAGCAAGTAAGTGAGAAAGATGATTAGATGTTAGTGACTGAAGCGAAAAAGTACCACATACCCAATCAGTAGCAATCACAGAAAAAACAGTTAAATACACCTCTTTCTCCTCAAGGTAACAATTACCTGTGTCACACACATATTCTCCTGCAGTTGCTGCTTACAGCTCTACAAATCTGTTGAACTGCTCGTACCGCTTGTGTCTCATGGCACACTCGTTCACAGTACTGGCCGTGAAATCTACCAGGTTGGCAAAAGCAATTTTTTCATCTCTCTTCCGACTGCGGTAGCCTCTCAGCACAGCTGTGTGGGGGTTGTCCTTGGCCTGTGGGTTGGCAGTCTTGTACTGAAACTCTCGTCGGGTGATGACTGGCAGAAGGCCTGATGGGAGAGGGATGAGGTCATTTCCTGTGTGGGGGTCAACAAACCCAGGGTTGGCCAGCCGGAGGGTCACAACATCACGAAGAGATTGCTCACGGGCCTCTTCCAGCTCTGTGATGATCCTGTGTGGATAGGTCTGGCCTGAAAGAACGATGGAGCTTGGATGAGATCAAAACACAAAAAAGATGCAAACAAACACTATTTATTAGGACAAAATGAAACATGCAAATTTTCAGGGTAATTAACCCCCTTTATCAAGCTACAAAACAATACTTAACAATTAAATGATGAAAAATGAGATGGAGAGCTAAACCACTTATCTGTTTTTAGTTGAGCTATGTTGTTTTCATGTCCAATATATATGCTTGGATGAGAAAAGGTTCATGATGAAAGTTACTGATGTATCAGGCATAGCCGTATCATGTCGGATAGGATTGGTTTATTATGAAATGTTTGCAAAAACACCTAACTGTACAAGTGCAAAATCAGCTTGGATGAGAAAAGGTTTGTGTAGCAGGCATAGCAGTATCATGTAGGCCAAGAGCGGTTTATTATGAAATGCCTGTGAAGATGCCTGTGTGCGTAAGTGTTTGGTCAGTAAATGACCATCAGCATTTTGATATAAATGAATCGTACAAATGTCTGTCTGAAAACCAGTTTCATCTGTGTATTCAACTGTCCCTTGCCTAGGTTCAGAGGGAATACAGATGCCTTTCTCCAGGCCTGGAAAGTTGAGGAAAAACAATTCTTCACCAAGGTCTTGGACAGTTTGGGAATTTCATGATTATGGTCAATAGATAATCTGCAGAAAGGAGATTCAGAAGAAAAATAATGGGAGGGCAAATGATGGATCAATTTATTACACTCTGAGTGTTGAAATTGTATGTGTAACTGAGCAGTGACTTAGTCTGGGAAAATGGTCTTCAAGTTTGGAAATTTGGAGGTAAAAATCACATGAGAACCCTGCTCTGCTTCCCACGCTTAGCACACGATGAAATGTCACCAGTTTGCTCACCCAGCTTCACACCTGCTCGGCACAAAATGGAAGGTGGGCATTTCCACGGCTTGTGGATGAAGTCATCTGGCAGGGCAGACAACTCTGGACACCACTGTCTCACATAGTGTCCATTGGGGTCACAGGTTAAGGCTGCATCAACAGGGTGCATGACAAAGTTCCACTGGTCAAGGCCACTCATGCCTCCATTTTGCCACATCATGGCATTGATGGCCACATCAGCGTCAAGCAATGTGTCCTGTTGGCAATAAATGCATGGTTATGGGAAATTGCGACACAGTTGTTTACAAAACCTGACCAGACTGGTATTGTGTTTCACGGAAGATGCATACAATCCAGCAAGGTACAATGACAACTGTTAAATCTAATCCTGCACGCCACCACCACGTCTGTCCAGTGAAAGGCATACAAAGATTCTACATCACAGTTGGATGCTTGTCATTTATTTAACCAGACCACAAACACAATCCCTCATACATCACATATCTGCCTGCTACAGTACTAGATCTAAATGCATGTCTTAAATCTATCAACTGAAGTGTCATGCAGTGGAAGTCCTGATGAAAGCCAGGCCACTTCATACAGATTACTCTAAAAATCTCTTTTCTGAAAACAATTATGCTTGTCACACTCATCAACTGATCACATTAAGGATTTTATGTAGCACTATTTTCCACTCTTGAGCAGACCTACTGCTCTCCTACGTTTTTAATGCACACTGGATTATTTAAGTGGTTCCAAAATCTACCAAACTCTGATATGGACCTTTGACATGCATACATGATCTTTCAAAATGTGTCTACCTACAGGGGACCTTGGTTTACAGTATATCTGGACTTCAGTAGAGTGCACAGAACTTCAATCCAAAGAAAGTTTGGGGGAAATGATCTCTCATTTTTAAGACCTTGAAAGTTGTGAAAAAAGGAATAATTCAACTGACATTTTTGAAAGTGAGAATTTTGACCTGTCAAAATGCCAAAGGCAAGAACAAAACCTTTATTTTGACAGATACTAGTTAGACAACTTCATGCTTTGACTGATATTTAAAAATCATACTGGTGAAAGGACAATACATTGGTGTCTGAAATAATGTCTGCAGCAAAATAAAAGTGAGTATGTGAGTATCAATTTTGTCTTTGAATTTCAAAGAAAACAAAATGGTCTTGAAAGTTTGTGAAAAGTCCATGCATTTTGAACTCAAAAAGTTTGTAGGAAGCTTGGCATAAGATTACAGAACTAAATTTTGTTGTTGACTTTCGGAATGGCTCTTCACCATGGGTTCACTGTAGTTTTTTGGCTTCAAAGCCATTCTCTGTCTTCTGAAAGTTCAACCCTTCTGTTAACACTTATGGTCATACCATTGGCATGCATTGAGCCAACACTGGTACCCTCTGCCTTGTGAAGACGTTAACCAACCTGAAACCAGCTGTAGCCATGGTGCCAGTGAAGGTGGAGGTAGGAGATGAGGAAGGAGGCAACAACGTGGCGAGTGTAGTTGTTCATCCACCCCATCAGCCACAACTGGCGCATTGCGGCATCCACCAGAGGGTAACCTGTCTTCCCTTTTTGCCAAGCTTTCAGGTGGGCTTCGCTTTGACTCCATCTCTGATCCTGTGAAGACAAATTCACACCACACACACACACACATGATGAGTGCCATGAAGCATGTAAACTAGCCTACAAAAGCCTTATTTTTCTAACCAAGTCTGATTAGCAAGGTAACATATTCTACCGAGACAGTCGATAGTCTCACGTGTGTACACATAGATTCTTTGGCATCAAAGGTCTATATAGCTCAGTTACACATTCATTTAGCTTGGAAATGTGACACGTCTGCTTCAGTCCCATGTCTTTCTTTGCTTTGCTCAAATCTATTGTAACTCAGAGTTTGAACAAAATTGTTGGAAACTAATGACAATGAAAAACAGACGAGTTTCATAAAAAAAGTTTTAAAAAATACACCACAAAAGCAATCCTCTGCTTACATCTAACCACACATGCACCCTGTATATGTGAATTGCATGAAGGGACACTATTAACTGATTGTATGGTGTACACTGAACGTGCACTAAGCTATCAGTACTAACCATGTAACAGCCAAACAGCACTGTACCTAAATATACCGTTTCGATGGATATTAAAAAAAATGTGCTATAAGAGGCTACAGTCACTCAGTAAGAATCACATGCAACAAGAGCACAATGAGTCTGCTCGAGAGCAGAGAACAGCACAATATAAAAGCAATCAGGAACAACAACAAATATACTCAGCAGTT
Organism: Alviniconcha strummeri; assembly: GCA_963584105.1. Lineage (NCBI taxonomy): Eukaryota > Metazoa > Mollusca > Gastropoda > Provannidae > Alviniconcha > Alviniconcha strummeri. The sequence goes on along the minus strand of OY757546.1, from coordinate 14,010,596 downwards.
TTTCAGTCAATTTATGGTCAGGTTTGTAAAAAAACAAGACAAACAAAAACTGATGTTTGCAAATCATGAAAACATGGCCTGCCATTGCATGTTTTGTAGTGTGTGTGATGCTACAAACAAGGTTGATGTGTGACAGAACTATCAACAATGTGTGGCAGAGTTATAAACAATGTGTGGCAGAGTTATCAACAATGTGGCAAAAATATCAACACTGTAACAAGCCAACCCTTTTCTGGTAAAGAGCAAACTCAGCTCTCTGACCAGCTCAAACTCAAACCTAAAAAAAGTACTTGTATAAATATTGAAAGAATAACCATATGAAGCCTGCTTCTCACTTTGTGTCATCGCCCTGATATAACTGTACCGGCTGACTGGGCATAAAACACCAACTTACTTACTCACTTGGTGTCCCTTTTAAAACCAAAGTCTCAGTCAGTTCAGTTTAGTTCAGTTCAGCTCAGTTCAAGATGGTATCTATGCACTTGGAAAAGCCCACATGTGCTCCACCCAGGCTCTCAAGTTTTCCCAACGTTGCCTCTGAAATGGTTCCAATGTTGATTGATGATAGCCCTCTCTCACCCTTTCAAGGAAGATCATCTATTGTGTCACCTGGACAGAAGCTCTGTTTACCTGGTAGTGGACCCTCATGGGTCTACTGGGCATGTCAGGAAACTTTGTCAGCAGCCAATAGGAGAGGTCTCGCCACGCCAGCTTGCGCAGAAACTTGGGTGACCTGAGGCCCTGGGCATGCCGAAGCACTGCGCGGGGGCTGACCTGAGTATGAGATATGGATTAAGTGAAACTAATTTTCAGTATGGATACAGACACAAATGTATATATATATGTATGGTTATTTGTTAACTGCAAATAAGGTGTTTTTGTTTTTTGTTTTTTTACATAAATCTATATATATTGGTGCAGCTTGCTGATACATGTTGTTAACATGATAACTGTAAGATCAGACTAATATCGCTTATGTGAAAAGACTTTAAAAAAAATTTAAAAGTAGAAGAAGGGGGCTGACCTGACCGAAGTGAAGGTACGGAGAAATGCGACTTGTGTTCAGCATGTCTGCTCTCACAGACTCCTTCTCATAGTTCCTGATGCCTGACAGAAAGTGTGTAAATGATTTCATAGACCTACAAATGTGTCTATCTGAATACAGTTGAAAAAAAAAAAATGAAACAAGAATGACCGCTAACGTTCTAACACAAGATCCAGACATACATGTCATTGTCATGCGAACAATCTTCCAAGCACTGGACACAGCTCACCCCCCAGATATAAGTGGATTAGCTCTCCATCACATTTGTTATAATTTTTCACCATTTAATTGTTGCTCAAGTGTCATTTTGTAGCTTGATAAAGGGTATTGATATCTCCAAAAATTGCATGTTGTTTTGTCCTAATAAATAGCGTTATTTTGAAACTTTTATGTTTGGATTTTGAATACTGTTGAAACAAAAGTATGTGCCTCAATAAGTTCAAAAGTGAATTAACTGTTACTCACATGTGTTACACTTGGAAAAATGCAGCAACAACAAACTTCAGACATGAAATGTGTTTTGGCCACCTGTTTTTGTTGCGTCTTTTTTTGTTTTTGTTTGTTTTTGTTTATTTATTTTTTTCCTCTTGAAATATCAAAAGATTAATTGATTCATGGAACTGTCCATCACCTGATCAATTAGTCTAAAGATCAATGATGCCATGTACTTGTCAAGAATGATGTATTTAATTACCCCCATCAACAAACAGCTCCAGGGCATTCCATGCTCCATCCTCTGAAAAGTCCCAGCTTTCCCTGATCTCTCTGGCCCAGTCAATCTGGCACAACAACACACATGTGATGCATGTGGACATTGATACTGACCTGTGTTGGTATCGCTTCCAGTGGCAAAAATATATAATAACATGAAAACAACTTAATTTTCACATAGCTCTAAAACTAGCATGTATATCCTTTGCTGGAGCGTCCCTCTGGAACTCCTTGCCTCAAAACATAAAATCCTGTATTTCTCTTCCTTCTTTCACACATAATATGCACAAATATATGTTTGAGAATAACCTTTCATCAAATTTGGATGGATTTGTTTGAATCACATGTTTGCCAAAAGAAACTGAGAGTGGAAGATATGTATGCCCATGAAAGAAGTTTAATTCTGATCTTTCTGCACATTTGTAGGAACTCCGTGAACTCTTTGAGGATGTACCTCTGGTAGAGCTTATGTATCTTGTATTTACATGCATGCCAGGTGAGAGTTACCGTAGGTGACTCAGGTCTTTGTTGTTGTATTTGTGTTAGGTATTTCAAGCGCTAATTAACTCCCTTGTGTGTTGATTCTGTGAACTCTGCTTATTCTGCTTATACTCTCTCTCTCTCTACATGCTCCCCCCCCCCCCCCCCCACACTTCCCCCAACATATACATACATGCACGTATATAGGGATGCTAGTACTCAGATATACACATGCACATACACACACATTTACACCCACACATCCCCTACCACCACCAGCCTGACCTCTGCTAATTCTGCTTATACTCTCTCTTTCTCTACACCCCCCTCCCCCCACATACATATACATACATGCATGTATATAGGGATGCTAGTACTCAGATATACACACGGACATATACACACACATTTACACCCACACAACCACCACCACAACACAACACACACACAGCATATTTTTCACAGGATCACATACTACTGTCCCATCTTTGCGTTGTGGCAGTTTGGACAATCCCAGCTCCTCCAGCAGTTGACGTTGTGGCATGGATGCAGAGGCCGGGAGGCATGGAGGTTTGTCCACAGGGAGACCAATTGGTTGTGTGGAGGACCGTCGACAACATTCCATGAAGTGTGACACTGATCCAATGCCTCGCAAGCCTGTGGATTCTGTGCTGACAGAATCTGGCTGGTGGAGTAGATAGGAGTCGAACCGCCGGACCTCCACACCTGAAACCACCAGTCATGAGTGAAGCGGTAGGGTTTTTTTTATGGTTTATATCTCACAGAAGTTACACCATGTCACCCACAAAGGAAGATTGGGTTTGGTTTGGTTGTGTTGCTTAATGTCCTCGGATGTCTGTTGCCATATTAGGGACAAGCTGAGACCAGTGCGTGAACACGGTTCAATAAATCTTTACGTCCCTGGAAGCCAGAAGGCTCATTAGGACGGACAGCCCAGGAAGTCCACCTCGACTCTCACACAGCTCCTGACTGGGTTCTGTTAGCATATTGCACTTATATTAGTTATATAATATATATATCTAGTGCGCATCAAGATCAAGAAATGCAACTTAGAACTACAGCCATGGTACGCACATTAGGTCTACACGTGCTGCCTATCAAGATTTCTAAAACCTACCTCGGGACTGAAGGGAAGCGGAGATCTTGTCATCCCTGGCAGCCAGGCACGGTTCGTAGAGATTGTTCATCACCACACACCCCGCACCCACCTCTGACACCAGCGACAGCATCTCCCTGTGACTGTCCTGTACTTTACCAAACACGATTCTGTTGCCGTATTCTTGCTGCACAGCTCTGTTCAGCTCACTTAGCGCAAAGTGCAGCCAGTATTTTGTCGCTCCTCCAGCAGCCAGAGGGGCTTCTTCCTCCTCACTCCACAGGAAAGTCAAAATGACGGAGGCATTGCTTTGAAAGGCAGCCGTCATTGCCGGATTGTCGTACATTCGCAGATCTCTCCTTAACCAGTAGACCACAGGCTTGTTCCCAATGTGGTGGATAGGTCCATGTGAGTGATGCTGTGACAGTGCTTTTTTCTTTTTCTTCTTCCTCTTGGATGCGTGTTCTTCGGCTTTGGTACGGGCAGACATTGCTGGTTCTCGAGGTCCACAACTATCATCATGCAGAGTTGGTGCATCACTTTGATGTTGTACGTGGCGTCTGTCATTTATTGCCCCATTCACTTTAAGTTCCTCAGAGCTCTCAGCATATTTGCCACTCACTTTCAGTGATCGCGTTTCACAGATCTGTGTCGTTTTTATTTTACTTGCGTAAGTCGGAACGTTGATACTCCCGAAATGCGGTGTGTCTGTAGCAGACGACACTTTCGCCGTAGCAGACGAAAAATCCGCCACAGGCAAAGCCGAAGCAAGTTCTAAGTCAAGTTTATCCCCAAAAGATTCAACTTCCTCTGGATATACTTCCAATCCTGTGTATGTTTCATAAGTAAGCGTAGCAAAATAATTAGTGTAGATGTTGTCTACCTGCTTCCATAACAGTCCATTATGTGATAGACCTGCTCTCAACACGAGGTTATGGAACTGAAGTTTCGTCTGCTCTTCACCCAGCAGAGACAATACCATGCAGAAACACTCTTCTGCCGACAGTGACCCTGTTGCAAACTCGTGCGCAGTATTCACAGCGTTTTTTATACCTAATGCCGACATATTCATCGATGCATTTAAAGAGAAGGTTGCGATTTACACACGTGAAGCGTTATTTAATCAAGATATTTATGCAACACACGAATTTCCGCCAACCTTCGTTACTTTCCGCTGCAAGAATAAGCTTGTCCAATCGGGTTTTGCCTCATGTCTCGTATTTTTTCCGGAAAGATTATACTGAGGAAAAAAATCGTTCTGCTGAATGGAATGAAGTAGAGAATTAAATGCATTGAGTTTCTTTCTTTTTTACCCCCAAAGTAATATTTTAGAAATGATGTGATTTAGCGGACAAACCTTATAATTTTTTTTTTTTTTATCCAATCATCGATCGCCTAGTCGTATGACGTGTACTGTATTTATTTTGGTGGCTGGCTAGGGTCGCTCGTCGGCTTATTTTTCAGGAACTGCTCAGAAACTGCAGCCTTCGTGTGACGGTTTGCTGAAGTAACGTAATGCTGAAGGCGCTACAAGGGGTCTTGAAGTTTTCGTAAAATACTTAACCATTGTGGACGTTAGTGGTGAAAACCGAGTTTTTCTCGAGAGTAAAAGCACTTCCGCTGGAATCTGTCGATTGCTTCGTGTGGTTGAGGAGGAAACTTTACCGAACTATTGTGTTTTGGAGATCTCATCATGAATTTAGCAGCGGATTTTCCTGTGACTTTAGTCGTGAAAGCGGCAAATCAAAGAGTAGCTGATCAAACTGTTGAATGTGTGTTGGGCTGGACAATTCGCAAGTTGAAACAACACCTTGAAACTGTGTACCCCAGCAGACCAGTAAGTGAAGTCACTGAAGCTAGTGAAGGGCATACACTTATGATAGACTACACAGTATGAATCGCTTTCGCGAATTTTCCCACATTGCTTAATGCTTTTTCTTCGTTGTGTACCTAAACTCGTCATTTACACTAACTGATGCTGTCTAGCGTTTATGCCAGAAACCTGGATGCTGCAGCATAGAGACAGAATTAAACGGTGAAGTTAAGCAAAACAGTGAAGACAGAAACAAATGTCCAAGATCTAGAGCTCTGTACAACATGTGTAAGAATAGTATTACTATAATACTATTACAGTATTAGTACCATTACTAGTAATCTCCTAGTGTTAGTCTTGCTTTTGTCTCTCTCTTGTTTGGTGGGGTGGCCATTGCATTTTGCTGAGCATGTTTTTTTTTAATTGAGCACTATAAAGTATAATCAGTATGAGTAAGTAAGTAAATTGATGTTTTACACCCAGTCAACCAGTGCGGTTATATCAGGGCGATACTACAATCAGCAACAAATAATATTCTAGTTCTGGTAGGAATCATTCATGACCGGTTGACCCCCTTCCTTTTTCTTTTTTCTTGCTAATTTATAATTTTTAATAGTATTTAAGTAATTTATACCTATTGACCATTTTCTGTTTAGTACAAGAATAGATAGTGTCTGTCTAAAAGTTTTAAAATTTAAGACCCGTTTGGCAGTTGTCTCTTCATGTTTTTGATTTTGTCAGTTTGTTAATTGATGGTGTTGGTCCGGCTGAAGTTGACAGTGTTAATAACTGTTATGTCCCATTAGTCTCAACCTTATGTTGATTAATCATATATAATGATACCATTAATAATAATATTGATATTATATAAAAATTATTAATTAATTACTGGCACACATTGAGTTGGTTCAAGAGAAGTGTGGTCAGTTCAATACTTCTAAAATGTAACACTGGTAATATTTACTATTTAGTCATTAGTTATTTAGTACATAAACTATAATAGTTTAATACAGTATACAGGTCTTGTAACTTGTAAAGTTGTATGGATGTGACCCAATTTGCTTACAAAATGTAGCATATTACATATTAACAGTCAGCTATTTATGAACACTGTTGTAATGCTGTATTATCCAGTGACCTGCCTGATATGTAGCCACTATCATTTGTGACCCACTGTCACTAAAGTGGGACAAAGTCACTGCCAGTGCCTGGAAAGATACTTTGAGTCAGTGCTGTGAGGTTTTCTAACCAGAAAGTGCATTGCCCATGGATCATCTGTTTTGTATGCTCAGCCGTCAAGTTAATGCCTTGAGATTAGTCATTACATTTACAGTGAGCATCATAATGATGATCATTGCATAGATCTATCTCTTCTGTCAGTTTTATTTCAGATAATATACTTCATCGTTTGAACATTTCATGGATTATTTTATTTCTTCTTTAATTTTAAATGTTTTACAATTATTTGAGGTGTGTGACTGTGAGTGTGTGTGTGTGTGTGAGAGAGAGAGCTAGAGGAATACAATCATATTATTGACTAAAGTATACAAATTATAACTGATTATTTTTCAGGTTTTAAATTTAATGTTAAATGTACACAAACAGTATAACCCTTGTCATTGAGAATGGCACTATAGAAATAACCACCATTATTATTATTACTTTAACCAAGTTTGTTTTTTAAATAACAAAAACCATTTCATTTTGTAATGTTACTTGAAAAGGTTTACTTGAATTACTATAAAACTAAAAGTGTAAACCAATTAAACTTTAAAGTAACAATACTAACATCAGAAAAGGAATGTTTTGTTCTTCTTTGCTTGATTTGAACTTCAATTGTGACAGAGTGACACTGACAGCATTAAATAAATGAACATTGGCTGTTCTTGTTTTGAAATTTCAATGATAATGGTTATATTTGCCTTATGGTTAATGGTAGGAATTTTCTGCAATTACTGTATCATATCACTGCGTGTGTCTCAATTCAACTAGTGTAAACTGTTTACTAAAAATAAAATATGCTACATTATCATACATATTGTATTTTTAAATTAACTTATTAAAAACACATTCTTTGATGGTCTGTGCTACTGCTCTGTGCTAGTGCTACTAGTGTTATTGTTAAAAGTGTTATGTTACATTGTTAGGAACTCGTTTCCTTTTTTCATTTGATGAAATTGTAATTTAATATTTTAAGTGTCGCATTCACAAATGACAGAATCATTTGATTTATTGATTTATGAATTGATTGCAGAAACACCACCAACAGAAACTGATCTATTCAGGAATGCTGTTGGCAGACCATCTCACTCTGAAAGAAGTCCTCAGACAGGTATGCACTGAGTTTGAACTGATGCATTCAATTTTTAAAATTTGCACCTTTTGATTAGTCTTGAAACTGGTCCCTCACTCCCTGTTGCTTACTGAGAAACATCATCAACAATCACCACCACCATAGCACTAGCTGCATGTAACTTTAAGTGAACTAACTTACAGCTAAGTTGTAATTATATACCAAGTGTCATTGACATTGTCATAGCAAGACTGAAGAGCAGCTAAGTGTAGCATTAGTCAAGTTTGTAATGCTGTAATAGTACTGTAGTTTTCCAACTTATGGATCCCTTTCATTTTATGAAGGTAACTTGATACTAGTTACTGTAATCAATAGGATCATTAATATTATTTATCTGTGATACTAATGGTGTATCAGTAGGATTCGTGCCTGGGCGGGTCTATGTAATTGCTGATTGTGACTGTGAATAGTGATGGTGTTGTTTTACAAATTGTTGGCGGACCAGTGAATGTGACTGTGATGGTGTTGTTTTGTAAACTGTCAGTGAATGTGACTGTGATGGTGTTGTTTTGTAAACTGTCAGTGAATGTGACTGTGATGGTGGTGTTTTGCAAACTGTCAATGAATCATTGAATGTGATGGTGCTGTTTTACAAATTGTCACTGAATGTGAATGTGATGGTGTCGTTTTGCAAACTGTCACTGAATGTGAATGTGATGGTGTTGTTTTACAAATTGTCACTGAATGTGAATGTGATGGTGTCATTTTGCAAACTATCAATGGGTGTGAATGTGATGGTGGTGTTTTGCAAACTGTCACAGAATGTGAATGTGATGGTGTAGTTTTGCAAACTGCCAGTGAATGTGACTGTGATGGTGTTGTTTTGCAAACTGTCAGTGAATAGTATTGAATATGAACAGTGTTCTTTTGCAAATTGTCATTGAAGAATTTGCCTGGCACAGTTTCTTTGAAATGATTTTCTGACAGTCGACATGAAATAAAATTTAAAAAGACTAAAAATAGCAGAAATGATTATTTCATAAAACTTATATTTAGTTATAAGCAGTTGTTAAGTCATAGAAGAAGAAAAAGTGCCTTTACACAGGATAATAATACATTAATAGTACACTGCAACTACAGAAGGCTCAGGTCACTGTTGAAACTGGATAATCCAAAAAGACATTGCTCAGTTCACACAGTAGTTGTATACACTTCTTCTGTGGTCTTGGAGTGACCTCTTATTTCTTAACTGTTTGGACTTGGAGAGCTGCCACTGTTGAGTTCATGTGCAGTTTTATGTGTAGTCACACTGTAGTGGAGTGGCAAAAAGGGACTGGGACAATGACCTTTTTTTTCTTCTTTTTTGTTGTTGTAGTTTTACACTGTGGATGCATGCATGTGATGTACACTCAGGCACACACACACACACACACACACACACACACACACACACACACACACACTGACACTTGCACGCACACACACACACACACACACACACACACACACACACACACACACACACACACACACACACATGGGTGACATGCTCACACACACACGCACATGCACACACACACACACACACACACATGGGTGACATGCTCACACACACGCACATGCACACACACACACACACACACGCACACACACATGCACACACACATATGCACAAATATTATCATATATATATGAGCCTGTGACAAAAGGTCGTGATCTAAAGTGGGACACACTGCCTCAAAATCAAACTCCCAGTAAGCTATTTTCAGTCTTACCATTAGAAAGTGGTATGTTTCAAGTAACTATTTCAATCATCAAAAAATGGTTTTGATCCAAGTGTGTGCTGTATGGCATCAAAACGGGGGTCAGGTCAGGTGTGGACGTTTGTAACAATGGACACAGTGAATGTCATAATAATACAGAGAAAAACCATTTGTATGCAATTTTAATGCTTCTGGTGCATTTAAGTAGCTGCTAGTAATAAAATCAGAGCAGGCAGGACAAACAAATTCTGCTTTAAATGTAAAGTATTATGTAATCACTGTGTCCAAATTTTGCGCTCAAGAATCTAGTTCTACAAATAATCATTTCAAACACATAACAACTTCAGTAAAGTTTTCAAACAAGGAACACTTTATTTCATAGTATACACTGTAATGATAAATGCAAAAAAAATGCAAGGCAGGAGGCATATTCACACATTCCAGCTTGTTTAAGTGGACGAACGTAACACTATGGCAGTGGAAACAGTCTATGAAAACCAAGATACTATTTCACCCAGACTGAACAAACAGCACACAACTGTAGTGAATCTAGGCACAGTAACAGTATGATATGACAGGTTAAACTTAAAGGAGCGACTTTCTGAACATGCAGATCACATTAAAACTTTAGGACAATTTATAAGACACCCCCCCCCCCCAAAAAAAAGAAAAAAAGAAAAAAAAGAAAAGAAAAAAAAAGACATCCTCTCAAACTAAACCTGTCAATCACTGTCAGTGAAAAACTGCTGCCTCACTTTGCACTCAGTGTCAGGGAAACTTTTTCTGTTTGCAATCAAGAAATCCCAATAAGATAAGTCCGGTGGTGAGAGCCTGAAGAACATGCTTCCTTTTTGTGTGTGAAGAACTGGATCCATACATGATTTTCTGCTTGGCACACTTCCAGAACCTGCCACAGTTATCAAAAGTAACATAATTTAATACAGACTTGAATACCAGGGACAGACAGACGTCATCTAATGTATGCTTACTAAAACTAAAAGAAAAACAACACATTAAAAATGTGATCAGGTCACAAAGTATGGCATCTTTAAGTCAGATACCTGTATTAATTTTTTTCAGTATGTAAAAAAGGAAAACAGAAAAATGATACATGTACTTTGGACTGTAACAATCCTAAAGTGCCCTTACATACCAAAGGTCTTTATTTATACAAGAGCAGTGACAATTTTTATAATAAATTGTAAGACACTCTTCACCCCCGCCCCCACCCCCCCACCACCGGCCCCCAAAGTCAGCCTTCATGCACAGTTAATCAATAAAAATAAAAATAAATTTACAGTGGCAAGTCAACTATTACATGTAACGCGGAAAGGAAACAAAATTAAGACTGCAAAACAAAGGAAAGGGGGACGGGGGGTAGCACTGTGCCCATGTCACGTTCACCTGCTACAAAGTTTACAGAGTACTTGTTTAATATGCACAAGCCTCCAGTCAGACGTAAAAGTTTGTAAACAACCACTTGAAGGGTAAGTAAGCTGTGAGCCATTTCAACTTTTAAATCGACCGCTTACCTAAATCAGCAATAATTACAGACATAGACGGAATGCAGACTAACGTAAGAAAAGACATCTGGACACACGTAACACAGACACAGTCACAAACTGTGTCCAAAATCTGAAATTGCCCCCTTCCCGCCGTAATACGATGAAGTAAACAAAGCACACTACCAGTGCCATTTATATCACTTACTAGGGGCTAAGAAAGCATTTGTTTGGGAAAATATATGATGAGGACAGAAATTCGACACTTATGTGGGTCGTTCGTAACATTTAGGACATACGTAACAAAACAAAATAACCGGACACAGTCAGAATACTCACCGCCACCCCTTCGACGAAACCATTGTCAGCGACAAGCGGCCATGTGATGTCAACAGGAAGGCCAGTGGTAGTTTTAGAAGCGGTCAGCAGTAATTAAATGTTTGCGATGCCGATAAAATTTGCAAAAGGTCGTTCGTAACAAATGGACAAAGTTTCAGATTTTTTACGTCTGGGTAAAAAAAATGAAACACGGAAATGCCCCCAGTAAAAACATCGACTGCTTTCGGTGCGCGATTGATATGCAAATAAGAGAAGCGAAGGTCCGCAGTGAATGCAATGGCGGACGGTAGCAGACGATCTTTAAACTTACGGGAAATTTGGACACAGTCCGTTACGAACGGCCAGTGTATTTTCAGTTTCGTTTTTTTGGTTATGAAACGTCACGCATGGCTTACAATTCGACTGGATACTAAATTTAGATTATTCAGTAGTCAAATGGTGTACAAGTTGTGAAGAATAGTTCAGCTGGTTAGTTGCGGTTTTGAGCTGAAGTCAAACAACCCACGTTGTCCCACTTTCCGGAAGCCGCTTTTCGTCGATTTTCGTCAAGTATTTTTGTTTTTAATCCTCTTCTTGGGGACCAAAGCTGCCAATTTTTACTTTAACTACTCATCAATGCATACTGAATAAAAGCAACCACAGTTTCATGTAACTCTAGTAAGACGAAAATAAATAGGAGCATACAAACATACCCGGGTTAAGCGGGAGCACCTTTTGTCACAGGCTCATATATGAGCATGTGCCAAAAGGTGCTGCTTAGAAGGTGGACATTAGAGTGAAAAATAAAAGCAGAAAAGTCATTTAGCAAGTAACACCATTTAAAAGATAAGTCTTTTTTATATACATTTCAGGTCTAAAAAAGATAACTTGATGAAGCAAGTCTGAGAAAAAGACATTTAAAGACGGACACTGAAGTGAATCTGTTGGATGCAACACAGGACACAATGTTTGTTTTGATTTAATCTTTGAATTTAATGATTGCTATCAATCTGTGGGGGAAATAAACATCCATCATTTATAACAAGACAGTAGAACTTAAACTGACTCGATTCGCTTTTTATTTCATATTCAAAATCATAACAATGATGTCCTGTGTTACAGCCGACAGACTGCCACCTTAATTTTTTTTAATAAAAAAAAAAATGAAACACAACACTGAATCAAAAATAGGATGTGTTTATTAGAATTTATCAAGCATAGTTGTTTCCATGACTGCAGCATGAAATAAGGTCATCAACAACATTTTTTTACATTTTAATCTGTCGGATGTAACAATTATTGGATGGACATAACATTTCCCATGCTCACAATACACAGCTTATAAAATAACAGTGCTAATTTTCCTACACTGCAACAAAACGTTACCAGCTGATTTAGTAGTGGTTTGGATGACTGCAGCACTAAGCAAGTTGCTTGTATAGTTGTAATTTTGTCAAAGGCCCTTTTTAAGCATTTTATCTGTTGGATGTAACAACTCTGTGGTGGACACAACACTTCCCTTTGTAAAGTTTGTAAACTTTCCTTTCCTGTAAAACATATGCACAGCTAATAAAATCACTTAGTTTTCCTACATCTGACACATTGATGTAAATATTGAACAAGGCCAAAACAATTATTTAAAGTAATGCACTGTCAGATGCCATGCATATCAATCAGAGGACACAATGGAATATGTAACACTGGACAGCCAGTATGTGACTTAGAAAAAGTACAACCAAGTTGTCATTATTATTCTTTCATTGACAAAACAGAAAACCATGTGAATTACAAATGTACATTCACCCTATACTCTATTGTTAACACTAATAACAGAAGGTAAAATTCAATTACCAAAGGCATTGATTTGGCATTCAAGTCTCACTACCTGGAATAACAACTGTAACACATTGTAAGTACCCCAGAAACAGTAATGCAAAATCTGGAAACTGATGACAAAGCATAGAGAATTTCCCATGTTAACACTAATTCTTCCCATCCTAATAAATTTAAAAGATTTGTTTTCAGTGAGTTGGCAGTTCAGCATTGAGGCATTATTTCTCTGCTGTTCCTAAGTACTACAGTGCTTCCCAGGACGAATCTGGCTTCATGCTCCACTAATGTTGTCCCTGCTGTGTCATGAAAAACACTTGCTCTTCCCCTTTTGGAGCATCAACCTCTTTAGCCTGAAAAGAAACATGCATGTGTACAAAATAAGGCAATATAACAACTGTTTTTGAGGATATGTCTCCATATTTATAGGTATGCAACTCTGGACATGTACATGCATATAAGATATTGTGTGTGTCTGCACGTGCACGTGTGTGTGGTTTGACTTTCCCCAGAATATATATATATACATCTATATCAGACATTAGGTAATATTACTAACATAATGATATATATATATATTACATGTATACACTTTTCAAAAAAATCTTTATTGCCGGCCTGTACTGTACTCAGATTGTAAATGTTATTGATGGGTGTTGATTTGTATTCCTTTCGTGTCCACAGGTCTTCCCTCAGGCTGCTCTTTGTGCCTGAGATGTCTGTGTTATCTGACAATCTGTCAAAGTGCCGATGGGCTGAATATCAGAATATTAGATTTGACAGGAGTGTCTGTGATGCATTTTGAATCAGAGGAATGACCAGGGGGAAGGGGGAGGTGGGGATTGTGATTCACTGTGAGTAGGACTGGGAAAATATCTTGATATTTTTGCGTTCTGTTTACACTTTTTGCCCCCTGTTTTGTGGATTGGATTATTCAACAAGTTGCTTAATAAAAATTTTTACAGTAAAAACACTAAAAGCAGATAAAACTATGATGTTGAGGTACATTTTCACTTAGCACTAGCAGTGGCCAGTGCCACACAGCTAAATCAGACAATCTGGAAAAATGCTGTTGTACTGATCAGGCGCGCACACACACACACACACACTCACACATGTATGTACAGTATTACCCACACATTGGCAGGTCATTGCATTGCATTACTATTAGTATTACAGTATTACTATTACAGTATTAGATTCATCAAGGCTACAGCAGTGAGTGGTTAAACTTGTGGCTTTTTACGGGAATGTAAAGATAGCTACTTGCAGTTTTAAAAACAAATAGTTGTTTACTAGATAAATAATGATATGTTCATTTATTATTAGAAATTATATAAGTAGATTATGTTATACCCAACAGTGCCTGGTTATTGTGTAGTTGCTTACTAGATCCATAAATAATCATATGTTTATTAATTAATATAAATTATAATTTTATAAGTAGATTGTTTTATACCCAACAGTGCCTGGTTATAGCTTTATAAACACCCAACAGTGCCAGGTTATTGTATTTGTTTTGCCAGTGAACCTGAGAGGATGCTCTTGTTGTTGCAACAGCGGGCATGGCTTTGTATATTTTTTGTTGATGGTTATATTGATTGTCAGCTGGCTGGCCTGGGGCTTGACACCATATGATGAAACCCAGCAGATTGTGAAACTGAAAGTCTTTTTTATGCATACATGTCTGTGTATTGTATTTGTAATGATCAGAGCTCAGGAGCTGGCTAGCCTACACATCTTGACTCTGTATGATGAAATCCTGCAGCTTGAAACAGTCAAAAAATAGTTTAAATAAAGCTTGAGTCAGTGTGTTGTAATTGGTAAGATTTTATTAGCTTTTTTGTTGTTGTAATTAATGAATAATGTTCAGCTCTGCTAGGCTGTCTTTATCAGGTTTCTGTACACAGTTCAAGTTCTGTGATATTTACAAGCTACAGCATTTAGATTTTCTTGGACACTAGTATGACAACCAAATGTAATACTTTGTCAGGTACTGAGCTGGTACTGGAAATAAGACAAAGTCTAAGAGCAAGAGTCATATAACAGGAATACCATACAGTCACTCATTTGCTGATCAGGTTCCTGATTACTGTATGACACCCCCCCCCCCCCCCCCCCGCCCAATTTTGTTTGATGCTTCTCACTCACTGTGCATAATACATTATATGTTTCATTATGTGTTCCAGTACGATGACAAAGTTGAGAACTCCCGACACACAGTTCACTTGGTTTGCAGTCCCAGTGTGGAGTCTGTTGCCCAGCCTGGTGCTTCCCAGTCACACACATCCACAGAGAAGGTAATGTCCTCCTGCGGCTCAGCCAGTCCCTCCCACTCACACACATCCACAGAGAAGGTAGGGTCAGCCAGTCCCTCCCACTGACACACATCCACAGAGAAGGTAGGGTCAGCCAGTCCCTCACAGTCAACACACATCCACAGAGAAGGTAGGGTCAGTCAGTCCCTCACAGTCAACACACATCCACAGAGAAGGTAGGATTGTCCTGCTGCTCAGCCAGTCCCTCACACTCACACACATCCACATAGAAAGTTGGATCAGCCAGTCCCTCCCACTCACACACATCCACAGAGAAGGTAGGGTCATCTGAGCCAGTCACTCCTAGTCACACACAACCAGAGAGAAGGTAGGGTCCTCCTTCTGCTCAGCCAGTCCCTCATACTTAGAGAGAAGGTAGGGTCAGCCAGTCCTTCACAGTCACACACATCCACAGAGAAGGTAGATCAGCCAGTCCCTCACAGTCACACATCCACAGATAAGGTAGGGTCATCCTGCTGCTCAGCCAGTCCCTCACACTCTGAAAGAAGGTAGGATCAGCCAGTCCTTCACAGTCACACACATCCACAGAGAAGATAGGATCAGCCAGTCCCTCACAGTCACACATCCACAGAGAAGGTAGGGTCATCCTGCTGCTCAGCCAGTCCCTCACACTCTGAAAGAAGGTAGGATCAGCCAGTCCTTCACAGTCACACACATCCACAGAGAAGGTAAGGTCAGCCAGTCCCTCACAGTCACACACATCCACAGAGAAGGTAGGGTCAGCCAGTCCCTCACAGTCACACACATCCACAGAGAAGGTAGGGTCATCCTGCTGCTTGGCCAGTCCCTCACACTTCTACTCACACACATTCTCACAGGGAAATCCCCTTCTTCAGGCCACAAAACAACACTTAAATAACAGTGAAACAGTTAAAAACAATGAAAAATGACATGAGAGGTGAAGTAACTTCTCTTTTTTCATTGTTGTGCTCAGTGCTTGCCAGAAGAATGTTGCCAGCATTCTTCGGGCAGGCACTGAACACAACCAAAAAGATAAGCTACTTCACCTCTCATATCATTTTTCATTGTTTTTAACCATTTCGCTGTTGTTTTAAGTGTTGTTTTGTGGCCGGAAGAAGGGGATTTCCCCGAAAATTTGCATCGTGTTGTCTATGTCATAATAAATAAGTGTTCTTTTGAATCTTTTAATATGTGTTTGGAATTTATTTTACAACGCTAGCACTCATTCTTGTTTCAGATTTTTGTTACATGACTTCAAATTGTTAATAAATATATAATACCCCCATTTGGATGTGATACTGTGCAACCCTGGTCATCAGAACAAAAGCTTGCCAAACTCAAAAAAGAAGAAAAATCTGAGGAATAGTAATTAATAAAAAAAAACTTAATCATAAGATGCAAGTCAACAAGAAAGCAATCTCTAGATGGAAGCTTAAACTCAAAAGGTTGGACAAGGGCTTATTGCTTTGCAGGGGTCACAAAGAACATGCAGAAAAAGAGTCTTTAACATAAAATACACACCTCTTATGCAGTTGCTCAATCCCATACATCTGCTATGACGCAAACAAGTTCACCCTGATATAACTGTACCGATTGACTGGGCGTAAAGCACCAACTTACTTACTTACTTACGCAAACAAGTTTGGATCTGTATGACAGAATGTGTTTTAAGTAAAGGCTCGCTGGATCTTTATGACAGTGTGTTTTAAGTAAAGGCTTGCTCAGTGTCTGTCTCTCTGATGCCAGGATGTGAAGTCAGTTATTAAAATGTATCAACTTTGATGGCTGCCAGGCCAGTGTGGATGCCATCAAATGAGGTCAGGGGTAGTTCTCTGCCTACATCAGTTTCCAGCTGCATTACTACTTTCCTGCTGTTCATTTGCAGGCAGGACCAACCACATTTCCCAGCTCAGCATAATGTCATGAAAAACAATGCATAAAACCCTTCTCTTTTTCTTTCTCTTTTTTCCATAGTCCTGATATTGATAACCAGTTCCTTCCACTAGCAGTGAGCCAGTTGACAGTAGGTTGCCTGCTCTAGAAGGTAAACAAACCAGCCAGAAAGCAGCCAGTACCACTACCAGTACCAGCAAATGGGCGATATCTGACCTGGCACTTGTGAATTTTTAATTTTTTTTTAGTGAGGCAATTTCCAACCCTGATACATCTGACATGGTTTTGTCTACACTACTTTCTAATTTCCTAGCTAATTCAGTGTACTACTACTAGCAGTAGTAATTGCTTTTACAAATAGTTGTCGATTTAAATTCTGCTTTAAATTTAGTTTTTTGTTTAATTTACAGTGGGATGTATTATTAGAATCTGATTCTTTTGAGTCAGAATAAATATGCAGGGCGTGGCATTTGTGTTTCAGAAATCCGACCTTCATACAAATGTTTCCCAGACATCTGTGGCTTCTTCAGGCGAGACTGATGGAGTGAGGCATCGTGGGTCTCGAGTGCCAAGTGCTGCTTCATCCATGTCCGACGTTACAAATGCTGGGTGAGAGTGAGGCTCATGGCGGTCCTCCTGGTCACAGTTAAAATGATAATGAGATTACTGTGCACTTTCCTGGGCGTAAACAACCCAAGTTACATAATCCTGTGCATTTTCTGGATTTGTAGTAATATACTTTTGTTTGTTTTTTCCCTTATACTTCTGTGTTTTTCCCCTGGTCTTCTCCCGTTTTTGTTTTGGTTTCTGACTGGTTTAACCCCTTCACTGCCCCAGCCCACAGAACAGCGCTAGACAAAAGTTATCTTTTATTATAATTATTAATGATAACCTCTTCACTGCTTCAACCTGTACAATTTCCGGGCTTTTGATGCATGGATGCACCTGCAAACAGGCTATTTTCTGGTCCTACAACACCTCTACTTTAAATTCTATATGTTTTAATAAAACTCAGTTCACATGCCAGTGCGAAACTGAAGACAGAAAGGCTTAAGGGTTTCAAATTCCACTTTTTATTGGTCATTTTCAAGTGACATTGTCGCAGTGAAGGGGTTCATATTTTTATTATTAATGATTAATTTGACACGCCACTGGGTTGCAGGTCCAATCCAGCGATGGCCATGCCAGGTGGAGCTGACATGATGGGAATGCCAGGAATGAGGGCGATGCCCATGATGGGTGATGCTGCAGGCATGGGCGGCGTGCCCATGATGGGGGGTGCTGGCATGGGGGGCATGCCCGTGATGGGGGGCATGCCTATGATGGGGGCTGCCCCAGGCGCGGGGGTTCCAGGCTACCCCTACACCCCTGAGCAGCTGGCATGGATGCAGCAGATGTACTCCCAGTACATGGCTCAGTACATGCAGTAGTAAGTACCAGTGCAGTGAGATCTTGGTGTGCGGTGTGTTACTGTCCTATGTTGTGCATTTGCACACCGGACCAGGTGTCCAGAAGTTGGACTTGCTTTCACATAGATTTGTACGCTGACTTGAATGTGTGACTTGTTTCCCTGACCTGTTGTTTACTTGTTGTTTCCCTGACCAGTCTGTTCATATTGTTGTTTACATGTTTTTTCTGACCTGTTGTTTACTTGTTTCCCTGACCAGTCTGTTGATATTGTTGTTTACATGTTCCCCTGACCTGTTTACTTGTTTCCCTGACATTGTTTCCTTGACCTGTGTTCATATTGTTGTGTACTTGTTTCCCTGACCTGTCTGTTCATATTGTTGTTTACATGTTCCCTGACCTGTGTTCATATTGTTGTTTACTTGTTTCACTGACCTGTCTGTTCATATTGTTTACATGTTTTCCCCGACCTGCATTCATATTGTTGTTTACATGTTTCACTGACCTGTCTGTTCATATTGTTGTTTACATGTTCCCTGACCTGTCTGTTCATACTGTTGTTTACTTCGTTCACTGACCTGTCTGTTCATATCGTTGTTTACATGTTCCCTGACCTGTGTTCATATTGTTTACTTGTTTCACTGACCTGTCTGTTCATACTGTTTACATGTTTCCCTGACCTGCGTTCATATTGTTGTTTACATGTTTCCCTGCCTGTCTGTTCATATTGTTGTGGTCCTGTCTGTTCATATTATTGTTTATTTGTTTCCCCAACATGTGTGCATGTTGTTGTTTACATGTTTCCCTGACCTGTGTGTTAATATCAGTAACCATTGTTTACTCATTTCCCTGACCTGTGTTCTGCTTCGTATAGTTGCTTACACATTTCCCTGACATGTCTGTTCAAATTGTTGTCTCTAGTTAATATACAGTGCTTTGAGCCACACACATGTATCGCACAGAGATTCAGCGCATTAGAAATGTATTTATTATTATTACCACTAAGCCAAAAGCTGACAAGTAAAAGACAGTCCCTGTATTGGTTCCACTATGGATGCATAGTGTTAAGCTGAAGGCTGTCGAGTTAAAGATGGTCTCTGTCTTGCAACAGCTATGGATACATTATTATTAGACTATTACTGTTAAGCCAAAGGATGATAAGTAAAAGACAATCCCTGCCTTGCTGCAGCTGTGGCTACGTTATTATTACTATTTTGCCAAGTAAACGACGGTCCCTGTCTTGCTGCAGCCACAGATACATTATTATTACTATTTTGCCAAGTAAAAGATGGTCCCTGTCTTGCTGCAGCCACGGATACATTATTATTACTATTTTGCCAAGTAAAAGATGGTCCCTGTCTTGCTGCAGCCACGGATACATTATTATTACTATTTTGCCAAGTAAAAGACGGTCCCTGTCTTGCTGCAGCCACGGATACATTATTATTACTATTTTGCCAAGTAAAAGACGGTCCCTGTCTTGCTGCAGCCACGGATACATTATTATTACTATTTTGCCAAGTAAAAGACGGTCCCTGTCTTGCTGCAGCCACGGATACATTATTATTACTGTAATAGTATTAAAGCCAAAGGCTGCTAAGTAAAAGACGGTCCCTGCCTTGCTGCAGCTATGGATACATTATTATTACTATCCTGCTAAGTAAAAGACGGTCCCTGTCTTGCTGCAGCTATGGATACCCGGTGCCCGCAGCTCCAGCACAAGCTGCCCCTGCAGCAGCCCCTGCTCCAGCTGCAGCACCGCAGCAAGCAGCGAATCCTGCCCCTGCTAACAATGCACCAGCCAATCAGAACATGCGTATGAACGCCCAGGGAGGCATGGAAGAGGACGATGAGGAGGAGCAGAGAGACTGGCTGGACTACATCTATGTGTTCTTTCGTTTCCTGGTCTTGGTCAGCATCGTGTATTTCTATTCCTCGGCGTCACGCTTTATGACTGTCTCTTTGGGATTCCTTGCCTTCTACTTGTAAGTTGAACATTGATGGTACTTTCTTGTTCTCTGTTTTTGTCTCTCTTCCTCTCTGTCTCTGTCTGTCTGTCTGTCTGTCTGTCTGTCTGTCTCTGTCTCTGTCTCTCTCTCTCTCTCTCTCTCTCTCTCTCTCTCTCTCTCTCTCTCTGTCCTCCCTCCCCCCCCCCCCTTTCTCCCCCCCCCCCCCCCCAATCTCTCTCTGATGGTCACTTCAGCAGGGTTTGTTTGTCCATCTCCAGGTTGCAGTGAACACTTTGAACTGTGTGTTTGACTTTACTGAGGACTAGGAAGGAAGAGATTTACTGAGGAATAGGAGGGAAGAGATTCACTGAGGACAAGGGGGGAAGAGTGATGTGTTTGACTTTACTGAGGACTAGGAAGGAAGAGATTTACTGAGGACTAGGAGGGAAGAGATTTACTGAGGACTATGAGGGAAAAGATTCACTGAGGACTATGAGGGAAGAGATTTACTGAGGATGAGGAGGGAAGAGATTCACGGAGGACTAGGAGGGAAGAGTGATGTGTTTGACTTTACTGGGGACTAGGAAGGAAAAGATTTACTGAGGACTATGAGGGAAGAGATTTACTGAGGATGAGGAGGGAAGAGATTTACTGAGGACGAAGAGGGAAGAGTGATGTGTTTGACTTTACTGAGGACCAGGGAGGGAAGAGATTTACTGAGGACGAGGAGGGAAGAGATTTACTGAGGACTAGGAGGGAAGAGCTATGTGTGTTTGACTTTACTGAAGACCAGGGAGGGAAGACATTTACTGAGGACTAGGAGGGAAGAGCTATACATGTGTGTTTGACTTTACTGATGGATAGGAGGGAGGAGCTGTGTGCATTTGACTTTGCTGATGACTAGAACTAGTAGGAGGGAAGAGCTGTGTGCATTTGACTTTGCTGATGACTAGAACTAGTAGGAGGGAAGAGCTGTGTGCATTTGACTTTACTGAGGACTAGGCGCAAAGAGCTTTACTGAGGAGTAGGAGGGAAGGGTTTTACTGAGGACCAGGAGGGAAGGGCTATGTGTGTTTGACCTTACTGAGGACTAGGAAGGAAGAAAGTTAGTAGGTGGTTTTCAGTGCCTAGTCAGTCTTGTAGGCCATATCACATTATCAGGGTGAGCGGCAAGAAGACAAGTGTGCATACACATCATATTATGTGTTGTTCACTTGTTGTGGTTTTTGACCAGTTTAGCTAATAATCTGTACCTGGCAGGTTGCAGAATGGTTGGTGGCTATTACACCGCCGACAACAGCAGCAGGAAGCCCAGCAGCCACCACCACAACAACAGCAGCCTGAACAACAGCAGCAACAACAGCAGCAACAACAGCAACAGCAAGACACACAGGCAGATGGACAGAATGAAGAGGCCAGGCAGAATGGAACGGAGGTCAGTTGTTTCCCTGTGGCAGTGATGCCATGTCCATTACAGCAGCATCTGCTTGATGGCAGCACTAGCAGCTACCCCCAAGGGTGTCAGTAAATACCCCCCCCCCACCCCCCCGGGAGTGTAGAGGTACCCACCCTAGGGAGTCCTAGAGATACCCCCCAGTGAGTCTAAAGGTACTCACCCCAGGGAATCTAGAGGTACCCACCCCAGGGAGTCTAGAGGTACCCCCCAAGGAGTCTAGAGGTCTAGAGATACCCACCCCACGGAGTCTAGAGATAACCCCCCCCCCCCCCTCCCCTGCCCAAGTCTGGAAATACCAGGCCAGGCAGAATGGAACAGAGGTCAGTTATTTCCCTGTGGCAGTGACCTTGTATCCATTACAGCAGCATCTGCTTGGTGGCAGCACTAGCAGTACCCCTAGGGGTGTCTGGAGATACCCCCCAGTGAGTCTAAAGGTACCCACCCCAGGGAATCTAGAGGTACCCACCCCACGGAGTCTAAAAAATACCCCTGCCCACCCAGGAGTCTGGAAATACCCCCCCCCCCCCCCCCCCCCCAGGAGTCTGGAGATACCCCCCAGGGCATCTGATAATACTGTCCCCCCCCCACCCCCACCCCCAACACCCCCCGAGTCTAGAAACTGGATATACCCCCAGGGAGTCTAGAGACTCCCCCCCCAGGAGTCTAGAGACCCCCCACCCACCCCCAGGAGTCTAGAAATATCCCCTGCCCCCCTCCCTGGGAGTCTAGAGATACCCCCCAGGGAGTCTGGACATAAAACCCCTCCCCAGGGAGTCTGGATCCCCTCCCCCCCCACTCCCCAGGAGTCTAAAGATACCCCCCAGGGAGTCTGGAGATGCCCTCAGATAGTCTGGAGACACCCTACCAGGGATACCCCCTAGGGAGTCTGGAGACACCCTACCAGGGAGTCTGGAGTCACCCTACCAGGGAGTCTGGAGTCACCCTACCAGGGAGTCTGGAGGTACCCCCAGATTGCTTTTGGTGTGGCCTTTTTACTGAAGATCACTCACATGCTATGAAGTTTCAAAAAGAACTTTGTAAGCAGGTGGACTCACTCACTCAGATGATGGGTGGTTTCTGTGAACTCTTTTATCTTTGAAGAAAAACAGTTCAGCATGTTGTGTTGTGTGCCCAGCATTCTGAGCCATTAGAAAAAGAGAAAAAAAGAACAGTAAAAATAGAATAATGATCTGGAACGTGCTTTCAGAACGTTCAAATCCGCACAGGTTCTTGCATGCTTGGAGATGTTGATTTTTTTTCAGATTGCACCAGTCTGTTGACTTAGTCACAGTATGCATACCAGGTCTACTGGTAAACAGTGAGTGAAGGCTAAGTCAGTGTGATAAAACGCCAAATCGGCATGCAGCTTGGCTAGAACTGATAAAAGGAAGATGTATGTAAATGCCTAACAGCAGCAACGTTTAAGGTGTACTTCTCGGGTCACAGAGATGGGTCTCTTGGGATCCAGAGAGGGGGTGGGAGCAAATGCTTGCACCATGAAAGATCAAAACTTTAGAGCTGGTTCTTCAAAAACAGCATGACCACTCATGCAGTGGAGTGAGTAGGGTTACAGTTGCTTCCCTTGTACCACAAACTAGAATAATGTGGATGTCAGTTCACTAGTACAATTGCTCAGTGGATGCATTATATATATTCACATTAGCAGACAGGAATACCGAGACTGATCTGGCCTTTTACAGTGAAGTAAAACTGCCTGACACTTTCATAGTCTAGTCACAGTGAGTGGTTTGACATGCCAGAAAAGTGTGTGGTTGGTTTGCAGGCAGTATAGGAATGGGGGGAAGGAGGGGGAATACAGTAATGTGTGTGATGGATTGCAGAAAGGGGACAAATAATAAGGTGGGTGTGATGGTTTGCAGACAACAGGGGACAAAGAGTAAAGTGTGTGATGGTTTGCAGACAACAGGGGACAAAGAGTAGAGTGTGTGTGATGGTTTGCAGATACTACGGGACAAAGAGTAAAGTGTGCGTGATGGTTTGCAGACAACAGGGGACAAAGAGTAGAGTGTGTGTGATGGTTTGCAGATACTACGGGACAAAGAGTAAAGTGTGCGTGATGGTTTGCAGACAACAGGGGACAAAGAGTAGAGTGTGTGTGATGGTTTGCAGATACTACGGGACAAAGAGTAAAGTGCGCGTGATGGTTTGCAGACAACAGGGGACAAAGAGTAAAGTGTGTGTGATGGTTTGCAGACAACAGGGGATGAAGAGTAAAGTGTGTGTGATGGTTTGCACACATCAGGGAACAAAGAGTAAAGTGTGTGTGATGGTTTGCAGACAACAGGGGATGAAGAGTAAAGTGTGTGTGATGGTTTGCAGACAACAGGGGATGAAGAGTAAAGTGTGTGTGATGGTTTGCACACATCAGGGAACAAAGAGTAAAGTGTGTGTGATGGTTTGCACACATCAGGGAACAAAGAGTAAAGTGTGTGTGATGGTTTGCAGACAACAGGAGAGCAGGACCGGAGGCAGGATGTCCCCTCCGAGCCAGCCCAGCAAGCCCCGGCACCCCCCGACACCCCCTCCACCCCCTCCATCCTTCTCCGCATGCTGGTCACCTTCTTCACCTCCCTCGTCCCAGCGCAGGCACCCCCTGTCAATGGAAACTAGTCAGCGCTTCACGTACATTTGTCGTTGTCGCCTCGTTCAGAGAGTGCCCCGGCAGAGGCTAATTGATTGTTGGACTGCGGGACACTAAAATTTTATGTTATGTTCTGCGTGTTGCAGCTATTGCACTTTGGGAGGGATTGGACCAGTTTCTTGTTAGTGTAAAAACCATAATAATAAAAAATGAGGAGTGCATTTTAAAAAAAAGATTTCTTTTTTTTTTTTGCCTTCCTGGGAACTTTGCGAGAAGAGCGGTGCTGGGTCAGACTGTCTAATTTGCAGAAGAACCGTTCTTTTTTGGGGTCCTGCTGTCTTTCCTCCAAATATTTCAGCAGACAGTCTGATCCTGTAAAGGCCGCTGGTATTGGATATTTTTCAAGCGCAGAGTTGAGCAGGATAGATCATTCAGCCTAATGGTAGTACTGAAGCAGATTTGTGAATTTCTGCCAGAACTGATGTATATCAGAATATGATGTGTTAATTGTTATCCTGCTAGTTGCGCCAACTTTGCTGGCATATCTGTATTTTGCTGCAATTATGTGGATGAGAAGTTGGGGTGGGGTTGGGGTTACAGGGTGGAATAGCTGAAGACAATCAGTCCATCAGCGTCACGTACAAAATCTAAGTATTTCCTGCTTCTTAGTGGGCTCAGACCACGGCCCTGTGACGCTGGTGTTTTTTTACAGAGGTCGGCTTGTTTAACAGTCACATTGATAGCTGGAATAAAGAGAGTGAATGGACTGTTCTGCCTTACCTCTGTTACTGTACCCAGAGTGCACAACAGGCACCCTAGAGATGAACTCAAAAGAAGCAGAAGACAAGAAACAGGCTGTGCTCTGACCCAACCCTAGCGTGGATCACCAAAACATCTTGGAACAGGAGAACTTGGTCAAAGGAATCAGCAAATCCAGTGAGAGATTTCAGTGAATAACTGAGGGCATGTTGATGCTAATGTTCATAGTGTTGTGTTTTGGGAGCTGATGTCCATTAGCAATGATTTTTGCACCTTCTGCTTTTTATTTCGTATGTGCGCAGTTTGTCTTCACTTTGTGCACAGTACTGTGACGCGGTGTCTCGGATAGAGTTGTGAAATGGCATACAGGGAGTTGTGTACATACATAGTGTTAGTGCGGCTGTTAGTTTGGGTCATGATAGATGGTGCTGATGTAACAACTAGTGCAGGCAGTTTCTTCCATATGCCATACCGCCGTTTTATATGTGTTCTTCTAGCAGCGTCTGGCTGGAAAATACGCCCCTTTTTTTTCTTGGTTTTTTATTTTTATTTTTTTATTGGGGGGGGGGGGGGGGGGGGAGTTGTAAAACTGTGTGCATCATTTCATTTGCAAGACACAAGGACTTCTGGGAAACTGTGAAGCAGGCTTTTGTTCAGTCTTTATAGAGACGGAATAGGTCAGATAATATTTTTGTACTTGTCTTTTGCACTGTGGGAAAAGAGATTTGCTGGGAGCCTTCTGCCCTTAGACCCTGGAGCACTGGGTCTAACTCTGAAGTCCGTGGATGAGGATGAACGGTGTGTGGTTTGATCGTGCAATCCTGGTTTCAGCACGTTCCCTTTACATGCCTGTAAATATGACTTGAATCTTTGGGAAGTTCAGCTGTGATATGAATTGTTTCCCCCACTCCCATTTGGTGTTGCCAACTTACCCTGAATACTGCAGTTCTTTTTTTGTATGTGTGAGCAACAGTGGAAGTAAGTACAATCAGCGCTTGTGTAATCACCTGAAATGTCTGCGCTCAAACAGCTTGATTTCGTTTTCTTACTCTCAGCAACTTACTACTATTTCACTTTTATTTGACAGCTAATACTACACTTTTGGTTTTGTTTGACAGCTAACACTTTGTTTTTGTGCAGAGGTCATACATATATATATATATATGCTTTTCACTGTTGATGGGTGCTTTTGGATTTTGTGTGTGCATCTGTGTGTGTGTGTGTGTGTGTATGTTTGTGTGTGCATGAGTGCATGCATGGATGTGTGCATGCATGTGTTTATGTGTGCACCATAGAGTTCAGTGATATTTGGTGTATGTATTAAAGTTCGTTTGTTTTGGGGGATAAAATTGCTTATCAATCTTAGTGTTGCCATTATTAGTAGTAGTATTCATTATGTTACATTTTGAAGTTTTTGGCCAATTTTTGATGCTTATTTTAGGCTTGTCTATGCTGCGGCAATGGTCAAGTGCTTAAGTTTCCAGTGGTTGTTTTGTAGCCTTGGTTCACTTTGGTGGTGTTTGGTGGTGAGCAGTACTCAGCCTTGAGATTGTAGTCAGCAGCTTTCAAACGAATTAATACCAGTTGTGAAAAGCATCTTTGTCACACATTAAAGAAAATATGCCCATAATGTCTAATAATCCGTGTTTTCATCTGGTGACAGGACTCTTTTCAAAAAGATCATTTTTATTCTTTTATCACCATGACTAGTAAAGCATTTCATGCAGTTTTCACTTCCAGAATAATGTTTAATTTGCGGATTGTGAGGGTGAGGTTCTGTGGGGGTTGG
This sequence comes from Alviniconcha strummeri, assembly GCA_963584105.1. Classification (NCBI taxonomy): domain Eukaryota; kingdom Metazoa; phylum Mollusca; class Gastropoda; family Provannidae; genus Alviniconcha; species Alviniconcha strummeri. Next base: position 13,983,569 of record OY757546.1, on the reverse strand, counting down.
GGAGCTATTTTAATAGAAAAAAATCCTTCTGTTCTTTTTGAATTAGTTAACAGTAACAGTAACAATATACTTTGTTCATCCCAGCAGGAAAGTAAACCTGTCATTTGATCTTATACATTAAGGCACTACTATAAACTGAATTTCACTTAATAAATCAAAGTCATGAAACACACACACATACTTATTACTCTTAGACATGCACCCCCTTTCTCTCAATCTGCATACACTAAAGGGATTATGTAATACTGATACCTAGCAAACCCAAAATTACCTGGAATAATGCTTTCTGTGACAAACCAAAACATGAAAACTCACAAATAAAAATCATTAGTTGAGGGCACAGATGAATCTTTGTGTAACCTTTTGGTGTGGGAACATGTACAGACAGCATCTGCTCAAATTAAATAAAAATCATTAGTTGAGGGCACAGGTGAATCTTTGTGTAACCCTTTGGTGTGGGAACATGTACCAACTGCATCTGCGGCTCAGGGTGCTAAAGACAGCTTGTTTTCTCCGTTTAAAATGTCTGTGTTTTACCCATTTAAAACATCATCATTTTACACCATGGCAACTGTAGTGGGGAATGATCCTACCATTGACCACTGCATACCAGAACTTTTGCGGTTGTTTTTGGTATTCCCTGTTGACAGTTTTGAAATCCAACATAATCCAACATTTCTACCCGTCCCCCTTTGAGAGGACTGTGATTGACAAAATGGTGCCCTCCAGAATTTGTAACCTTTTTGAGAGTACGATACTCCTTTATTTGTTTGTGTCCGTTTTGTTGCTTTTTTTGTACATTTTTGTTGAGTGGTAACCACTACTGCATGCACTGAATCCATTGCTTGTGTCAGCTTCTCTTACGTAAGCTGTACCGTGTAGCCTGTGTTTTAGCCTTTCGGTTGATTTTCAATCACACGTCAAAGTGTGTGTGTATGTGTGGTGATTAGACGTGGTCATCTAGGGGGCTGCAAGAACAAACTCTCAGGCAGCCAGCTTGTGATGCGTGTGACGTTTGCGTACAGTCTAGTTGACCACACAGGGGCCACAGGGGTATTGACACAGAACTTTGTGCAACTGCCTCCTTGTGGCTCCACTCACTGAAAAGGTACAGCATTTCTACAGGCACTGACGGGAGGCTATCTGGATACAGGGGTAGTTCGCGGAGAATGAGAAAAAACAAGTGCTGTTGCAAAGTTGTCTAAGCTGTGCAAGGTGTAGGCAGTGTAGGTATAATTGATATCTGTATCAGTACACAAATGTACATGTTCCAAGTTAGCTAGTTGTTGTGGTATAGGGTTAGAATGTTCCCTTAGTGCTGTGCGGTCGACGTCGTGCATGTATGTGTGTATGGGATGGGTGCTTGTAAGCATGACAGGAGTCCGAAATTTGTAAGCTGAGCTGTTAGAGCTGGAAGAATTTCTGGAACATGCTGAGGGAGTGCAGTGGGGCACGAATGTACATGGTGTCTCACCACAACAGGTGCCGTGCAGGTACCATGTAGCTGATGACTTCAGTTGCCGTGCAGATGACTTCAGTTGCCGTGCAGGGATCGTGTAGCAGATGACTTAGTTGCCGTACAGATGACTTAAGTTGTCATGTAGGGACCATGTTGCAGTTGACTTCAGTTGCCGTGCAGGGATCGTGTAGCAGATGACTTAGTTGCCATACAGATGACTTAAGTTGTCATGCAGGGACCCTGTAGCAGATGACTTCAGTTGCCGTACAGATGACTTTAGTTGTCATGCAGGGACCCTGTAGCAGATGACTTCAGTTGCCGTGCAGGGATCGTGTAGCAGGTTACTTCAGTTGCCGTACAGATGACTTAAGTTGCCATGCAGGGACTCTGTAGCAGATGACTTCAGTTGCCGTACAGATGACTTAAGTTGACATGCAGGGACCCTGTGGCAGATGACTTCAGTTGCCGTGCAGGGACTCTGTAGCAGATGACTTCAGTTTTCGTACAGGACTGTGTAGTAGATGACTTAGTTGCCGTGCAGGACTGTGTAGCAGATGACTTAGTTGCAGTGCAGGGACTCTGTAGCAGATGACTTCAGTTGCCGTACAGCAACTAGCTTCAGTCTGAGTAATGCACTTTGCAGAATCTTCACTGAAAGAGCAAACCATCCTTGTTTTGATCAGGTCAGGGCTACTTATAAAATGCATTCTAGTGCCAACTTTGCAGGCAGTTTTTCAGTTTTCTTTAAGTTTTGGGGATTTTTTTGTTTTTGTGGCCAGTGTTTTGCATGAATGGTGAATCAACCAAGTGCATCACATACTCGAAATGGCATGCCATTTGTAAGTGTGTTGTGACAAATTCTGGATGATGCTAGTGTAGATTCTGCCGCTGACTGATTTAGGAGAATTTTGATGAGATATTCCCACTTTCTTTCCACCTAACATGTGTATGTCCTTTTGTTTTCTGTTGACAAAAGAAACCCTATATTTGCTTCTTCTTCTTCTTCTTCTTTTTTTTTTTTTTTTTTACACAAGCAAAATAAATATTTGTTTGGCACAAGAAAAATAAATATGTTTGGCAGATATCAAATAAAACCCCAACACATGCGCACATGTAGCTGTTTCTTCTGATTACGTTGAAAAAAGAACCATGCGAGCATTTCAAGCACAATTACTGCATTATGACTCAGCCGGTGAACTGGACAGCAGCCGGTGAACTGGACAGCCAGTGAACTGGACAGCCGGTGAACTGGTCAGCAGCCGGTGAACTGGACTGGACAGTAGCCGGTGAACTGGACATCAGCCAGTGAACTGGACTGGACAGAAGCCGGTGAACTGGACAACCGGTGAACTGGACGACAGCCAGTGAACTGGACGCACTGGACTGCCGGTGAACTGGACAGCCAATTGCGCCGTATGCAGTAAGCACAGTGCACACTAACCGAGCTGTGAAATAATTAATTTTGTTCTTTGTGGACTCCGATTTCACTGGTGTCAGGCCTGTTTAGGCTTGAAAAAAAAAATCAGAAACACATCTTGCAGCTGGTACAAACGCATTTGCATGGATCTGTGCGCGCGCGTCTGTATGTGAGTGGAAAACATGCTTCTTGATGGGAACAATTACATTTTTGTGTAACAGTGCATGTAATACTATGTGTGTTACTTTATGGCGTGGACTGCAGTGCAAGTAGCAGTTACAAGTGTTATTTACACAGTTGTGGTTGCGTGTAGTATCAATGTGTGTACGTAGTGTGTGTTTATGCTGAGAAAATCCTTTGACCACGTAGTGCAAATAATGAGTGTGCTTCCCTCCAGTTTCAAAGAGAAATGGGGTAAAATACCCATTAGCTCCCAAGTTTTCTTACATAATGAAGTACGTACAGCTAACGCAGTAAAGTGTATCGACAGCCTTTCGTATTTGCGACTCCAAATGGTTTCCCTGCACAGTCCGAGCTGGATTGATTGAGTGCTTACATAGCGCTATTCTCCGCTCTCTCGAGCAGACTCGCTGCATGTGCTCGCATGCGATTCTACACGAGTGACTAGCTCTTTTTTTTCTCTCTCTCTCTTTTTTTTTTTTTTTTTTTTTTTTAAATTCCACGGAAGTGGTGGATTTACAGCGCTGGCATGGCTGGTGCCACAGGAAACTGTTCCCGTCTCGGCGCAAGTTCTGTGTACACCATCCAACCATGCACCATGTCACTTCATGCAAAGCCACAACATACATAAGGTGTATGCGTGTTTAGCTGTAACCTGCCACCTGCACTTTTGGCAGAACGACCGGGATCTTTTACATGCTACTGCGGATTGGAGAGCATGACGACACCCTCTTTCCTTTTGTTCGGTCAAACCGCAGACTGGGACGCTCCAACGCTGCAAAGTTGCCCTAGACACCACTGGAGACCCAAAGGATTGCCCGTTTTGGTTTAAACTAAATGTATTTCATATATAACAATACATTAACCCTTTCACTGCCACGCTTGCCGCGCTGTCACTCGGAAAACGACCCATGAACGTGCCAAATTTGAAAACATTAAAACTTTTTTTACCCCTTCACGTGAGTACATGAAAAGGATTTCTATCAAAATGCTCAATATTGAAAGTAGATTTGTTATAGGACCATCAAATATACTGTCTGGAGGCATGTGTGCGTGCACTTTTAAGCCCAGAAATTGTACAGGCTGTGGCAGTGAAGGGGTTAACGGAACAGTTGGGCCGTGTCCGTTTTGCTCTGTCTTGGAGGCTCTGGCTGACCATGCAGAGGGGTGTGACGGAATTGTTTGGTCTTCGTAATTAGTTTGTTCAGATAATATATATAACCATTTGTTTTTCTGGTTTCCAAGCAATCAGGGGAGACCTGTTGGCTTATTGGAGGTCTTGTATGCATTTGCATGAATCAGTCAAATAAATTGACTTGCTATACAAGAAAAGAGTTTGTATGTGTGTGTGGAGAGAGAGAGAATTTGATTTTGTTGGGTACCTTGTTTTTTCTGACTTGGAATATCAGGTCGTGGTGACCTCATGTGAATCAACGCATGCACGCACACGCACGCACGCACGTACGCATGGTAAGTGTATACACACACACCGCTATGTTATGGCTTACGGTTCCATGTCCAGGCACGTGATTGATAATAGTAATAACTCAAGGGGCTGACTGGAATAGTGATCCAAGAACCTGTTGAGATGCAGGAACTCTGGTGTAGTCTTCACCCAGTCGCCAACAGCAGATTTGAAGGAGTGGATTTTGTGTGTGCAAATACAATATCGGACCGGAAACTTAACCCCTTCACTGCCATGATTTCATTTGAAAACGACCCGTAAAAGTTCCAAATTTCAAACCCTTAAGGCTTTTTGTCTTCTTTTTTTCGCTGGCATATGAACGGATCTGCATCAAAACTCACAGCATCGAAAACAGGTGTTATAGGACCAGAAAATACACTGTTTGCAAGCGCGTCCGTGCATCATTCAGCCCGGACATTTTACAGGCTGGGGCAGTGAAGGGGTTAAGAATACCTTTCAACAGAAGCAGATCAATACAAAATTTAACCAACACATGAACTATCCTCACAATGTGGTTGAGTGGCTGGTACCAGCCATTCCGATCGACCAGTTCTCAAAACCCCTCCCGGTAAACAAAAGACAAATTGGGCCAACGAAATTTCCTGACTTCACTGTGCAGACCGTGATAGACACATGAACCATGAACTCCAGACCTTTTCAAGTGCTTCATTCAAATACCTGGCAGTGCAAGATCTCCATTCGTTGTTCGCACCACCACCGACTGTCCCGGAACCACTTTGCTACAGCACATTTTGTCAACACGGCACGTTTTGTCACAAAGATGACAACGTGCAGCGATGAATGGATTCACCAAGTTTTTAAAAGAGTGTGTGCGTGTGTGTGTGTGTGTGTGTGTGTGTGTGTGTGTGTGTGTGTGTGTGTGTGTGTGTGTGTGTGTGTGTGTGTGTGTGTGCGTGCGCGTGCGTGCGTGTTACAATAGCACCAAAGCGTTGGCATCTTTACTTCACACACAAATGATGTGTATAAGACATCAACGCGAGTCTTTAAAGACGAATGCATTTCTTTTCAGTTGAAAATGTGTGTGTGTGTGTGTGTGTGTGTGTGTGTGTGTGTGTGTGTGTGTGTGTGTGTGTGTGTGTGTGTGTGTGTGTGTGTGTGTGTGTTATGATTTTTTGACCTTTGGTTTCATGAATATACTGGCTGGTTTAGTGCTGAATTCTGGACCCTGCATTCACAAAGCCACTTCTTGGTATATAGTTCTGGGTTTTGGACTCTGCTTTCATAAACGCACTGGTTAGGACAGCACTGATTTCTGGACTCTGCACTCATGCTTTCATGGACGAATTGCTTGGTATGGTGCCGATTTCTAGACTCTGCTTTCTTGAACATACTGCTTGGTATAGTGCTGATTCCTGGACTCTGCTTTCATTAACGCACTGCTTGGTATAGTGCTGATTTCTGGACTCTGCTATCATGAGCGCACTGCTTGGTATAGTACCTACTTCGGAACTCTGCTTTCATGAGCGCACTGCTTGGTATAGTGCTGATATCTGGACTGTGCTTTCGTGAACGCACTGCGTGGTATAGTGCTGATTTCTTGACTGTGCTTTCGTGAACGCACTGCTTGGTATAGTGCTGATTTCTGGACTGTGTTTTCGTGAACGCACTGCTTTGTATAGTGCTGATTTCTGGACTGTGTTTTCGTGAACGCACTGCTTTGTATAGTGCTGATTTCTGGACTGTGTTTTCGTGAACGCACTGCTTGGTATAGTGCTGATTTCTGGACTGTGTTTTCGTGAACGCACTGCTTGGTATAGTGCTGATTTCTGGACTGTGCTTTCGTGAACGCACTGCTTGGTATAGTGCTGATTTCTGGACTGTGCTTTCGTGAACGCACTGCTTGGTATAGTGCTGATTTCTGGACTGTGCTTTCGTGAACGCACTGCTTGGTATAGTGCTGATTTCTGGACTGTGCTTTCGTGAACGCACTGCTTGGTATAGTGCTGATTTCTGGACTGTGTTTTCGTGAACGCACTGCTTTGTATAGTGCTGATTTCTGGACTGTGTTTTCGTGAACGCACTGCTTTGTATAGTGCTGATTTCTGGACTGTGTTTTCGTGAACGCACTGCTTGGTATAGTGCTGATTTCTGGACTGTGTTTTCGTGAACGCACTGCTTTGTATAGTGCTGATTTCTGGACTGTGTTTTCGTGAACGCACTGCTTGGTATAGTGCTGATTTCTGGACTGTGCTTTCGTGAACGCACTGCTTGGTATAGTGCTGATTTCTGGACTGTGCTTTCGTGAACGCACTGCTTGGTATAGTGCTGATTTCTGGACTGTGCTTTCGTGAACGCACTGCTTGGTATAGTGCTGATATCTGGACTGTGCTTTCGTGAACGCACTGCGTGGTATAGTGCTGATTTCTGGACTGTGCTTTCGTGAACGCACTGCTTGGTATAGTGCTGATTTCTGGACTGTGTTTTCGTGAACGCACTGCTTGGTATAGTGCTGATTTCTGGACTGTGTTTTCGTGAACGCACTGCTTTGTATAGTGCTGATTTCTGGACTGTGTTTTCGTGAACGCACTGCTTGGTATAGTGCTGATTTCTGGACTGTGTTTTCGTGAACGCACTGCTTGGTATAGTGCTGATTTCTGGACTGTGCTTTCGTGAACGCACTGCTTGGTATAGTGCTGATTTCTGGACTGTGCTTTCGTGAACGCACTGCTTGGTATAGTGCTGATTTCTGGACTGTGCTTTCGTGAACGCACTGCTTGGTATAGTGCTGATTTCTGGACTGTGCTTTCGTGAACGCACTGCTTGGTATAGTGCTGATTTCTGGACTGTGTTTTCGTGAACGCACTGCTTTGTATAGTGCTGATTTCTGGACTGTGTTTTCGTGAACGCACTGCTTTGTATAGTGCTGATTTCTGGACTGTGTTTTCGTGAACGCACTGCTTGGTATAGTGCTGATTTCTGGACTGTGTTTTCGTGAACGCACTGCTTTGTATAGTGCTGATTTCTGGACTGTGTTTTCGTGAACGCACTGCTTGGTATAGTGCTGATTTCTGGACTGTGCTTTCGTGAACGCACTGCTTGGTATAGTGCTGATTTCTGGACTGTGCTTTCGTGAACGCACTGCTTGGTATAGTGCTGATTTCTGGACTGTGCTTTCGTGAACGCACTGCTTGGTATAGTGCTGATTTCTGGACTGTGCTTTCGTGAACGCACTGCTTGGTATAGTGCTGATTTCTGGACTGTGCTTTCGTGAACGCACTGCTTGGTATAGTGCTGATTTCTGGACTCTGCTTTCATTAACCTACTGATAGTATAGTACCGATGTTTGGACTTCTGCGGTTATGAACGTTCTGGTTGGTACGGTGCTGATTTTATTAATGTTTTTAATGTTTATCTCTGCGGTTATGAACGTACTGGTTGGTACAGTGCTGACTTTTGGACCTCAGTTGTAGTGCTGAAATTTTTACCTCTGCTTTCACGAACGGACTGATTGGCATGGTTCTAATTTGGGGACCTATGCTTTCATAAACGTACTGGCTGGTATCTATCAGTGTTGATTTTTGAATCTCTAAAGGATGTACCTCTGGTGGAGTTTATGCACCTTGTATTTACAAGCATGCCAGGTGAGAGTTACCAAAGGCGAGTCAGGTCTCTGATGTTGTGCTTGTGTGACGTCTTTCGAGCGCTAATTAACTCCCTTGTGTGTTGATTTTAAATCTCTGGTTTCAAGCGACAAGGGCTGGTTTGTGTACTTGCATTGCTTGGTATCCCTGCTGATTACCCCCGCGCACGCGCACACACACACACACACACACACACACATGCACACACACACACACACACACACACACACACACACACACACACACACACACACACACACACACACACACACACACACGAAAGCAGAAAGATAGTGTCAGACAGAGACATAAGAGAAAAACAACTGATACGATTCAAGCCAAGACGAAGTTAAGCAGCTTGGGAATTAGGTGGTACTAAATATTATATATTTGCTCCAACGAATGTCAGACAACGATTTGAGGGTGTTGATAATGCACGGTCAATTCATTGACTTCCGCCTGGCCAACTTTTTTTTTTTTTTTTTTTTTTTTTTGCGGGGGTGGGGTGGGTTACTTATCTGTAATTTGAACTTTTCCTAACTGTGTTTCTGGCAGGCGAGAGGCGTGGAAAGAGGAAGCGCTAGCTTGTTTATGTTTCAACAGGTGAACCTCGGGGCATAATTAGTTCTGCTTACGTCCAACGACCTAGTTTTCATCGAAATGTGAGAAGCACTGCCAGACTGTGGCGAAGATGATGGTGACTTTACTCTGATGCTGACAGTGATGACGATAAGACTTACGATGATGACAAGTCAGGATGACGTCAATTCGCATGATGATGATGATGATGACGTCGACGGTGATCATTATTATATACTGTCAATTAGAGAGTGAGTACATGAATATGTATCAACTCTTTAATAAACTAATGAATCAACTTCCTTACCACTCATCTTGAACAGCAAGTCAAATTACTTACTGTATGGACTAACACAACAGGCTAAATGAAGGAAATATTGCAATCATAAAAACTAAGAAATGGGTAAAAATACGACGAAAGAAACAGAAGGAAACTCATTTATATGTCTACAGTAAATTCCAGTAGTCTTGGAGTGTGTGTGTGTGTGTGTGTGTGTGTGTGTGTGTGTGTGTGTGTGTGTGTGTGTGTGTGTGTGTGTGTGTGTGTGTGTGTGTGTGTGTGTGTGTGTGTGTGAGAGAGAGAGAGAGAGAGAGAGAGATAGAGAGAGAGAGAGAGAGAGCGTGCGTGTGTGTGTGTGTGGGGGGGTATTCTATATAGTCCACCGTATGTGTGGCAAAAATCACCCTTTGACCGAAAACCACAAAATCGTAAAAGTAAAACATTTTCATAATACGCTCGATATGTCAAAATAACAACAAGCACGAACAACACAACGTCCAGAACTATCGTCTCTTGTTCCAAAATACCACAAACCTACATAGTAGGTATCTCGATTCTCCGTCCTACTGATTACAAAAAATAAAATATATCTTAGGTATCCACAACCAAGGTATCCACAAAAATCTGAAACAAAATAACTGCTAGCGTTCTAAAACAAGATCCAAACACAAAAAGGTTCAAAAGAACGCTTATTTGTTATGACACGGACACACAATATGCATTCTTTTTTCGGGGAAATCCCCTTCGACAAGCCACAAAACGAGACTTAAACAATAGTTAAACAGTTAAAAATGAATTAAAAATGAGAGAGAATCTCATCTCCTTTTTAGTTGGTCTGTTGTCGCTTTTAGGACGATTGTAGGCATGACAATGACATGTAATAGGTGTGATGCAATGAATATCCACGTCTGACGTAAAACTGAAATGGAACAGAAGAGTGACAGAGAAATTTGCATATTGTGTGTCCGTGTAGTAATAAGCGTTCTTTTGAACCTTTTTGTGTTTGGATCAAGGTATCCACAACCAAGGTATCCACAACCTATCCACAACCATTTATCACATTGTTCTTTCAATGCACAGGATATTATGTTCTAAAACCGGAAATAATAATCAGATGAGTATCGTTTTACAAACAGCTGTACGTTCCTCAAATAAGAACAGATCAACAATTGTACTTTTATCTCGTGTGAGAGAGAGAGGGAGGGAGGGAGGGAGGGAGAGAGAGAGGGAGGGAGGGAGGGAGAGAGAGAGGGAGGGAGGGAGGGAGGGAGGGAGAGAGAGAGGGAGGGGGAGAGAGAGAGAGAGAGAGAGAGAGAGAGAGAGAGAGAGAGAGAGAGAGAGAGAGAGAGACAGACAGACAGACAGACAGACAGACAGACAGACAGACAGACAGACAGACAGAGGCAGACATACAGAGAGAGACAGAGACAGGCAGAGAGATGAGCTGGTTGTGTATAACTATGATTACAACACGATGACGATGTGAAGGCTTAATATCCTTAGATGTCGTGCTGACATATTAGGGACAAATGATTACAAGAGAAGAAGGAGGATTAAGCCCAGGTAGTCGTGAGAAGGGAAGGGTCATCACGCTAATCGTACAACACGAAACCGACAGGTAGGTAACACCGTGTCAATGTATATAATGTCAAACCAACTAGGTCTGTGTGTTTCACCTACGGAACAGTAAACAAAATGTCACTAAGAGTTTCTCAAATGCGGCAAAATAAGGAATCCTGTTTCGAGGGCTAATATCCTTCCTCATTACTTGGTTGGATTTGATACATTCCACTCTGAATCTCCACGGCGCTGGCAAAGTTTGTCATTTCTATGTCATCTGCGTGTTCCCGTAAGTTAATCTCACGTTCTTCCAAAGAAGACCGTCGACCTGATAGTGTGTGCCCTGGTCTTACGTCACCACCATGAGCACGGTGAAGGTGAGGAAACCGAAGATGCTGATGCTGACAGTGCCCCGATCTTACGTCACCATCATGAGTACGATGACGGTGAGGAAACCGAAGATGTTGATGCTGACAGTGGCCCGAACTTACGAAACCATCATGAGCACGTTGAAAATGAGGAAACCGAAGATGCTGATGCTGACAGTGCCCCGATCTTATGTCACCATCATTAGCACGCTGACGGTAAGGAGACTGAAGATGTTGATGTTAACAGTGCCCAGAAATGACGTCACCATCATGAACTCGAACTAAGAAAACTTTAATACTTTAATAGTAGCGTTAGGTCCATTTGGACCTATCTAACAGCCAGTCCTTGCTATACTACAAACATAAATAAACACGATGAAGGTGAAGCAGCCCGAGATGTTGATGCTAACAGTTCCCCGACATTACGTCATCATCATGAACTCGAACTCGAAAACTTTAATACTCAAGGATAGTAGCGTTAGGTCCATTTGGGCCTATCTAACAGCCAGTCCTTGCTATACTACAGACACAAATAAGCACGATGAAGATGAGGAAATCGAAGATGTTAATGCTGAAGGTGCCCCGACCTTACGTTACCACAATGAACACGATGTAACTGAGGAAACCGAAGATGCTGATGCAGACAGTGCCACGACCTTACGTCGCCGCCATGAACACGATGAAGGTGAGGCAGCTGAAGATGTTGATGCTGAGAGTGAGAAGGAAACACGTACTGTCCAAAGTCCGCGACAGCAGCCGTCTGTCCGCAGGCGCCAAGAGCCTGACCCTTTTCATCAGCTGCCAAACCAGCCCGATAGACAGGGACCCCTTCTGTCCATTACTGAAACCTGGTGGGGTTCTCTTTCCTCCCCTGTCTGCCACTTCCTTGGCAACAGACAAGCCACTGAATCCTGTCGCTGAAGGAGCATCGGTGTCGGGAAAGGAGATGGTCGGGTCGCTGGTGGCCGAAGAGCACTCGGTGTCAGAGGTCGCGCTTGAGAACACAGCTGACTGAGGTCGGAGGTTCAAACCCGCAGAATGAGACATTATCTTATTTTCTGTAGACATTGAACTATAAGAGTAGGGACTGCTTAGGTCGGAAGAAGACGAGTCCCCGCCGAAGATGAAGACGATGACGGCGGCCATGGCGATGGAGCACGCACTGAGGAACATCTGAACGGCCACGAAGGCGCTGAAGAGGCACAGCGAGTCTGAGTTCTGGGGCAGCGAGTCTTTGATGAGCGACATGAAGACAGCGAAGGACAGGAAGACCGTGACGCTGACCGTCATCTTCTCCCCAGACTCCACGGGCAGCAAGAACACTAGGCAGTTCATCAACGACAGCAGCACGATGGGCAGGATGATGTTGACCACGTAGAACAGCACTTTCCGCTTCAGTGTGAACTTGAATTTCACAACCCAGTAACCAGAGGTTCTGAGCTCATACACGGCCTCAGTGCGGACAAGCGTCCACTCAGGATGGGCCCGCGTGTTCGTGACATCAAAGACCGGGTCATTGAGGGTCGCATCGATAACCGATCGGTCGCCAGACCAGGAAATAATGTCTATGGAACACGTCTGAGTGTCCAGAGGGTAGTGAGAGATGTCGATGGAACAGAAAGTCTGAAACAGCCCTCCGGGGTACCACGTGATCTTCCCGTCATTCCTGACGGTGAGCTTGATTTTCTGGTCCGCGAGCTGGTCCAGCCTGGTGACGGTGTTCAAGACGACGAGATCGGGTCGCCATAGCATGCTGGACGACAGGAAGAGGAGCTTGTAAGGGTGTTCCCCAACGTCCCAGCTCAGCAAGCGGTCGTGCCAGTTGACGGTGAGCCAGCCGAAAGACACCAGCGTTTGCTGCTTCATGCCCAGAGCGATAAAGCTGCTGATGCCGAGAGACACAGACAAGTACAGAGGGCGAGAAGAGTTCAAAACGGGACGAGCCAGTGGGTCGTAGCCCTTTAGCAGCACTTGGCGAATGAAGTAACTGTCGTTTTGCTCTGCAGCCTGGCAACCTGATGTCAACGCCACGATCTGAATGCCCGTCAGGAGCAACGAGAAGGCTGCGTATGTACAGCTCTGCATTGCCTTTCGGTGCTGTTAAGCTCTCCGTGAATTCGTAGTTCAGCAGTAGTTTGAGCTTCTTGTTCTTGCATCCGCGTTATGGCTTGGATCTCTGATTAAAGTCATGAGTTTGCTTTTTCTGCATTATTATAATTATTAATTAGCGCAGAATACGTTCGTCAACTTAACTCCTAATCACAATTCCGTGTGCCGATTTTCTGTCGAAATAACTAGTGATACTAACCACAGTGTCCAAATAACTACTGATACTAACCACAGTGTCCAAATAACTACTGATACTAAACACAGTGTCCAGATAACTAGTGATAATAACCACAATATCCAAATAACAACTGATAATAACCACAGTGTCCAAATAATTGGTAATAACCACTGTGCTGGTTCTGTTTTGTAGCTGAAGATTGATAAGGTGCTACTTAGCGCCTCCAAACTAAAACTGGCTGCTTTCTGTTCGTAATACTCCAGAACGCGATGACACAAAAATCTAAAACAAGGTCGACTGAATGGTGACACAGAGACAGAAATCCTGCGGTCTGCTGCGGTGGTTCACGTTGTGTGTCTGTGAGCGACCTCCAGGCCGTAGCTACGGCCACAGCTTCCTACGATGCCGGAAACGAAACGGAGTCCAACGGTGACACTTTGCACAGCACCGCGCACGCACGCACGCTTACTTATCACAGGACCAGCTGAACATGGCCAAGCTGACGTCGGCAACTGGACGCGTCAGTATCCGGCGTTACGAAAGCAGAGCACACAGTGGGCTTGGTTATCGCCGCCCCAAGGACGGCCACATTGATTTCCGGTAAATGTGGAGAGTTCGTCATTGATTTATTGCTAACTGCGCCTCGTCAGTGTGCTGGCGACTGTCACCAAGCACACGCACGCACGCACATACACACACACACGCACACGCACGCACACGCACACACACACACACACACACACACACACACACACACACACACACACACACACACACACACACCGCACACACACACACCGCGCGCGCGAGCCCGCGCACACACGCTCGCGCGAACGCACACACACACACACACACACACACACACACACACACACACACACACATACACACACACACGCACACACGAACACACACACATACACACACACACACACACACACACACACACACACACACACACACACACACACACACACACACGCATACACACACACATACACGCATACACGCACGCTCGCACGCACGCACGCACGCACGAACACACACACATACATAATGCTTTTGTCTGAGATATATAAGCTACGAGGTGTTCACTATACAACTGCAGCGTGTGAAAACCTTCCCCTAGAGCGGCAGTGTGTGTGCGTGCGTGCGTGCGTGCGTGCGTGTGCGTGCGTGCGTGCGTGCGTGCGTGCGTGCGTGTGTGTGTGTGTGTGTGTGTGTGTGTGTGTGTGTGTGTGTGTGTGTGTGTGTGTGTGTGTTTCATTATGCTTTACACAGATAGGTATATTTATTAATGTATTATCATGCCATTGATTTGTTTCTTTGTGTATTAATTACGTTTTCCATACGTAATCAAGCAACAGAAAGCAACACACACACACACACACACACACACACACACACACACACACACACACACACACACACACACACACACACACACACACAAGGTGTAGCGCTTTAAATCGCTGAAATTGCTCCAGCATAAACTCCATCTCCTTCTCCGTCTCCTTCTTCTTCTCAAACTGCTTGCTAGGTATCAGCCACACGCACAATGCTGGCTAGGTACCAAATGCTGGCACTGACCGTGAACTGAACACAACTCTGGGCCAGCGCTTGCAGCAAGAGCAAGACAAACAGTCGGCTCCGTTAACAAACATCCGTTAAGACTGATAGCGGGTAACTGTAGACAGGTCCAGATAACAGCTAGTCTTCTATTTTTTCTTTGATTTCACCGTTCTTGTGTATCATAACCATTGTTCCCTTAAACAGTAAACTAAGGTGACAGAGTATTCACCTTAAAATATACATCAATTTTTAATAAAAGCCTAAACAATCAATAGTAAACTAAGGTAAGAAAGTGTTCACCTTCAAATATACATCACTGAATAAAAGCCTAAACAATCAACAGTAAACTAAAGTGAGAAGGTGTTCAACTTCAAATATCCATCAGTTTTGAATAAAAGCCTAAACAATCAACAGTAAACTAAGGTGAAAAGGTGTTCACCTTCAAATACACATCACTGAATAAAAGCCTAAACAATCAGCAGTAAACTAAGGTGAGAAAATGTTCACCTTCAAATATACATCACTGAATAAAAGCCTAAACAATCAACAGTAAACTAAAGTGAAAAAGTGTTCACCTTCAAATATACATCACTGAATAAAAGCCTAAACAATCAACAGTAAACTAAGGTGAGAAAGTGTTCACCTTCAAATTCATATCACTGAATAAAAGCCTAAACAATCAACAGTAAACTAAGGTGAGAAAGTGTTCACCTTCAAATATACAGCACTGAATAAAAGCCTAAACAATCAACAGTAAACTAAGGTGAGAAAGTGTTCACCTTCAAATACACATCACTGAATGAAAGCCTAAACAATCAGCAGTAAAGTAAGGTGAGAAAGTGTTCACCTTCAAATATAGACCACTGAATAAAAGCCTATAGTAAACAATCAAAAGAAAAATGTAGGTGCCTACGGCTGACACGTACCCCCTTTTCCTAACTGATAAAGCATCATATACATATAAATATATACAGAACGTATGTGTAAATGATGTACACTTACTGACTTATTATTTGGTGTGTTTATTCTTCATCTTTGTATGGTATTATGTAGATATGATGTACAATTATTCACTTGTTATTTGGTGTTATTTAAAAAACATTTTTTTTATTGACAAAACAAACGCACAGAGGCGGGATTTTTTTAGCATCAATAGTGAGGTAGTGAAGGCTGTTACTAATTCTCCGAATTTTATGTAAGCAGAACTGCAGATGTTGACATGCTTCTCCATGGACAGACTGTTAGAGAGTAGCTCACTCGTCCCATACGCTACGACCCGCAAAGACTGAAGAGACCGTTAGACCGAAGAGACCGTTAGACCGAACATACCGTTAGACCGAACAGACCGTTAGACCGTTAGACCGAAAGAGATCGAGCGCTAATTAACTCCCTTCTTTCTTGATTCTGCAGACACTCGCTCGTCCCAAGCGCTACGACCTGCAAAGACCGAAGAGACCGTTAAACCAAAGAGACCGTTAGACCGAACAGACTGTTAGACCGAAAGAGATCGAGCGCTAATTAACTCCCTTCTTTGTTGATTCTGCACAGACCGAAGAGACCGTTAGACCGAAGAGATCGTCAGACCGAAGAGACTGTGAGACCGAAGAGACCGTTAGACCGAACACACCTGTTAGACCGAACAGACTGTTAGACCGGAAGAGATCGAGCACTAATTAACTCCCTTCTTTGTGGATTCTGCACAGGCGCTCTAGGCTTCGTTCTGTTTCAGACTGTGACAATTTGCTCTTTATGTGTTGAACACTCTGGGCTTAATGCATACATCTTCATTTATAAAATGTCACCTATTCATTGATGCTAATGTGTATATAAATGATGCTCTGTTATTATAGTTTTAAATGATGCTCTGTAATTACAGTTTTATTCATTAATAGTTTAGCTAGGACCAGATGCTAGACAGGTTTTTGACGAAACCTAAACTACAATCCTTGTAAAATAAAGTTTTCAAGTTCGAGTTCCCTGTCTGTCTGTCTGTCTGTCTGCATTGTAGCATATCTCTCTCTCTCTCTCTCTCTCTCTCTCTCTCTCTCTCTCTCTCTCTCTCTCTCTCTCTCTGAGGTGAGCTGTACTAACCGAGCAGACCGGACGCTTCTTGACATCGCTCTGTCAAGTTTTGGTAATTACGCCCATTAGTGACAAGCCTGTGCCTGGATTTTTAGCAAGTGTACGCATCACGCTCGTCTGATCATGCCGATACCAAATTTGACTTAGCAAGAACATCTTGTGGAGTATTTTATTGGACTTTTCAAAATTACATGTCTAAAAGAGCAGAGAAGGCAAGACTTGCACGTGCTAGCGTGATCAAGTTATGCTGGCCACTGAGTTTCGCTCTCACGTTGTTGTTCTGTGCTGTGTTACTGGTGTTGTTTACAAACAGTGGCAAACAAACTGTTCGCTCATCGAGACAGTGTGCCAAAGAGGACAGCTTTTGCCAGGTACATCTATCTGCCTCACTTCGTTCTTTTTTTCAAATGTGGGCTGTTGCAGTCAGATTCCTCAACGCAAAGAGGAGCGCACAACGCCACAGGTTTGTGGGGATAGCTGTACGGCTTACCATTGGGCCACTCACATCTCTTGTCACCTACACGGCTGTGGTGTTTCTTGCTGGATATCTGCTGACCTGCGGAGACGTTGAATCAAACCCCGGCCCGGGGCCTGGAGAAAGGCTGGACTACCCGTGGCGCCAACCCCCGACCCGACACGGCACCACCACGGACACCATCACTCGGCAAGCGGCATGCAGTGCCGGCGAGCGATCTGCCAACCAGACACGCTACCACAGCGCTAACACCACTGCCAGCGCTTCAGGACCCAGCGGTGCACTCACACGAATGGAAGCATACATCCTACAGCTGTCAGATGACACCGCGAAGCGCCTGCAGCAGATGGAACGTCAGCAGACGACGCTCTCCAACACCCTCTCCAACCTGGACACCCGGTGCCAGTCCCTTCAGTGCGAGAACGACCAGCTTAAGGAGGACGTTCGTTATCTCTCTGCAAGGTGTGAGATTCTGCAGAACCAAGTTGGTAATCTCTACGACTGGAAGGACCACTTCCATGACTTATGCCAGAGTACAGACGACAAGGTGGACAAACTAGAGTTCTTCTCTAGGCGCAATAACGTCAGATTTTTTAATGTGTACGAGGAGTCTGACGAAACCAGTGAGGACTGTGTGAGGAAAGTTGTTCAACTCTTGAACAGATTCTACTCGCAGAAAGTGTGGACCAGGGACGATGTGGAAAGAGCACACCGCACAGGCCCCAAGAGCGGTGACATCAACCGCCCACGGCCTCTGATCGCCCGACTCCACAGGTGGAGTGACAAGATATCGGTGCTGCAGGAGAGGGATGGAAGAAAGGCGATGTCGGACACACTCAACATCCGTGTGGCGACTGACCTCACAGACCGACAGAACAACATCCTGCGTGAAGAGAAGAGTGCTGGCAGGCAGGCCTACTTTCACAACGGCCGACTCTGCTACAGAGAAAGGAGATCCCCCCGCCGCAGCCTCCGCTCCTCCAGCAAGACTGGGAGTCGTCCCCACCGCGCTTCACACGATGCCCCTCCATACCCCCAGCGCACGAAACAACCGGTGCCCAGCAGGAACGGAGCATTACAAGACCAAGCCACTCCCTTACTCTCCGACATGGAAGAGTTCCCGATGCTGCACAGACAGACGACAGGGGACGGAGCCTACAGCAGACCCGATTCACAGGGAGCTCAGGAGGCTCAAGAGACTCACCAACGACCAATACAGATAGCCACCCTCCACAGGGAGTCCTGTGTGGATAAGAGACCTGTCGCCAAGCAGTGCCGCGGACCTGAAGACAGCAGCCACCGCGACACCAGGACGACCACTGCACAGACATCTAGAGATGGCCCCGGTACCACCGCCCCTTCCAGCCCCAGCCGCTCCATCGACGTCCAACCACCACCCCACCCATGTCCCGGCGCTCTCCTCCCCGACAGAAGAGATCTTAGTGGTGAATGTGCACAGCCTCCAGACCGCTTCACCCGTGACGACGAAGCCCTGACAAACCCCAATGTGGAACCACTCGATACCCAGGACACGGACGATGCCTCTGCTGGAGAGGGGGTCTACCCTCACGATGCAGCTGTCGATCACGCTATGGTCAGCGCTGACAGCGCAACCCCCTCCACAGCACGCGATGTCAGCGGCGACGAGCGAACACCCTGGAGCTCCAACTCCGAATCACCACCCAATTATGCCCCACAGCCCACCGGCAGGCAGGAAAACACCGCGGCGTCAATGTCTGGCCCCCTTACCGAAGGAACCACGGCCCAGCTGACGTCCTCTGCAGAAGCTGTTGATGCCTGGGACAGCGACCAGACCTTTGCCAAGCAATTGATCGACCCCTGGGAAGCAGCAGATCACATCGAGAGCCAGCCCCCCTGTTCCCCCCCGAAAAAGCCGCAGAATGATAATTCTTTTGAACTGCAGAGCATGTCGTTCGAAGACGAGACTATCGTGCAAACCCCACGCCAGACTCGAAGCAAGACCAAACAAACTCGCGTCACGGACAGCTTTTTTTCGCGTCGACACCAACTTGTCCGAAAAGCGTGCAGGTCGAGCGAAAAATGGACTACATGACAGCTAGGAACTCGGCCCTGCCCGTGTCATACAGTCTAGTGACAGTGGCACGTGCGACACGATGACTTTGGGGCCCATTTCATTCCTAACATACAATGTGGAAGGACTTTCGACTGTTTACGAGCCTTGTGTAAGAGACCTTGTCTCTAATTATGATTTTGTCCTTTTTACAGAAACGTTTTCAGCTGATTTTCCGTCGCATCTTTTTTCTATGTATGATGTTTTTATTTCGCCGGGAGTAAGATTAACCGATTCTGCCACAGCACGTTTGTCAGGTGGCGTCGCTATGCTAATCAAAAAGCAGTTCGCTAACGTTGTAACACGTATTCACGTTGAACTGGATAACTGTATTGTTCTTAAGCTCTGCAAACGCTTTATGGGACTGACAGCAGATACTATACTAATTGGTCTATATCTACCCCCGTCACAGAGCGTTTACTATGCTGGCACAGAAATTGACAATGGAGTCTGGATGCTTGAACACTGTATTATTGATGTGTTTGAAGAATACGGAGAGCTTCCTGTCATATTATTCGGAGACTTTAATGCAAGAACTGGCGATAAAAACGCTAAGGATGTCCCACTGCCTGACAGTATATTCCCTCTTGAAAAGGATGAGTGCGATGTTGAGGAGCAATATAGACGAAAGTCAAACGATGTTATAACAAACGATTTTGGTCGATACCTACTAAATGTATGCGAACAGTTTGGATTAGTCATTTTGAATGGTCTTTTGTCGGGCGACAAACAAGGACATTTTACCTACATTGCTTATAACGGATCAAGCGTGATTGATTACTTTGTAGTGTCCAGATCACTTGTCCAGTTTTGTATACACCTAAACGTTATGCCAAGAATCGAATCTAAACACATGCCAGTAGAAATGAAAATGAGAATTTCAAAAACGCTAATGACCGATGACAGAAAAAAACGTACGTTTAAAGTTCAAAAAAACATTTTTGGGATCATACATATGCGCAAACATATTACGAAATGCTTTTGTCAGAAGAAGTTACCTTGATTTTTGAGCAAGCAACAGAGTTGATTAACATAAACACAGATGCTGCACTAGACAAATTTAACGACGGTATTAATAGAGCAGGAGAATGCATGAAGAAGACAATAACTTTGGGGAAAATAAAAAACAATCTGTGGTTTGATTCCGAGTGTAGGGAGAAGCGGGCGAAGGTGCGACAAGCCCTGAGAAAATTTATCAAAAATAGCACTAAAACAGGAGCGAACGAATTACGAACTATATATACAGAAGAACGTAAGAAATACAAATCATTGATTAAAGATAAGAAATCAGAGCACAAGAAAAATGTACTAATATCCCTTGAGCAAAATAAGCACGACCCGAAGACGTTCTGGAAAACTATCAAGTCAGCTACAGCAAAAGTTTTAGTACAAAGCTCTATTACTCAAGAAGAGTGGTTTAACCATTTTAGCAAAGTATTTGACTGCGATAGTGATGGTGTTTTTGACAGTGAAAGATCAGATGCGATTGAAGATATTATTTTAGATGAAGTAACAGCTGATGATTCGCTAGAAGCGCTTACTACTGAAATAAACTGCGACTCATTGGACTCATTGGAATGTGATATAACAGAGGTAGAAGTTAGGGACGCCATTCAGTTTTTAAAAAGTGGCAAAGCACCTGGCCCAGATAGATTAAATGGAGAATTCTACAAGTACTCAGCACACTGCGTAGTAGCGTTTTTAACCAAATATTTTAATAAACTGTTTGACTCTGGGACGTATCCACTGCACTGGTCCGAGTCGATCATACACCCACTTCATAAAAAAGGTGACATCAACTCGCCGGACAACTACAGGGGCATATCCCTGTTAAATACCAGCAGTAAGATTTATAGTTGTATTTTGAACAAACGTCTGACGCAATGGGTGGAAGAAAATAGTATTATCAACGAAGCGCAAGCTGGTTTTAGAAGAAACTACAGTACAGTCGACCATATCTTTACATTACTTACATTATTGCAAAAACAGCTACTTAACCAAGGTAAACTTTATGTAGTGTTTATAGATTTTTAAAAAGCCTTTGATCTTGTCGATAGACGATACCTTTGGAAAATATTACGTAAGAATGGGATTAGAGGAAGAATGTATAGGGCAGTTATGAGTATGTACGAAGTAGTAAAGGCAAGGGTACGTGTGAACGGTAGTGTAACAGAAGCGTTTGAATGCTCACGCGGTCTCAAGCAGGGCGAAAATTGCAGCCCAATTTTGTTTTCCCTTCTAATTAATGAACTAGCCAACGAAGTGGAGCAGCATGGAAAACATGGAATAACCCTGTCACCCTACCTTATACAGATTCTTATTATGCTGTTTGCAGATGACGTGTTATTGATATCAAACACAGTAGTCGGTCTTCAGCAACAGCTTAACATTTTAAGAAATGCTTCACATAAACTTAATCTTTTAGTTAATCGAGACAAATCCAAAATAATTATCTTTAGGAATGGGGGGGCACGTTGCTGCCAGGGAGAAATGGCTATATGATGGAATTAGACTGGAAGTAGTAAACCAGTATAAATATCTGGGTGTGGTTTTTTCAACAGGTCTCACTTTTTCGTATGCACTTGCAGATATGGCTAAAAGGGCAAGAAAGGGTGTTTTTGGCATACTTAAGCTTTTATGGACACTAGGAGAAAACTGCCCAAAACATTTCTTTAAACTTTTTGACTGCCAGATACAGCCAATGTTGACATATGGAGCAGAAGCTTGGGGTCTGATCGCTGACCACACTGTCATTGAAAGAGTTCATTTATTTGCGATAAAACGATTGCTCAATATTAGTGCCAAAACTCCCAGTGCTCTTGTTTATGGAGAAGCAGGTAGATACCCTCTGTACATACAAACATACACCAAGTGTATTAAATATTGGCTCAAAGTTACAAGAATGACAGAAGACAGAATCCCATTTAAAGCGTATAAAATGCTCTGTATTTTACACTGTAAAGATAAGAACAATTGGGTCTCCAACGTTTGCTTCACACTTTACAAATACGGTTTTGGACATGTATGGGAGAATCAAGGTGTAGAAAACGTTTCTCACTTCTTGCGTGCGTTTAAACAGAGGCTCACTGACTGCTTCTTACAAGACTGGAATAGTAGCATTATGGCAAGCGACCGATATGCGTTTTATTCGTCTTTTAAACAGCTACATGAGCTCACACCATATTTAACGACTGTTAAAAATCCTGTCATTAGAAAAGCTTTAACCAGAATCAGACTGGGGGTGTCAGCACTGAGAGCTCACCAGTGCAGGTATTCTACAGTGCCAGTAAATCTAGACTGTCCCTTTTGTAAAGGAACACGAGAATCAGAAATGCATTTTATCTTATCTTGCCCGAAATACTCGACCCTTAGAAAATCATTTATACCAGCAAAGTATTATGTTCATCCAAACGCTTTTAAATTGTCGTTGCTTCTTGCAGACGAAAAAAAAATGTACATCACTGGCCCTATATTTATCTAAAGCATTTCACGTTCGAAACCAGTCTCTCCAGGTCTAACTGACCAGTCTCTACAGGCCTAACTGACCAGCAGTCCGCTGCGTGCAAGGCCGAGAGTGGTCAGACGGGTGTGTCTGAGAGAGAGAGAGAGAGAGAGAGAGAGAGAGAGAGAGAGAGAGAGAGAGAGAGAGAGAGAGAGAGAGAGAGAGCATGCGAGTGAGTGCGTGGAGTGTGTGGTGCGTGTGTGAGAGAAAGACTTGAGGATGAAAGCTTCCAGCTAAGGAAGGTGTGTGTGTGTGTGTGTGTGTGTGTGTGTGTGTGTGTGTGTGTGTGTGTGTGTGTGTGTGTGTGTACTTCCTAAATATTATTCCATTGATTGATGATCATTGATGAACAATTGTTGCTTACCCCATCCCCCACCACCCACAATGACACGGGCAGATGGCCTATTCATTAAAACATTCGTATTCGTATTCTCTCTCTCTCTCTCTCTCTCTCTCTCTCTCTCTCTCTCTCTCTCTCTCTCTCTCTCTCTCTCTCTCTCTGAACAGATGTAAAATTAACCATTGACAGCTTTGAGGAGTGTATACCAAAGATCTCTCTCTCTCTCTCTCTCTCTCTCTCTCTCTCTCTCTCTCTCTCTCTCTCTCTCTCTCTCTCTCTCTCTCTGAACAGATGCAAAATTAACCATTGACAGCTTTGAGGAGTGTATACCAAAGATCTCTCTCTCTCTCTCTCTCTCTCTCTCTCTCTCTCTCTCTCTCTCTCTCTCTCTCTCTCTCTCTCTGAACAGGTGTAAAATTAACCATTGACAGCTTTGAGGAGTGTATGCCAAAGATCTCTCTCTCTCTCTCTCTCTCTCTCTCTCTCTCTCTCTCTCTCTCTCTCTCTCTCTCTCTCTCTCTGAACAGGTGTAAAATTAACCATTGACAGCTTTGAGGAGTGTATGCCAAAGATCTCTCTCTCTCTCTCTCTCTCTCTCTCTCTCTCTCTCTCTCTCTCTCTCTCTCTCTCTCTCTCTCATCAAAATGCATGTTGATGGCGACGAGACAAAAACACCAGAAAAAACAGCTCCCTTTAAATCTAAAGTTCGAGACCACGCCAATAGAGCAAGTTTCAAAACATCGCCTACTTGGAGTGACTGTAGACGAACAGCTAAAGTGGCAAGCACATATTAACAACATGTGCAAAACCGTTTCTAGAAATATTTTTCTTCTTTCGAAACTGAGCCAAATTGTCAGCCAAAAATCCAAATTAGCATTCTTCTTCGCACACATTATGTCACATATGAACTATGTTTCAAATGCATGGGATGGATGTGCTGGTGTGCACATGAAGCAGCTGTATTCTCTCCACAAACGTGCCGTAAAATTCTTGATGCCAATTCCTAATTTAGACTACAAACAAAAGTGCTGTGCTCTCAAACTACTCCCTTTAGACAAACAACTATTGCTCAACAAATGTGTTCTAATGCAAAAGGTTGTTCACGGCAAAGCCCCACAGTATCTGAAAGATCTCATGATTCCATCTGAACGTCTTCATGTTCATGGGAATAAACAGCTTTTGCCCAGAACAAGGATTGATATCTTTAAAACGAGTTTCTCCTTTTCAGGCTCCTTAGCGTGGAATAGTTTAGCTCATCATCTCAGATAGCCCATGGAATTAAAAACGTTCAAAAGGAAAGCATTTCAGGCACTTGCTAAGCCACCTTGAATACTTCGTTACACTTCTTCTTCTTTTCTTTTTCTTTCTTTTTTTTTCTTTCTTCTTTTTCTTCTAGCGCGTCAGACAGCTTGACACGAAATGTATAGAATGCTGTTATTGTTTTCCCTCCCTTGCTCTTGTAAAGTTTTAGATTTGTGTGTGTGTGTGTGTGTGTGTGTGTGTGTGTGTGTGTGTGTGTGTGTGTGTGTGTGTGTGTGTGTGTGTGTGTGTGGTATTTTCATGAAATATTTACCTTTGTTTTCCTCCTGGTCATTTTTTTTTCCCCTCAAATTTAATGTTTGCATATATGATTGTGGGTGTATGTGATGTGCTTTGATTTTGGTTAGGTGTGTATAATGCATCATCGCTTAGCTTCCAATCCTGTTAGATGTGATCTTGTCTTATACGAAGATAGAAGTCATTATTCTGTCGCTTTCTTTTATTCGTTAATATGTTTTTTGTCATTCTCTCTCTCTCTCTCTCCTAAAAAAATAGTTTGTATTGGTCTTTGCTTTATTATTGCTCTGTTCGTATGATGTGATGTTTTAGACAGAAATTAGTTTGTTTTGTTTTTAAGTCGTTTTTTCTCTAGCGTATTTAAGTGAATTTTGTTTGATGTATTGAGTGTTGCTGTGTTTGTCATCAGGGACAGATTTGAAAAAAAGCCGATACGTGCTTAAATCTTTATCCCTGTGTAATAAAGTATTATCTTATCTTATCTCTCTCTCTCTCTCTCTCTCTCTCTCTCTCTCTCTCTCTCTCTCTCTCTCTCTCTCTCTCTCTCTCTGAACAGATGTAAAATTAACCATTGACAGCTTTCAGGAGTGTATACAAAAGATCTTGACTTCGACGCAGACCTTGTAACATTGTCAGAAACTGGACTGAAGGAGATGGAGTGACTAATTCCTGATCGTTTCCACACATTATTTTCAATAATGTTGGACATCTCCTTGGAAGACAAGGAAACATCTGATACTGTTGACTGCATATTGTTGATGGCTGCCTCGTTTTGATCCTCTGTCAGCCCAGTCATTGAAATTTAGTCACCAGTGTGAAGGAATCCAACACAAAGTAACACTTGCACTTTTTATAATTCAGTAATGAACCAAAGGGTTTATCCCATACATAATAATAATGAATACTTAGAGGGCCTAACCCGCACAGGCCGGAAGCGCTTACACGTTCTTTACAAATACATATTGTCAAAATTCATCGCGTACAACATGAATGCACACACACACACACACACACACACACACACACACACACACACACACACACACACACACACACACACACACACACACACACACACACACACACACACACACACACACTCGCACACGCACGCACACGCACATACACACACACACGCACGCACGCACGCACGCACACACACACACACACACACACACACACACACACACACACACACACACACACACACGTCGCATATCAGTGCAATCAGGGCAATGAGACTGAAGAAAAGGTTTTTAAAAAGAGAAAGGTTTTCAAGAAAGATTTAAAAGAGCTGACAGAGCTAGAATGGCGGACAGAAACAGAGAGTTGGTTCCAGATAACTGGAGCCTGGTAAGAGAAAGAGCGGTGACCACACTAATTTCAGACGTCACTTTACTATCATGAACATAACACGCATTTGAGTTAGGTCAAGTTCAGGACAAGATGGAATCTATGCTCTCGCAAAAACTCAAAATATGTACTCCACCCCGTCTCTTAGTGGAGAAAAAATAAAATAAATGTTTTTACTGTGCAGGTGAGAGGGTTACAGCAGCTCAAAGTACGTCGGCGAAAGTAAAGAGAAATGTTTTAAGAGAATTTTTGAACGATGAGAGAGAAATGTACTGTCCGATATGAGGAGGACGGTTGTTCCAGACAAGAACAGCAGTCATCAATTTGATAAGAGGAGACAGTAACACGTAATCATACCTGCAACTGCCATGACCAGGCATAAAATCCGGTTGCTGGTACCCACAGTAAGTCAGTTACAGAAAATCAGCTTAATACCTCCAAGGACACCCACCCTCCCACTACCCACGACCACAAATCGCTGATAGTGGATCAGCGGTGGTACCCGGTAGAGGAGAGAAAAAATGTAACCCTGACCCATCACAAATTACCTCTTGTTTCACAAAATAGCAGCTTTCTAGGAAATTAATGACAGTCATGGTATCTGTCACGGACTTAACACAGTTCATGTAACTCACCTGTGTGATCAGTGACCAGTCATTTAACTCATCTGTTTGGTGAGATACTACCATCAGTTATGTACTTCACCTGTGTGGTTAGATACTATCTCCAGTCATGTAACTCACCTGTGTGATAAGTTACCATCATCAGGCAGGTAACTCACCTGTGTGGTGACATACTGTCATCAGTCACGTAGCTCATCTGTGTGGTGAGATACTATCACAAGTCGTGTAATTCGCCTGTGTGGTGATTTACTAACATAAGTCATGTAACTCACCTGTGTGATGATTTACCACCATCAGTCATGTAGCTCACCTTGGTTAATGCAGGGGGCATCAGTGCAGACAGCGACAAAGTCTTCAATCATGCACGGGATTTCTGCGCACAACGGAGAGGGAGGGTACTAAAGTAGCGTTATAATCGCTCCGCAGTGGTCTGCATCCCACCTCCAACTCCTTAAGACGATGGCACCTAATGAAGGTATGTGGCGGTCAGTCTCACTGTCAGTGCGTGTAGGTCTGTCTGTGCGTGAGTGTGTATGTCTCTCTGTCAGTCCGTGTAAGTCTATCTGTGCCTGAGTGTGTCTTTCTCTCTGTCAGTGCGTGTAGGTCTGTCTGTGCCTGAGTGTGTCTGTCACTGCGTGTAGTTCTGTCTGTGCCTGAGTGTGTCTGTCTCTCTTTCAGTGCGTGTAGGTCTGTCTGTGAGTGTGTCTGTCTCCCTGTCAGTGCGTGTGGGTCTGTCTGTGCCAGAGTGTGTGTCTGTGCATTAGCGTGTATACCTGGCTGAGTGTGCATGTGCCTGTGCTTGTCAGAGTTTGTATCTCTGTCCGTGCATGTGCACGTCAGTGGCTGTACCTCTGTGCAGATGCCTGTGCTTGTCAGTGTCTGTATAGATCTCTAAGCATGTGTAACAGCGACGGTCTGCCCACCTGTTCATGTCTGTCTGTGTTTGTGACGGTGTGTGAGTGTGTTTGTGAAGGTTTGTCCATCTGTCGCAGGTGTGTGTGTGTGTGTGTGTGTGTGTGTGTGTGTGTGTGTGTGTGTGTGTCTGTTTGTTTGTTTGTTTTTGTTGTTTTGTGTGTGTGTTTGTTTGTGTGTGTGTGTGTGTGTGTTTCTGTTTGTTTGTGTGCGTGTGTGTTTGTCTAGTGTGTGTGTGTGTGTGTGTGTGTGTGTGTGTGTGTGTGTGTGTGTGTGTGTGTGTGTGTGTGTGTGTGTGTGTGTGATCAATGTACTCACCCAGGTTTTGGTCGATCTGAGCAACAGCGCTAGGACGGCAGGTGGCGTCTGATACAGGTTTGCTGTTGGTGCAGGTCACTATCTGGGAAAATGACCTGAAGAAACAGCAGTAACGCATAGACACTGCAGGCAGGAATAGCAATGAATCATATGATACAACTTGTGAAACACACACACACACACACACACACACACACACACACACACACACACACACACACACACACGCACACACACACACACACACTCAGACACACACACACACACACACACACACACATACACACACAAACACACACACACACACACACATACACACACACACAGAGGCACAAACACACACACATACACACACACACACACACACACACACACACACACACACACACACAAACACACACACACAAACACACACACACACACACACACACACACACACAAATGTACAGACAGACAGACAGACAGACAGACCAACTAGCATGCGAACGCGCACACTGACTTACTGGCACAGATCAGAGGAGATGAGGGAGCGGTCACAGACACTGGAACTGTTTCCAAAGGCATCTAAGAACTGAGAGTTGTAGGGTGTGATGCACGCTAACAACATGTTAACTTCATCAGTCGTACACACAGCAGCAACGCCATGACCTGAAACAGACCATACTGCTATTGTCAGAAAAAAGGCGTCATGGCCAGACCTGAAAACGGGTTTTCTATGATCATAATCAATCGTACTTCACTAGCACAAAAACTTCAAAGCGAGGACCTGAAAATGAGCTTACTGTCATGGTCAGTAATTGTGTATCGCAGACACAAACTGCTTCACAGCCCAAACCCACAACACGGTATTACGAATACCAATGTACGTGTCATGATAAACAATCGTCCATTACTAACACACAAAAAAGCTGCACAATCAAGACCTCAAAATGATATCAGTATTGTTTGTTGAAATGGTATTAACATCATTGTCATCAGTCGCCCATCACACAGAAAGCTTCACGACTAAGATATAATATGAACGTGGTATTAACATCATCGCCAGCACTCTTTTCACGCCCAAGACGTTATATGAAAATGGCATTAACATCATAGTCAGCAGTCGCCCATGACACACAAAGCTTCAGGGGCACGATATATGAAAATGGTATTGACATCATTGTCAGCAGTCTCTTCAGGCCAAGACATTATATGAAAATGGTATTGACATCATTGTCAGCAGTCTCTTCAGGCCAAGACATTATATGAAATGGTATTGACATCATTGTCAGCAGTCTTTTCAGGGCCAAGACGTTATATTAAAGTGGTATTGACATCATTGTCAGCAGTCTCTTCAGGCCAAGACATTATATGAAAATGGTATTAACATCATTGTCAGCAGTGTCTTCGCGGCCAAGGCGTTTTATGAGTGGTATTGACATCATAGTCATCAGTCTCTTCAGGGCCAAGACGTTATATGAGTGGTATTGACATCATAGTCATCAGTCTCTTCAGGGCCAAGACGTTATATTAAAGTGGTATTGACATCATTGTCAGCAGTCTCTTCAGGGCCAAGACATAATACGAAAATTGTATTGACGTCATAGTCAGCAGGTTTGGCTCCAAACAGAATACTGCAGAATAAAGATGTCCATACGGCTGTCCGTACCATTCTACACAATTCTGATATTAAAGCTTTAAATATCGGCAAAACACAGATTCCTTTTCTTTTCTTTTTCACCACGAGAAAATCTACACCGCTAGAAATGTTTTGGGGAAAAAATAGTTTAAATAAAAGCTGCTGAACCATGTGCAATCGGATTCTGGAAAAGGAAATGTAATTTTAACACTAAAAGAATACATGGTTGCTGAGTTACAAATGTACACAGGAGATTAGACTACGAGTGCATCAATATAGTTAGAGACCTGAGAGGTTTGAAACCACTTTGGAGTGAAGTATTGTGCTCCTGCACACAGACAATTTTAACCATGCTGATTTATTTCAGCCATTTAAGCATCTTCAAGGCCGTTCATGAGGGTCACATTAATCGATCAAAGATTGGCAAAGCATTAATTAGTGGAATTGTGACTGTATTCGTCATAATACTTGCATATTTGTCTTCTTTCTGGTATTTGCCTTTTCTGAACGCCAAAATAAACAAATATACATAAGAAGAAAAAAAAGTTAATATATTATGGCAATGCTAAGGTTATTTATGAACATATATTGCCAAAATGTATTAAATATCTTCTTCTTTTTTTTTTTCTTTTTTTTTTTTGCTTATGTATATTTGTAGAACTTTCTTACTTTTGCACCTTTGATGCTGTGGATGCCATTAACAACATCTGTAGTACGTATTAAGAATGTAAGATACGTGTTGACTAAAGCAATCAACGTGCGCATATTTTCACTTTTTGTGTGTGTGTGATCTGAGCACAGACAATGAAAAGAACATTTATTTTGAAGAATTTGAAATACAAGCGTTTCTAAATGTACTTTATTCTTACAAAAACAAAGCTTAGGATTTTTGTACCGGGGTACAAATTAAAGCAAAGCGCCTGTCTTGGCATGAACCTGTCGGACAGCTTTGTGGCGTCCGTCTGCACGAGACTGAGTTCTATGCTACAAAATCACAGGCTATTTTAATTCTTGTTTTCATGCATGTCTTGTATGCCAGTTACCGATAGTTTGCATCTCAGATCAGCTGTTTTGGTCGGCATTATCACCAGTCCATTGACCTCTAGCTCAGTGTGCGTGACCCCCAATCTAGATCTAGGCCTATTGCACTTATGATCCTACTGGCAGTTTGTAAATATTAGATCTATGAGAGATAATCTAAGTTGGGATTGTCATCTTTTTATTACATTTTATAGACTAAACGTATGCCCTGGCGTTTTGCTTTGGACCATGTGAACTGGGAGATGTCAAACTTTCAGCTCGCTCAGTTCCTTCTGCCGAGGAGCATTTGTTGTGTGGAGACCAAAATAGAGAAGGCGTGGCGACTTTTGTGGACTACCTCCCCACGCTCAGGAATCTTGCTGTGAACGGATTCGCTGTACTTGCAAACAAGTGTGCAGAGAAAGATGCAAATGTTTCAAGGCATCTTGCTGTGCACATCCCTGTGCGTATGCGACTAGTCAGAGTTTTTTGACTGGAAAGGGGCATCTCCGCTAATGAAATAATTGTTTTCAATACTGTGCACAACTAACTGACAGTTTACATTATCTGCCATTTAGAAGCTTTGAAAAAGTTGTTTCCCTCACGAAACACAGTGCAAAATGTGTACAAAATCATGCCCATCTAGTGTGACCTAATTACAGTAGCCGCCGTTGCAGACGACAGACAGATGTGTTTAGATATTAAAGGTATTTTTTAGGGCTATTTTTTAATTCTTCTTACATGAGCACTGCATCTGCGCGAAATTCATGCTTTAATTCTCAAGACATTTTTTGTCACAGATTTTTGTCCGAGTTTAAAAAATATATTTTGTGACCTAACTGTGCATTTAATATTAGCACCAGGGAATCCAAATATCTACATGGATCAGTCAGGCCTTACTGGAGCATAATGCTGGTGTGAAAGATCACAATTGACGTTGACAACAACAGCAAAGAGTTTTGAACTGCAGTTTTGGTGATGCCTTCAGAACAAGCAGCCTGACCATATTACATACAACACAATACAATACAACTTTATTGTCTCTGTGTAGAGAAATTTGCCTTCTGGCTCGTCATTTACATAAAACATTCAATACATTTAACAATAAAACATCAACAACTCAGTGAAACACGGAGCTAAAAACCGTTCAAATACAAGGAAAATACTTAACAATAACGATGCACACACACACACACACACACACACACACACACACACACACACACACACACACACACACACACACACGCACGCATGCACGCACCCCCTCCCCCCCCCCCCCCCCCGACACACACACACACACACACACACACATTATTATTCTGGCTCACCAATAACAATAAAACAAAATTCCCTAAACTGACAACAAAACACTAAAATCGAAACGCTCAATCGACCGCAACATATAAATTATAGGCAGCATGTATGAAGCAACATACACACACACACACACACACACACACACACACACACACACACACACACACACATACACGCACACACACATTATTCTTCTGGCTCACCAATAACTTAAAACATTCAATAAATATTACAATAAAACAATCATTCCTTAAAGGACAAGTCCAAGGTTAGGGGTGATTTTTGACACGATTTCCGTTAAAGCTCGCTGAGAACGATGATGTAGGTGAAACTGTGATCTGAGGGTTATAAATGCACGAAAAAAGGCAGTTTCTGTCATACTGAAAGCGTCGCCATGACGCCCAAATCACGTGATCATATGCCCACTACGTCACTCTGGGGAGTCGCTGCAAAATGGTCAACTCGAGCTCCGAAGATGAAACTGATACTTTGCCCGAGAGACCCACAAGGATACAGCCGTATCAGTTTGAGCCTGTCAGGCAGGATTTTGAAAGAGTACTGGAACATCGTGTCAGCTTCAAAGCAAAACCCCATACGGTATTCCAAGGGGTTTGCGAAATCGTACTCAATGAAGTGCTCGCTACACAAATGGGCGTGATGCGGCGCAGCAAGAAAGTCAGCTCGTTTGAATTGCATAAACTTATTCCACTTTCGCCTCACTGCAGGTCGATTGCGCGGGAGCTCGTGCATTGTTATACCTGGGGTCGTCTGCGAATTGTTACAGTTCGCGGCAACACAGTAGGCCGGCATAGTTAACTTTTTTGTCGACCACACGCATACACAGTTTACTGAAGAATCTAAGATGGCAACCGCACTGACTCCCCAGACTGACGTCACTGCCGGGGAAGCCTACAGAAAATAAAATCGATTAAAAACGCAATAAAACAAAACTTTTTTTTATTTTATGTCATTAAATCTGAAACTAGTGACTCATTTGTCAATTATTTCGATGGTCATTTTGCATACTTAAAAACCTTGGACTTTTACTTTAAGAAAACATCAAAACACTAAAATCAACCACAAAAGTATGTATATAAATTTCATACACACACACACACACACACACACACACACACACACACACACACACACACACACACACACACACACACACACACACACACACACGGCACACACACACACGGCACACAAACGGCACACACTCATATGTATGCACACAAGTAAATTGTCATGGGCAATACTGCACACAATTACTATTAGTCAATTCAAAATTAAGACGGTATGCTAATATATCATAAACCTGGAGCATGTTCCATGTATGAAGATGAAACTGATATGAGAGACATGAAAAATTAGTGTGAGTGAATTTCTGGTGGACGTGTTGCATGTATGAAGATGAAACTGATATGAGAGACATGAAAAATTAGTGTGAACGAGTGAGTGAATGTCTGGTGGGTGTGTTCCATGTATGACGATGAAACTGATATGAGACACATGAAAAATTAGTGTGAACGAGTGAGTGAATGTCTGGTGGACGTGTTCCATGTATGAAGATGAAACTGATATGAGACACATGAAAAATTAGTGTGAACGAGTGAGTGAATGTCTGGTGGACGTGTTCCATGTATGAAGATGAAACTGATATGAGACACATGAAACATTAGTGTGAACGAGTGAGTGAATGTCTGGTGGACGTGTTCCATGTATAACGATGAAACTGATATGAGAGACATGAAAAATTAGTGTGAACGAGTGAGTGAATTTCTGGTGGACGTGCTGCATGTATGAAGATGAAACTGATATGAGAGACAGGAAAAATTAATGTGAACGAGTGAGTGAATGTCTGGTGGACGTGTTGCATGTATGAAGATGAAACTCATATGAGAGACAGGAAAATTAGTGTGAAGGAGTGAGTGAATGTCTGGTGGACGTGTTGCATGTATGAAGATGAAACTCATATGAGAGACATGAAAAATTAGTGTGAACGAGTGAGTGAATGTCTGGTGGACGTGTTGCATGTATGAAGATGAAACTCATATGAGAGACATGAAAAATTAGTGTGAACGAGTGAGTGAATGTCTGGTGGGCGTGTTCCATGTATGAAGATGAAACTGATATGAGACACATGAAAAATTAGTGTGAACGAGTGAGTGAATGTCTGGTGGACGTGTTCCATGTATGAAGATGAAACTGATATGAGAGACATGAAAAATTAGTGTGAACGAGTGAGTGAATGTCTGGTGGACGTGTTCCATGTATGACGATGAAACTGATATGAGAGACATGAAAAATTAGTGTGACCGAGTGGGTGAATGTCTGGTGGACTTGTTCCATGTATGACGTTGAAACTGATATGAGAGACATGAAAAATTAGTGTGACCGAGTGAGTGAATGTCTGGTGGACGTGTTCCATGTATGAAGATGAAACTCATATGAGAGACATGAATAATTAGTGTGAACGAGTGAGTGAATGTCTGGTGGACGTGTTCCATGATGAAGATGAAACTGATATGAGAGACATGAAAAATTAGTGTGAACGAGTGAGTGAATGTCTGCATTGATAGACGGATGAATATTATCTGAATAAACGTCCCATAATGCGAGAAAAACCAAACTTGCATGTCCTAATACCACAGTTTTATTTCAGAGATTAGAAAGGGGTGTGGCATTAATGCTTGTAACAATGTAAGATATTTGTTTTCTCTCATAATACTGATGTTATTCTGTTGTTCTATTCTATTCAACTTCTATTGTTAAATTGATTGTTCATAGTCATAGCTTACTATGATAATTATCTCTCTCTCTCTCTCTCTCTCTCTCTCTCTCTCTCTCTCTCTCTCTCTCTCTCTCTCTCTCTCTCTCTTCTCTCTCTCTCTCTCTCTCTGAACAGATGTAAAATTAACCATTGACAGCTTTGAGGAGTGTATACCAAAGATCTCTCTCTCTCTCTCTCTCTCTCTCTCTCTCTCTCTCTCTCTCTCTCTCTCTCTCTCTCTGAGGTGAGGTGTACTAACCGAGCAGACCGGACGCTTCTTGACATCGCTCTGTCAAGTTTTGGTAATTACGCCCATTAGTGACAAGCCTGTGCCTGGATTTTTAGCAAGTGTACGCATCACGCTCGTCTGATCATGCCGATACCAAATTTGACTTCAAGAACATCTTGTGGAGTATTTTATTGGACTTTTCAAAATTACATGTCTAAAAGAGCAGAGAAGGCAAGACTTGCACGTGCTAGCGTGATCAACTTATGCTGGCCACTGAGTTTCGCTCTCACGTTGTTGTTCTGTGCTGTGTTACTGGTGTTGTTTACAAACAGTGGCAAACAAACTGTTCGCTCATCGAGACAGTGTGCCAAAGAGGACAGCTTTTGCCAGGTACATCTATCTGCTTCACTTCGTTCCTTTTTTCAAATGTGGGCTGTTGCCGTCAGATTCCTCAACGCAAAGAGGAGCGCACAACGCCACAGTTTTGTGGGGATAGCTGTACGGCTTACCATTGGGCCACTCACATCTCTTGTCACCTACACGGCTGTGGTGTTTCTTGCTGGATATCTGCTGACCAGGGCCTGGAGAAAGGTTGGACTACCCGTGGCGCCAACCCCCGACCCGACACGGCACCACCACGGACGCCATCACTCGGCAAGCGGCATGCAGTGCCGGCGAGCGGTCTGCCAACCAGACACGCTACCACAGCGCTAACACCACTGCCAGCGCTTCAGGACCCAGCGGTGCACTCACACGAATGGAAGCATACATCCTACAGCTGTCAGATGACACCACGAAGCGCCTGCAGCAGATGGAACGTCAGCAGACGACGCTCTCCAACACCCTCTCCAACCTGGACACCCGGTGCCAGTCCCTTCAGTGCGAGAACGACCAGCTTAAGGAGGACGTTCGTTATCTCTCTGCAAGGTGTGAGATTCTGCAGAACCAAGCTGGTAATCTCTACGACTGGAAGGACCACTTCCATGACTTATGCCAGAGTACAGACGACAAGGTGGACAAACTAGAGTTCTTCTCTAGGCGCAATAACGTCAGATTTTTTAATGTGTACGAGGAATCTGACGAAACCAGTGAGGACTGTGTGAGGAAAGTTGTTCAACTCTTGAACAGATTCTACTCGCAGAAAGTGTGGACCAGGGACGATGTGGAAAGAGCACACCGCACAGGCCCCAAGAGCGGTGACATCAACCGCCCACGGCCTCTGATCGCCCGACTCCACAGGTGGAGTGACAAGATATCGGTGCTGCAGGAGAGGGATGGAAGAAAGGCGATGTCGGACACACTCAACATCCGTGTGGCGACTGACCTCACAGACCGACAGAACAACATCCTGCGAGAAGAGAAGAGTGCTGGCAGGCAGGCCTACTTTTACAACGGCCGACTCTGCTACAGAGAAAGGAGATCCCCCCGCCGCAGCCTCCGCTCTTCCAGCAAGACTGGGAGTCGTCCCCACCGCGCTTCACACGATGCCCCTCCATACCCCCAGCGCACGAAACAACCGGTGCCCAGCAGGAACGGAGCATTACAAGACCAAGCCACTCCCTTACTCTCCGACATGGAAGAGTTCCCGATGCTGCACAGACAGACGACAGGGGACGGAGCCTACAGTAGACCCGATTCACAGGGAGCTCAGGAGGCTCAAGAGACTCACCAACGACCAATACAGATAGCCACCCTCCACAGGGAGTCCTGTGTGGATAAGAGACCTGTCGCCAAGCAGTGCCGCGGACCTGAAGACAGCAGCCACCGCGACACCAGGACGACCACTGCACAGACATCTAGAGATGGCCCCGGTACCACCGCCCCTTCCAGCCCCAGCCGCTCCATCGACGTCCAACCACCACCCCACCCATGTCCCGGCGCTCTCCTCCCCGACAGAAGAGATCTTAGTGGTGAATGTGCACAGCCTCCAGACCGCTTCACCCGTGACGACGAAGCCCTGACAAACCCCAATGTGGAACCACTCGATACCCAGGACACGGACGATGCCTCTGCTGGAGAGGGGGTCTACCCTCACGATGCAGCTGTCGATCACGCTATGGTCAGCGCTGACAGCGCAACCCCCTCCACAGCACGCGATGTCAGCGGCGACGAGCGAACACCCTGGAGCTCCCACTCCGAATCACCACCCCATTATGCCCCACAGCCCACCGGCAGGCAGGAAAACACCGCGGCGTCAATGTCTGGCCCCCTTACCGAAGGAACCACGGCCCAGCTGACGTCCTCTGCAGAAGCTGTTGATGCCTGGGACAACGACCAGACCTTTGCCAAGCAATTGATCGACCCCTGGGAAGCAGCAGATCACATCGAGAGCCAGCCCCCTTGTTCCCCCCCGGAAAAGCCGCAGAATGATAATTCTTTTGAACTGCAGAGCATGTCGTTCGAAGACGAGACTGTCGTGCAAACCCCACGCCAGACTCGAAGCAAGACCAAACAAACTCGCGTCACGGACAGCTTTTTTCGCGTCGACACCAACTTGTCCGAAAAGCGTGCAGGTCGAGCGAAAAATGGACTACATGACAGCTAGGAACTCGGCCCTGCCCGTGTCATACAGTCTAGTGACAGGGGCACGTGCGACACGATGACTTTGGGGCCCATTTCATTCCTAACATACAATGTGGAAGGACTTTCGACTGTTTACGAGCCTTGTGTAAGAGACCTTGTCTCTAATTATGATTTTGTCCTTTTTACAGAAACGTTTTCAGCTGATTTTCCGTCGCATCTTTTTCCTATGTATGATGTTTTTATTTCGCCGGGAGTAAGATTAACCGATTCTGCCACAGAACGTTTGTCAGGTGGCGTCGCTATGCTAATCAAAAAGCAGTTCGCTAACGTTGTAACACGTATTCACGTTGAACTGGATAACTGTATTGTTCTTAAGCTCTGCAAACGCTTTATGGGACTGACAGCAGATACTATACTAATTGGTCTATATCTACCCCCGTCACAGAGTGTTTACTATGCTGGCACAGAAATTGACAATGGAGTCTGGATGCTTGAACACTGTATTATTGATGTGTTTGAAGAATACGGAGAGCTTCCTGTCATATTATTCGGAGACTTTAATGCAAGAACTGGCGATAAAAACGCTAAGGATGTCCCACTGCCTAACAGTATATTCCCTCTTGAAAAGGATGAGTGCGATGTTGAGGAGCAATATACACGAAAGTCAAACGATGTTATAACAAACGATTTTGGTCGATACCTACTAAATGTATGCGAACAGTTTGGATTAGTCATTTTGAATGGTCTTTTGTCGGGCGACAAACAAGGACATTTTACCTACATTGCTTATAACGGATCAAGCGTGATTGATTACTTTGTAGTGTCCAGATCACTTGTCCAGTTTTGTATACACCTAAACGTTATGCCAGGAATCGAATCTAAACACATGCCAGTAGAAATGAAAATGAGAATTTCAAAAACGCTAATGACCGATGACAGAAAAAAAACGCACGTTTAAAGTTCAAAAAAACATTTGGGATCATACATATGCCCAAACATCTTACGAAATGCTTTTGTCAGAAGAAGTTACCTTGATTTTTGAGCAAGCAACAGAGTTGATTAACATAAACATAGATGCTGCACTAGACAAATTTAACGACGGTATTAACAGAGCAGGAGAATGCATGAAGAAGACAATAACTTTGGGGAAAATAAAAAACAATCTGTGGTTTGATTCCGAGTGTAGGGAGAAGCGGGCGAAGGTGCGACAAGCCCTGAGAAAATTTATCAAAAATAGCACTAAAACAGGAGCGAACGAATTACGAACTATATATACAGAAGAACGTAAGAAATACAAATCATTGATTAAAGATAAGAAATCAGAGCACAAGAAAAATGTACTAACATCCCTTGAGCAAAATAAGCACGACCCGAAGACGTTCTGGAAAACTATCAAGTCAGCTACAGCAAAAGTTTTAGTACAAAGCTCTATTACTCAAGAAGAGTGGTTTAACCATTTTAGCAAAGTATTTGACTGCGATAGTGATGGTGTTTTTGACAGTGAAAGATCAGATGCGATTGAAGATATTATTTTAGATGAAGTAACAGCTGATGATTCGCTAGAAGCGCTTAATACTGAAATAAACTGC
This sequence comes from Alviniconcha strummeri, assembly GCA_963584105.1. Lineage (NCBI taxonomy): Eukaryota > Metazoa > Mollusca > Gastropoda > Provannidae > Alviniconcha > Alviniconcha strummeri. The sequence goes on along the minus strand of OY757546.1, from coordinate 13,944,471 downwards.
GACTCATTGGACTCATTGGAATGTGATATAACAGAGGTAGAAGTTAGGGACGCCATTCAGTCTTTAAAAAATGGCAAAGCACCTGGCCCAGATGGATTAAATGGAGAATTCTACAAGTACTCAGCACACTGCGTAGTAGCGTTTTTAACCAAATATTTTAATAAACTGTTTGACTCTGGGACGTATCCACTGCACTGGTCCGAGTCGATCATACACCCACTTCATAAAAAAGGTGACATCAACTCGCCGGACAACTACAGGGGCATATCCCTGTTAAATACCAGCAGTAAGATTTATAGTTGTATTTTGAACAAACGTCTGACGCAATGGGTGGAAGAAAATAGTATTATCAACGAAGCGCAAGCTGGTTTTAGAAGAAACTACAGTACAGTCGACCATATCTTTACATTACTTACATTATTGCAAAAACAGCTACTTAACCAAGGTAAACTTTATGTAGTGTTTATAGATTTTTAAAAAGCCTTTGATCTTGTCGATAGACGATACCTTTGGAAAATATTACGTAAGAATGGGATTAGAGGAAGAATGTATAGGGCAGTTATGAGTATGTACGAAGTAGTAAAGGCAAGGGTACGTGTGAACGGTAGTGTAACAGAAGCGTTTGAATGCTCGAAAATTGCAGCCCAATTTTGTTTTCCCTTCTAATTAATGAACTAGCCAACGAAGTGGAGCAGCATGGAAAACATGGAATAACCCTGTCACCCTACCTTATACAGATTCTTATTATGCTGTTTGCAGATGACGTGTTATTGATATCAAACACAGTAGTCGGTCTTCAGCAACAGCTTAACATTTTAAGAAATGCTTCACATAAACTTAATCTTTTAGTTAATCGAGACAAATCCAAAATAATTATCTTTAGGAATGGGGGGGCACGTTGCTGCCAGGGAGAAATGGCTATATGATGGAATTAGACTGGAAGTAGTAAACCAGTATAAATATCTGGGTGTGGTTTTTTCAACAGGTCTCACTTTTTCGTATGCACTTGCAGATATGGCTAAAAGGGCAAGAAAGGGTGTTTTTGGCATACTTAAGCTTTTATGGACACTAGGAGAAAACTGCCCAAAACATTTCTTTAAACTTTTTGACTGCCAGATACAGCCAATGTTGACATATGGAGCAGAAGCTTGGGGTCTGATCGCTGACCACACTGTCATTGAAAGAGTTCATTTATTTGCGATAAAACGATTGCTCAATATTAGTGCCAAAACTCCCAGTGCTCTTGTTTATGGAGAAGCAGGTAGATACCCTCTGTACATACAAACATACACCAAGTGTATTAAATATTGGCTCAAAGTTACAAGAATGACAGAAGACAGAATCCCATTTAAAGCGTATAAAATGCTCTGTATTTTACACTGTAAAGATAAGAACAATTGGGTCTCCAACGTTTGCTTCACACTTTACAAATACGGTTTTGGACATGTATGGGAGAATCAAGGTGTAGAAAACGTTTCTCACTTCTTGCGTGCGTTTAAACAGAGGCTCACTGACTGCTTCTTACAAGACTGGAATAGTAGCATTATGGCAAGCGACCGATATGCGTTTTATTCGTCTTTTAAACAGCTACATGAGCTCACACCATATTTAACGACTGTTAAAAATCCTGTCATTAGAAAAGCTTTAACCAGAATCAGACTGGGGGTGTCAGCACTGAGAGCTCACCAGTGCAGGTATTCTACAGTGCCAGTAAATCTAGACTGTCCCTTTTGTAAAGGAACACGAGAATCAGAAATGCATTTTATCTTATCTTGCCCGAAATACTCGACCCTTAGAAAATCATTTATACCAGCAAAGTATTATGTTCATCCAAACGCTTTTAAATTGTCGTTGCTTCTTGCAGACGAAAAAAAAATGTACATCACTGGCCCTATATTTATCTAAAGCATTTCACGTTCGAAACCAGTCTCTCCAGGTCTAACTGACCAGTCTCTACAGGCCTAACTGACCAGCAGTCCGCTGCGTGCAAGGCCGAGAGTGGTCAGACGGGTGTGTCTGGGAGAGAGAGAGAGAGAGAGAGAGAGAGAGAGAGAGAGAGAGAGAGAGAGAGAGAGAGAGAGAGAGAGAGAGCATGCGAGTGAGTGCGTGGAGTGTGTGGTGCGTGTGTGAGAGAAAGACTTGAGGATGAAAGCTTCCAGCTAAGGAAGGTGTGTGTGTGTGTGTGTGTGTGTGTGTGTGTGTGTGTGTGTGTGTGTGTGTGTGTGTGTGTGTGTACTTCCTAAATATTATTCCATTGATTGATGATCATTGATGAACAATTGTTGCTTACCCCATCCCCCACCACCCACAATGACACGGGCAGATGGCCTATTCATTAAAACATTCGTATTCGTATTCTCTCTCTCTCTCTCTCTCTCTCTCTCTCTCTCTCTCTCTCTCTCTCTCTCTCTCTCTCTCTCTCTCTCTGAACAGATGTAAAATTAACCATTGACAGCTTTGAGGAGTGTATACCAAAGATCTCTCTCTCTCTCTCTCTCTCTCTCTCTCTCTCTCTCTCTCTCTCTCTCTCTCTCTCTCTCTCTCTCTCTCTGAACAGATGCAAAATTAACCATTGACAGCTTTGAGGAGTGTATACCAAAGATCTCTCTCTCTCTCTCTCTCTCTCTCTCTCTCTCTCTCTCTCTCTCTCTCTCTCTCTCTCTCTCTCTGAACAGGTGTAAAATTAACCATTGACAGCTTTGAGGAGTGTATGCCAAAGATCTCTCTCTCTCTCTCTCTCTCTCTCTCTCTCTCTCTCTCTCTCTCTCTCTCTCTCTCTCTCTCTCTGAACAGGTGTAAAATTAACCATTGACAGCTTTGAGGAGTGTATGCCAAAGATCTCTCTCTCTCTCTCTCTCTCTCTCTCTCTCTCTCTCTCTCTCTCTCTCTCTCTCTCTCTCTCTCATCAAAATGCATGTTGATGGCGACGAGACAAAAACACCAGAAAAAACAGCTCCCTTTAAATCTAAAGTTCGAGACCACGCCAATAGAGCAAGTTTCAAAACATCGCCTACTTGGAGTGACTGTAGACGAACAGCTAAAGTGGCAAGCACATATTAACAACATGTGCAAAACCGTTTCTAGAAATATTTTTCTTCTTTCGAAACTGAGCCAAATTGTCAGCCAAAAATCCAAATTAGCATTCTTCTTCGCACACATTATGTCACATATGAACTATGTTTCAAATGCATGGGATGGATGTGCTGGTGTGCACATGAAGCAGCTGTATTCTCTCCACAAACGTGCCGTAAAATTCTTGATGCCAATTCCTAATTTAGACTACAAACAAAAGTGCTGTGCTCTCAAACTACTCCCTTTAGACAAACAACTATTGCTCAACAAATGTGTTCTAATGCAAAAGGTTGTTCACGGCAAAGCCCCACAGTATCTGAAAGATCTCATGATTCCATCTGAACGTCTTCATGTTCATGGGAATAAACAGCTTTTGCCCCTTTTGCCCAGAACAAGGATTGATATCTTTAAAACGAGTTTCTCCTTTTCAGGCTCCTTAGCGTGGAATAGTTTAGCTCATCATCTCAGATAGCCCATGGAATTAAAAACGTTCAAAAGGAAAGCATTTCAGGCACTTGCTAAGCCACCTTGAATACTTCGTTACACTTCTTCTTCTTTTCTTTTTCTTTCTTTTTTTTTCTTTCTTCTTTTTCTTCTAGCGCGTCAGACAGCTTGACACGAAATGTATAGAATGCTGTTATTGTTTTCCCTCCCTTGCTCTTGTAAAGTTTTAGATTTGTGTGTGTGTGTGTGTGTGTGTGTGTGTGTGTGTGTGTGTGTGTGTGTGTGTGTGTGTGTGTGTGTGTGTGTGTGGTATTTTCATGAAATATTTACCTTTGTTTTCCTCCTGGTCATTTTTTTTTCCCCTCAAATTTAATGTTTGCATATATGATTGTGGGTGTATGTGATGTGCTTTGATTTTGGTTAGGTGTGTATAATGCATCATCGCTTAGCTTCCAATCCTGTTAGATGTGATCTTGTCTTATACGAAGATAGAAGTCATTATTCTGTCGCTTTCTTTTATTCGTTAATATGTTTTTTGTCATTCTCTCTCTCTCTCTCTCCTAAAAAAATAGTTTGTATTGGTCTTTGCTTTATTATTGCTCTGTTCGTATGATGTGATGTTTTAGACAGAAATTAGTTTGTTTTGTTTTTAAGTCGTTTTTTCTCTAGCGTATTTAAGTGAATTTTGTTTGATGTATTGAGTGTTGCTGTGTTTGTCATCAGGGACAGATTTGAAAAAAAGCCGATACGTGCTTAAATCTTTATCCCTGTGTAATAAAGTATTATCTTATCTTATCTCTCTCTCTCTCTCTCTCTCTCTCTCTCTCTCTCTCTCTCTCTCTCTCTCTCTCTCTCTCTGAACAGATGTAAAATTAACCATTGACAGCTTTCAGGAGTGTATACAAAAGATCTTGACTTCGACGCAGACCTTGTAACATTGTCAGAAACTGGACTGAAGGAGATGGAGTGACTAATTCCTGATCGTTTCCACACATTATTTTCAATAATGTTGGACATCTCCTTGGAAGACAAGGAAACATCTGATACTGTTGACTGCATATTGTTGATGGCTGCCTCGTTTTGATCCTCTGTCAGCCCAGTCATTGAAATTTAGTCACCAGTGTGAAGGAATCCAACACAAAGTAACACTTGCACTTTTTATAATTCAGTAATGAACCAAAGGGTTTATCCCATACATAATAATAATGAATACTTAGAGGGCCTAACCCGCACAGGCCGGAAGCGCTTACACGTTCTTTACAAATACATATTGTCAAAATTCATCGCGTACAACATGAATGCACACACACACACACACACACACACACACACACACACACACACACACACACACACATACACACACACACACACACACACACACACACACACACACACACACACTCGCACACGCACGCACACACGCACACACACACACACACGCACGCACGCACGCACGCACACACACACACACACACACACACACACACACACACACACACACACACACACGTCGCATATCAGTGCAATCAGGGCAATGAGACTGAAGAAAAGGTTTTTAAAAAGAGAAAGGTTTTCAAGAAAGATTTAAAAGAGCTGACAGAGCTAGAATGGCGGACAGAAACAGAGAGTTGGTTCCAGATAACTGGAGCCTGGTAAGAGAAAGAGCGGTGACCACACTAATTTCAGACGTCACTTTACTATCATGAACATAACACGCATTTGAGTTAGGTCAAGTTCAGGACAAGATGGAATCTATGCTCTCGCAAAAACTCAAAATATGTACTCCACCCCGTCTCTTAGTGGAGAAAAAATAAAATAAATGTTTTTACTGTGCAGGTGAGAGGGTTACAGCAGCTCAAAGTACGTCGGCGAAAGTAAAGAGAAATGTTTTAAGAGAATTTTTGAACGATGAGAGAGAAATGTACTGTCCGATATGAGGAGGACGGTTGTTCCAGACAAGAACAGCAGTCATCAATTTGATAAGAGGAGACAGTAACACGTAATCATACCTGCAACTGCCATGACCAGGCATAAAATCCGGTTGCTGGTACCCACAGTAAGTCAGTTACAGAAAATCAGCTTAATACCTCCAAGGACACCCACCCTCCCACTACCCACGACCACAAATCGCTGATAGTGGATCAGCGGTGGTACCCGGTAGAGGAGAGAAAAAATGTAACCCTGACCCATCACAAATTACCTCTTGTTTCACAGTAAGTATGCCGAAAATAGCAGCTTTCTAGGAAATTAATGACAGTCATGGTATCTGTCACGGACTTAACACAGTTCATGTAACTCACCTGTGTGATCAGTGACCAGTCATTTAACTCATCTGTTTGGTGAGATACTACCATCAGTTATGTACTTCACCTGTGTGGTTAGATACTATCTCCAGTCATGTAACTCACCTGTGTGATAAGTTACCATCATCAGGCAGGTAACTCACCTGTGTGGTGACATACTGTCATCAGTCACGTAGCTCATCTGTGTGGTGAGATACTATCACAAGTCGTGTAATTCGCCTGTGTGGTGATTTACTAACATAAGTCATGTAACTCACCTGTGTGATGATTTACCACCATCAGTCATGTAGCTCACCTTGGTTAATGCAGGGGGCATCAGTGCAGACAGCGACAAAGTCTTCAATCATGCACGGGATTTCTGCGCACAACGGAGAGGGAGGGTACTAAAGTAGCGTTATAATCGCTCCGCAGTGGTCTGCATCCCACCTCCAACTCCTTAAGACGATGGCACCTAATGAAGGTATGTGGCGGTCAGTCTCACTGTCAGTGCGTGTAGGTCTGTCTGTGCGTGAGTGTGTATGTCTCTCTGTCAGTCCGTGTAAGTCTATCTGTGCCTGAGTGTGTCTTTCTCTCTGTCAGTGCGTGTAGGTCTGTCTGTGCCTGAGTGTGTCTGTCACTGCGTGTAGTTCTGTCTGTGCCTGAGTGTGTCTGTCTCTCTTTCAGTGCGTGTAGGTCTGTCTGTGAGTGTGTCTGTCTCCCTGTCAGTGCGTGTGGGTCTGTCTGTGCCAGAGTGTGTGTCTGTGCATTAGCGTGTATACCTGGCTGAGTGTGCATGTGCCTGTGCTTGTCAGAGTTTGTATCTCTGTCCGTGCATGTGCACGTCAGTGGCTGTACCTCTGTGCAGATGCCTGTGCTTGTCAGTGTCTGTATAGATCTCTAAGCATGTGTAACAGCGACGGTCTGCCCACCTGTTCATGTCTGTCTGTGTTTGTGACGGTGTGTGAGTGTGTTTGTGAAGGTTTGTCCATCTGTCGCAGGTGTGTGTGTGTGTGTGTGTGTGTGTGTGTGTGTGTGTGTGTGTGTGTGTCTGTTTGTTTGTTTGTTTTTGTTGTTTTGTGTGTGTGTTTGTTTGTGTGTGTGTGTGTGTGTGTTTCTGTTTGTTTGTGTGCGTGTGTGTTTGTCTATGGTGTGTGTGTGTGTGTGTGTGTGTGTGTGTGTGTGTGTGTGTGTGTGTGTGTGTGTGTGTGTGTGTGTGTGTGTGATCAATGTACTCACCCAGGTTTTGGTCGATCTGAGCAACAGCGCTAGGACGGCAGGTGGCGTCTGATACAGGTTTGCTGTTGGTGCAGGTCACTATCTGGGAAAATGACCTGAAGAAACAGCAGTAACGCATAGACACTGCAGGCAGGAATAGCAATGAATCATATGATACAACTTGTGAAACACACACACACACACACACACACACACACACACACACACACACACACACACACACACACGCACACACACACACACACACTCAGACACACACACACACACACACACACACACATACACACACAAACACACACACACACACACACATACACACACACACAGAGGCACAAACACACACACATACACACACACACACACACACACACACACACACACACACACACACAAACACACACACACAAACACACACACACACACACACACACACACACACAAATGTACAGACAGACAGACAGACAGACAGACCAACTAGCATGCGAACGCGCACACTGACTTACTGGCACAGATCAGAGGAGATGAGGGAGCGGTCACAGACACTGGAACTGTTTCCAAAGGCATCTAAGAACTGAGAGTTGTAGGGTGTGATGCACGCTAACAACATGTTAACTTCATCAGTCGTACACACAGCAGCAACGCCATGACCTGAAACAGACCATACTGCTATTGTCAGAAAAAAGGCGTCATGGCCAGACCTGAAAACGGGTTTTCTATGATCATAATCAATCGTACTTCACTAGCACAAAAACTTCAAAGCGAGGACCTGAAAATGAGCTTACTGTCATGGTCAGTAATTGTGTATCGCAGACACAAACTGCTTCACAGCCCAAACCCACAACACGGTATTACGAATACCAATGTACGTGTCATGATAAACAATCGTCCATTACTAACACACAAAAAAGCTGCACAATCAAGACCTCAAAATGATATCAGTATTGTTTGTTGAAATGGTATTAACATCATTGTCATCAGTCGCCCATCACACAGAAAGCTTCACGACTAAGATATAATATGAACGTGGTATTAACATCATCGCCAGCACTCTTTTCACGCCCAAGACGTTATATGAAAATGGCATTAACATCATAGTCAGCAGTCGCCCATGACACACAAAGCTTCAGGGGCACGATATATGAAAATGGTATTGACATCATTGTCAGCAGTCTCTTCAGGCCAAGACATTATATGAAAATGGTATTGACATCATTGTCAGCAGTCTCTTCAGGCCAAGACATTATATGAAATGGTATTGACATCATTGTCAGCAGTCTTTTCAGGGCCAAGACGTTATATTAAAGTGGTATTGACATCATTGTCAGCAGTCTCTTCAGGCCAAGACATTATATGAAAATGGTATTAACATCATTGTCAGCAGTGTCTTCGCGGCCAAGGCGTTTTATGAGTGGTATTGACATCATAGTCATCAGTCTCTTCAGGGCCAAGACGTTATATGAGTGGTATTGACATCATAGTCATCAGTCTCTTCAGGGCCAAGACGTTATATTAAAGTGGTATTGACATCATTGTCAGCAGTCTCTTCAGGGCCAAGACATAATACGAAAATTGTATTGACGTCATAGTCAGCAGGTTTGGCTCCAAACAGAATACTGCAGAATAAAGATGTCCATACGGCTGTCCGTACCATTCTACACAATTCTGATATTAAAGCTTTAAATATCGGCAAAACACAGATTCCTTTTCTTTTCTTTTTCACCACGAGAAAATCTACACCGCTAGAAATGTTTTGGGGAAAAAATAGTTTAAATAAAAGCTGCTGAACCATGTGCAATCGGATTCTGGAAAAGGAAATGTAATTTTAACACTAAAAGAATACATGGTTGCTGAGTTACAAATGTACACAGGAGATTAGACTACGAGTGCATCAATATAGTTAGAGACCTGAGAGGTTTGAAACCACTTTGGAGTGAAGTATTGTGCTCCTGCACACAGACAATTTTAACCATGCTGATTTATTTCAGCCATTTAAGCATCTTCAAGGCCGTTCATGAGGGTCACATTAATCGATCAAAGATTGGCAAAGCATTAATTAGTGGAATTGTGACTGTATTCGTCATAATACTTGCATATTTGTCTTCTTTCTGGTATTTGCCTTTTCTGAACGCCAAAATAAACAAATATACATAAGAAGAAAAAAAAGTTAATATATTATGGCAATGCTAAGGTTATTTATGAACATATATTGCCAAAATGTATTAAATATCTTCTTCTTTTTTTTTTTCTTTTTTTTTTTTGCTTATGTATATTTGTAGAACTTTCTTACTTTTGCACCTTTGATGCTGTGGATGCCATTAACAACATCTGTAGTACGTATTAAGAATGTAAGATACGTGTTGACTAAAGCAATCAACGTGCGCATATTTTCACTTTTTGTGTGTGTGTGATCTGAGCACAGACAATGAAAAGAACATTTATTTTGAAGAATTTGAAATACAAGCGTTTCTAAATGTACTTTATTCTTACAAAAACAAAGCTTAGGATTTTTGTACCGGGGTACAAATTAAAGCAAAGCGCCTGTCTTGGCATGAACCTGTCGGACAGCTTTGTGGCGTCCGTCTGCACGAGACTGAGTTCTATGCTACAAAATCACAGGCTATTTTAATTCTTGTTTTCATGCATGTCTTGTATGCCAGTTACCGATAGTTTGCATCTCAGATCAGCTGTTTTGGTCGGCATTATCACCAGTCCATTGACCTCTAGCTCAGTGTGCGTGACCCCCAATCTAGATCTAGGCCTATTGCACTTATGATCCTACTGGCAGTTTGTAAATATTAGATCTATGAGAGATAATCTAAGTTGGGATTGTCATCTTTTTATTACATTTTATAGACTAAACGTATGCCCTGGCGTTTTGCTTTGGACCATGTGAACTGGGAGATGTCAAACTTTCAGCTCGCTCAGTTCCTTCTGCCGAGGAGCATTTGTTGTGTGGAGACCAAAATAGAGAAGGCGTGGCGACTTTTGTGGACTACCTCCCCACGCTCAGGAATCTTGCTGTGAACGGATTCGCTGTACTTGCAAACAAGTGTGCAGAGAAAGATGCAAATGTTTCAAGGCATCTTGCTGTGCACATCCCTGTGCGTATGCGACTAGTCAGAGTTTTTTGACTGGAAAGGGGCATCTCCGCTAATGAAATAATTGTTTTCAATACTGTGCACAACTAACTGACAGTTTACATTATCTGCCATTTAGAAGCTTTGAAAAAGTTGTTTCCCTCACGAAACACAGTGCAAAATGTGTACAAAATCATGCCCATCTAGTGTGACCTAATTACAGTAGCCGCCGTTGCAGACGACAGACAGATGTGTTTAGATATTAAAGGTATTTTTTAGGGCTATTTTTTAATTCTTCTTACATGAGCACTGCATCTGCGCGAAATTCATGCTTTAATTCTCAAGACATTTTTTGTCACAGATTTTTGTCCGAGTTTAAAAAATATATTTTGTGACCTAACTGTGCATTTAATATTAGCACCAGGGAATCCAAATATCTACATGGATCAGTCAGGCCTTACTGGAGCATAATGCTGGTGTGAAAGATCACAATTGACGTTGACAACAACAGCAAAGAGTTTTGAACTGCAGTTTTGGTGATGCCTTCAGAACAAGCAGCCTGACCATATTACATACAACACAATACAATACAACTTTATTGTCTCTGTGTAGAGAAATTTGCCTTCTGGCTCGTCATTTACATAAAACATTCAATACATTTAACAATAAAACATCAACAACTCAGTGAAACACGGAGCTAAAAACCGTTCAAATACAAGGAAAATACTTAACAATAACGATGCACACACACACACACACACACACACACACACACACACACACACACACACACACACACACACACACACACGCACGCATGCACGCACCCCCTCCCCCCCCCCCCCCCCCGACACACACACACACACACACACACACATTATTATTCTGGCTCACCAATAACAATAAAACAAAATTCCCTAAACTGACAACAAAACACTAAAATCGAAACGCTCAATCGACCGCAACATATAAATTATAGGCAGCATGTATGAAGCAACATACACACACACACACACACACACACACACACACACACACACACACACACACACATACACGCACACACACATTATTCTTCTGGCTCACCAATAACTTAAAACATTCAATAAATATTACAATAAAACAATCATTCCTTAAAGGACAAGTCCAAGGTTAGGGGTGATTTTTGACACGATTTCCGTTAAAGCTCGCTGAGAACGATGATGTAGGTGAAACTGTGATCTGAGGGTTATAAATGCACGAAAAAAGGCAGTTTCTGTCATACTGAAAGCGTCGCCATGACGCCCAAATCACGTGATCATATGCCCACTACGTCACTCTGGGGAGTCGCTGCAAAATGGTCAACTCGAGCTCCGAAGATGAAACTGATACTTTGCCCGAGAGACCCACAAGGATACAGCCGTATCAGTTTGAGCCTGTCAGGCAGGATTTTGAAAGAGTACTGGAACATCGTGTCAGCTTCAAAGCAAAACCCCATACGGTATTCCAAGGGGTTTGCGAAATCGTACTCAATGAAGTGCTCGCTACACAAATGGGCGTGATGCGGCGCAGCAAGAAAGTCAGCTCGTTTGAATTGCATAAACTTATTCCACTTTCGCCTCACTGCAGGTCGATTGCGCGGGAGCTCGTGCATTGTTATACCTGGGGTCGTCTGCGAATTGTTACAGTTCGCGGCAACACAGTAGGCCGGCATAGTTAACTTTTTTGTCGACCACACGCATACACAGTTTACTGAAGAATCTAAGATGGCAACCGCACTGACTCCCCAGACTGACGTCACTGCCGGGGAAGCCTACAGAAAATAAAATCGATTAAAAACGCAATAAAACAAAACTTTTTTTTATTTTATGTCATTAAATCTGAAACTAGTGACTCATTTGTCAATTATTTCGATGGTCATTTTGCATACTTAAAAACCTTGGACTTTTACTTTAAGAAAACATCAAAACACTAAAATCAACCACAAAAGTATGTATATAAATTTCATACACACACACACACACACACACACACACACACACACACACACACACACACACACACACACACACACACACACACACACACACACGGCACACACACACACGGCACACAAACGGCACACACTCATATGTATGCACACAAGTAAATTGTCATGGGCAATACTGCACACAATTACTATTAGTCAATTCAAAATTAAGACGGTATGCTAATATATCATAAACCTGGAGCATGTTCCATGTATGAAGATGAAACTGATATGAGAGACATGAAAAATTAGTGTGAGTGAATTTCTGGTGGACGTGTTGCATGTATGAAGATGAAACTGATATGAGAGACATGAAAAATTAGTGTGAACGAGTGAGTGAATGTCTGGTGGGTGTGTTCCATGTATGACGATGAAACTGATATGAGACACATGAAAAATTAGTGTGAACGAGTGAGTGAATGTCTGGTGGACGTGTTCCATGTATGAAGATGAAACTGATATGAGACACATGAAAAATTAGTGTGAACGAGTGAGTGAATGTCTGGTGGACGTGTTCCATGTATGAAGATGAAACTGATATGAGACACATGAAACATTAGTGTGAACGAGTGAGTGAATGTCTGGTGGACGTGTTCCATGTATAACGATGAAACTGATATGAGAGACATGAAAAATTAGTGTGAACGAGTGAGTGAATTTCTGGTGGACGTGCTGCATGTATGAAGATGAAACTGATATGAGAGACAGGAAAAATTAATGTGAACGAGTGAGTGAATGTCTGGTGGACGTGTTGCATGTATGAAGATGAAACTCATATGAGAGACAGGAAAATTAGTGTGAAGGAGTGAGTGAATGTCTGGTGGACGTGTTGCATGTATGAAGATGAAACTCATATGAGAGACATGAAAAATTAGTGTGAACGAGTGAGTGAATGTCTGGTGGACGTGTTGCATGTATGAAGATGAAACTCATATGAGAGACATGAAAAATTAGTGTGAACGAGTGAGTGAATGTCTGGTGGGCGTGTTCCATGTATGAAGATGAAACTGATATGAGACACATGAAAAATTAGTGTGAACGAGTGAGTGAATGTCTGGTGGACGTGTTCCATGTATGAAGATGAAACTGATATGAGAGACATGAAAAATTAGTGTGAACGAGTGAGTGAATGTCTGGTGGACGTGTTCCATGTATGACGATGAAACTGATATGAGAGACATGAAAAATTAGTGTGACCGAGTGGGTGAATGTCTGGTGGACTTGTTCCATGTATGACGTTGAAACTGATATGAGAGACATGAAAAATTAGTGTGACCGAGTGAGTGAATGTCTGGTGGACGTGTTCCATGTATGAAGATGAAACTCATATGAGAGACATGAATAATTAGTGTGAACGAGTGAGTGAATGTCTGGTGGACGTGTTCCATGATGAAGATGAAACTGATATGAGAGACATGAAAAATTAGTGTGAACGAGTGAGTGAATGTCTGCATTGATAGACGGATGAATATTATCTGAATAAACGTCCCATAATGCGAGAAAAACCAAACTTGCATGTCCTAATACCACAGTTTTATTTCAGAGATTAGAAAGGGGTGTGGCATTAATGCTTGTAACAATGTAAGATATTTGTTTTCTCTCATAATACTGATGTTATTCTGTTGTTCTATTCTATTCAACTTCTATTGTTAAATTGATTGTTCATAGTCATAGCTTACTATGATAATTATCTCTCTCTCTCTCTCTCTCTCTCTCTCTCTCTCTCTCTCTCTCTCTCTCTCTCTCTCTCTCT
>OY757546.1:13909896-13930396 GCA_963584105.1 Alviniconcha strummeri | reverse complement strand
AAGCACATGCCACAATGTGCATGTGTCAGTGTGCCATGGTGTGTATATGTGTGTGCACATGCAAGAGCATGCCACAATGTGCATGTGTCAGTGTGCCATGGTGTGTGTATGTGTATGTCTGTGAGCACGATGTGCTCTCATCTTCTCCATGATAAAATTCAGAATAATCAGCTGCTCAGCTTGCCTCGTCTGCAAGTTTCCTAAGCTAAATCTGCCCACATCACTGGCTGCTAATCAGCAGCCAGATTCAATCTAAATTGGCTCTCACCTGCTCCTACATCATCTCTGGTACAGCTCCTCAATACCCTATTTGCTTCTCTACTCTCCTCGCTCTCTTCACTCGCCTTCCATACTCGGATCTTCTGTGTTCCTAGGATGGGCAGGAGGACCCATGGGTTTAGATCCTTTGAGTACATTGGACCTAGCTGTGACCAGAACTCACTCTCTTCCTCTCTCTGTTGGGCATTCCTCTTAACTCTCTTATGTCAAAACTGAAAACCCACCTCTTCTCTTCTGCGCCTGGATTTGTTGTTTCTTTCCTCTCATTTCTTGTAACCCATTGTGTGTTTGTGTGTGTGTGTGTGTGTGTGTGTGTGTGTGTTGACATGTGCATATCTGTAGGCCTTTGTAAGCACTCCAGGTTCTTACAGTCTATTTTCCTAGCAGCCTTGCTTTCTATTACACAAAGGATACGGAGATGTAGAAATGTCCAATCACAGTAGCACTAAAAATACAAGTTCAATAAATCCCAGTGACTCGCATCATTTTGTTTCCTCAACTGAAAAATAACACTTGGACTTATTGCTGGTGCATAACTGCTTTACTTTCAGCAGATACTATTAATTGCCACACACACACGCAAGCACACACACAAGCACACACACACACATACACACACAGCACACACACATACACACACACACACACACACACACACACACACACACACACACACATTGTATACATAAAAAGATCAGACACAAAAACATCCCTTCTCTCATTTTGCCCATATAGTAAGACAAGAACTTGAACAAGTGGGTACAGGGAAATTAAAAAACAAAAACAACAAACGATTTACATCATCCACTCCCATCTTCAAACAATAAACACACAGTGTTTCTGAACAACACAATATAATCCACTTCTTAATGAAATCAAACTGAATATGTTTTAATAACAATATTTTTATTTTATTTTTAAAGTGTGCTTTCATTTTTACATGACCACTATGCAATATTTTTCACTTAAAGACACACACACACACATACACACACACACAGCACACACACATACTCACACACACACATACACACACACACACACACACACACACACACACACACACACACACACACACACAAACACACACACACACACACACATTGTATACATAAAAAGATCCCTTCTCTCATTTTGCCCATATAGTAAGACAAGAACTTGAACAAGTGGGTACAGGGAAATTAAAAAACAAAAACAACAAACGATTTACATCATCCACTCCCATCTTCAAACAATAAACACAGTGTTTCTGAACACCACAATATAATCCACTTCTTAATGAAATCAAACTGAATATGTTTTAATAACAATATTTATAAAATAAAATGTGTGCTTTCATTTTTACATGACCACTATGCAATATTTTTCACATAAAGACTAAAATACATCAAATTCCCCCCCCCCCCATGGAAAGGATGATTAAAATACAAGGAAACACAATATTTCACAGAGGAAAATCATGGATCTGAGGAGAATTCCCATGCCTGATCATGGAATCTCACATCAAAAACACAGTACGCAACTGACTCTCCCTCTCTCTCATGCGCATGCACCACTTTGGCCACATCTACCCACACAGTCATACCCACATGTACACACACCACAGCACAAATACATGTGTACACACTCACACCCAGTCCCACATGTACACACACTGGTAGTAAACACACCACACACACAGGCACATACACACACACACTCTCTCTCTCTCTCTCTCTCTCTCTCTCTCTCTCTCTCTCTCTCTCTCTCTCTCTCTCTCTCAGTAATATTATGACCCTTTTCCACAGCCAAGTGTACAAAACTTAAACAGTGAAAATATATAATAGCACATAGTAATTAATGATCAGTAAGAAGTGCCAAAAGCCAAGAGGATGGTCAAAGCCTATTACTAATATTGGAGAGGAAAGAATAATACTCTGAAAAGATCAACTCTTTGTCCAGTAAAACATAACAAAACAGTACACATAGATCTATACTATGATTTTCCTCTCTGCAATGCATTAAAATTGTATTGACAGTAAATTGTGTTATACTTCTGTGCAAAAAGAATAAAACAACACCCCAGCTATCATCAAATAATCCCCCCCCCCCCCCCCCCCCATAGAACCAAACCACCCCAACCCCCTCACCAAACACACACACACACACACACACACATAAATCATATATGCTGAAACAATCATATCAGAAATAATTCCTAAAATCATGCAAGTATAAATTCATCAAAGTAAATGTGGAGTGCTGCCCCCTTCATTTCAGGAAAGTGTAGCTTTACAGTGCTTCAACAAGGTTTGTGGCCCTGCGTTGCAAAATGACCCTTTTGTGTGCCTAGATATTGTATGTCACTGTTAGTGTTATTGTCAGCATACTAGTACTATATAATTATGCCCTCTTCATTTGAGGAAAGTGTAGCTTTACAGTGCTTTAACAAGGTTTGTGGCCCTGTGTGGCAAAATGCCCCTTTTGTCAGCATACTAGTACTATATATGCCACTTTGTTTACACAGGGTCTTGTTATTAGTAATAGTACACCCACAACCTCATTTGGTTGCATTTTTATCAAAGGTATCGGTGGTACAGGAAATAAGGGACTGCCAAACATTCAGTCAAGTTTTGAACTATCACTGTGACCTTGACCTTGAACACAGCAATCCAATCTTTTACAAGACATTCCAGCTTATGATGATCCACCATCAAACTAAGGTTGGTTGCAAAAGAATTAGGAGTTCTGAAGATAGTTGATAATTATAGTAGAAATGACAATATTTTGATTACATCAGCCCTCATTGTGACCTTGATCTTGATGATAGAAAACAATCTTTTTGCAAGACACTCTGGCTCATGATGATGCATCACCATACTATGTTTGGCTAAAAAAGGTTAAACAGTTCAGAAGATATCATCTGGACAGAACATTAATTCAGTGAAGTTTTGAACCTTTGCTGTGACCCTGACTGTGAACACAGCAATGACGTCCTGCTTATAATAATTTACTATCATTCAAGTATGGTTGCAAAAGGATCAGACATCCAGAGTTATAATACAGAAAAAGTCATATTTATATTTTATGAGCCCTGTGACCTTGACATTGAAGATAGTAACCATAACCCTAGAAGCTCATGATGATGTATGTATTACCATACCAAGTTTGGTTCCAAAAGATTCAGTGGTTCAGAAGACATAATCCAGATAACCAACTAAATTTTGATGTGGCCTTGACCTTGCAATCACATATTTTCACTGGGCAGTTGGGCTCACAGGTGTCATTTGAAAATATCTGATTGCTGTGTTCAAGGTCACTGTCACAGGAACCAATAAAAATTTCAGTCGTTTGTCTGGATATCTTCTGAACATTTTGCAACTAAATTTTGTACGGTAATATGCCATCATATTCATAACCAAACATTTTCACTGGACATTTTGGCTTATGATCATCCAGAAGTGACCATGTGTGGTTGACAGGACATCAAAATCCAATTACTAACTTTGGCTTATGATGATCTCCCATCAAACCAGGTTCAAGTTGGATTGCAAAAGAATAATTAGTTCAGAAGATCCAGTCATATTTTGATTATTTAAACCCTCACTGTGACATAGATGTTGAAGATAGGAGCCCAATTATTTTCCATTACATTCCACCCTACAGTGATGCACCACCTTATCAGATCTGGTTACAAAAGGCTGAGCAATTTTAAAGACATCTTCTGGACAAACTGGACACACAAACTGATAGAGACATGGTCATGGTGATTCCAGTATGGTAATCAATTAGAAACGCCCAATTCATTTGGTAAATTTGTAACAATTTATGTATTTCCAACTAGAGTGAATCTTGACCTCTCTTGCCTGCCCACATCACAGGTCACCCAGAACACAGACCCAAATCAATGGAGACTTCCCTCAACAGAGACTGCCTTTATGGCTTAACACTAATAACAGAGACTGTCCGAAACAGATGTCACCCTCACACAGTCACTCACCACAGGTCTCAACAGATGCCACCATCACACTCACCAGAGGCCTCAACAGATGCCACCCTCACACTCACCAGAGGTCTCAACAGATGCTACACTCACACTCACCAGAGGCCTCAACAGATGCCACCCTCACACTCACCAGAGGTCTCAACAGATGCTACACTCACACTCACCAGAGGCCTCAACAGAAACCACCCTCACACTCACCAGAGGTCTCAACAGATGCTACACTCACACTCACCAGAGGCCTCAACAGATGCTACACTCATGCTCACCAGAGGCCTCAACAGATGCTACACTCACACTCACCAGAGGTCTCAACAGAAACCACCCTCATACTCACCAGAGGCCTCAACAGATGCTACACTCACACTCACCAGAGGCCTCAACAGATGCTACACTCACACTCCCCAGAGGCCTCAATAGATGCTACACTCACACTCACCAGAGGCCTCAACAGATGTTACCCTCACACTCACAAGAAACCATCTTCACTGGAGGCTTCCTCCAACAGAGACCACCATCAATGGAAACTGCCCTTGAGGGAGCAAAGACCATCCTCATCAGAGACCATGCACCTTGCTGTTAGCACCACTTTTAGTACTTTTACTGAAACTTTATTTTCCATCTTAATATCTTAATAACATATTTTTTTAGTGCACATTTGCAGTGGTTAGGCAGCACTGCTCTAATGCTCTTTACACAAAATGTATGTGTATATATATTATATTTATATTATATCTATAATGCAAATTCTTTACATGAGTATGTAAAATGATAATAACAATAATAATAGCCTATATTTAGTATATATATATACTGTACACTTACTTTAAAACACATGTGCTAAGGTGGACCTTTAAACTTGTAAAAGATTACCATTGTAAACTAGTGTAGTTTTTTAAATCCCAGACCAAACACTACGCATCTCCAGTAACTGTTCTCATTAAAACAATTTTTTTTTTTTTTTTAAGCAAGCTTTTCTCCAATGGGATCAAAGACCGAAATTAAGGCCATTGTGTTAATTAAAACAGCACACAGACTTTAGTACACCTACAAAATGTACAAATATTATCCCTTCATGAGTGATGATTCCACACAGCTGGACCAGCATGGGCACCAAACCTTGTTCCTCTCCTCACATCATTTGGACTTTAAATTTCTTGGACAAAACAATTAAATGATAATGTACTCTTAAATCACAATATCCTCACACATTACAAAGGCAGGAAGCACTTGATGGTATGAATGAGGCCAGCTATGACAGTCTATCTAAGGTGTATGTTTGCATTAATGTCAAACTCTGACTGACATGGGTTTTATTTGAATGGTCACATGTACATGGCTTATTTCTCTCCCCTCCCCCCCCCCCCCCCCCCCCCCCCCTTGTTAAAAAAAGAAGAAGCTATGTGGCTCTCGTGAAAAAACTCAAGTAACAAAGCCAAACATACACAGAAATTGGTTCTTCAGAACCCAGTAACACAAAACTTAAACAGTTTCTGTTCTACACAAACTTAAAATTTTCTTGTTCTATGTCCTAATGTGCCCTTTTTGTTTAATTCTCTCTGAACAAAATCTCTCCAAATACTAAGTAGACAGAGCATTCCTGATGTGCTGTAGAAAGTAAATGACTGATCAGATTCAATTTTCAAAATAAATATATACTCACACAAAATTCAAGAATATTATTATTAAGTGCACAAAATATGATTCTCATACTGTTCTATGAAAATGAATAAAAACTGCTTATACAATTTGTTTTCACTTCATGGCTTGTTTTGTTCTATTCTGCACTGATCCAGGGAGAGCGTGTGCCATAAAACTGAAGATGGACATTGTGAAGTACATGTGCCACACAAAAATGGCTGTGCAAAATGGAAACTTTCGCACTCAATCTCATGATGGGCTCAAAATACAGCATTTGGCATAAACCACTTAAGCAGCACAATTTCCGAGTTACAGTCTATACAGGAAGGACAAAACTAGAAGCCTTTGATTGGTGACACACAAGGACTCATCTGGATACTGTGTTCAAGCCAGGAAGAAATTCTGGTAACAAGCAGGGCAACATGTGTCACACCCTGACACAAGCATTCCTTTCTCTCTGTAACTAATGTATGCTCTTCAAACTGGGGAAATACATGCTATAAACAGCTCAACTAACTGCCTTCAGCTTGTTGGAAAAACCTGCTGGCCAGCTTATTGGGAAATTTAGTTCTGTGGACATGATTGGAGTGAAGGGAAATGACAGAGCATACCGACTGGCGGGCAAAGCAACCCTTATAAGTGGCTTGCTTCTCAGAAGACCTGAAGTGTTGAGAAGCTCAAGACACTACCTGTGGGCACAAAGCCGAGGACATCACACAATCAATCGCCTGGAGGAGAGAGGCATGAAAACAGGAAGCCAGAGATGATCTTCAATGAAAGTACGAGAGAGGGCCATCATCAATCAGATGAACACTGGAACCGTTTCAAAGGCAACGTTGGGGAAACTTCTGAGAGATGGGGTGGAGTGCATATATGGACTTTTCTGAGCATGTACATACCATTTTGAAGTTGAACTGAGCTGAACTGACCTGAACTATTTCTGTACCCACAAGACCAGGTGTCACACCTGTCCCAAGTGTTACCCATTTGGCCAATCTAGTCCACATGCTATAAAATACAATGGAAACTATCCCAAGTGATTTAGCTTTCAACTGATCTTGAAACTTAATGTACTACTGACAAAAAAGAAAAAGAAAGATGTTTCGGCATCATTTTATGACATTTTGTTTCTGGGATTGATTTCCCACATTCTGTCACCAGCACTGAAGAACATAGTATCTTATAAATTATATAAACTTTATTTTTAGTTATCTCCAAAACTGCTGTGAGTGTGACTTCAGAATGAGTTGTCATTAAACATTTAAAGGTAACATGCATAAATGTATGTATGTATGTATGTATGCAGAACTCAACACATGTGGACACCATAAAAATGTGCAGTGACCTTAGGCAGTAAGTCAGTATCCAAGAAAATTCCAACATTAAAAGTTTTACTGTGGCTTTCAAATTTCAAATGATTATATATGCAACGAATCAACAAAATGGTCGCAAGAACTTATGTACAGTGAATGACAGAAACACACACACCCTTTATTATCCACTCCTGATCTGCCCCACATATGCAGGTGTCACACTGGAATGGTCACTTAGTTTGGTCTGCAACCAACATGGAATCATTCAGCACCATATTTCCTGACACCCTCACCTCCTTTTCACCAACACATGACAAGAGGTAATAGATTTCTGCTTTACCATGTATATAGGAAGGGTTAGTAATCAACACTCTTTACATTCCTCAAAAATTACTGGTGGAGACACGTTACTGCAACAAGCAATTTAGTCTGCACGCGTTATACTTTTAAGCCGAGGAGTTGAAGCAGATTTCTGCCAAAGTCTGGAGTCCATAACTCGACTGTCCTTTTGATTTCTTGTCAGTCCTTGATCCTTCTCCACCCTCACCCTGTTCATGATCCTCCCCGGACAGGTCTGCCCTAGGGGCCTGGCTCCCTCCGGAGCTGTCTGTGGTCAACATCTCTATGTTGAACACTGACATAGGCATGGCTGTGGTCGTGTTCATCAAAGGATGAAGTCTGGATGGGCTGGACCCAGAAGCAGAAACCTGTTCCACTCTGGGATACTTCTCCTCTGGGGGCTTGCAGAACTGGGCGATGCTGACTGCCCTTGTGCCCAGTGCTGAAGTGATGAGAGCAGCATCCCCTGCGCTCAGCTGATGAGCATCCGGAACCATCATGGGAACTATGCTGCTTGGAACAGAGTGGCCAGAGTCTCCTGTCGAATTCAGCCGTTTCAGTAGCTCATTGCTTTGCTGCAATCCTGCTCTCGGGTTTGGGGAAAGAACTCCGACTGCCCTTTGAGATCTGATTCCTGGCACAGACTGCCCTGGGAAGACAATGTCAGACACACTGCCAACACCATGACTAGCACCGGTGTTGCTGAGGCACATGTCTCCAGCTTCTGATCTGATCACATCTTCTGCATGGAGACCAGCACTGGAATTCCCCAAAGTTTTTTCTTTTGCCTTTTCAGCCATGTTTGTTCTTTTCCTCTTCTGACGTGACTGCGCACTCTGGGCAATCCCAATCATGTTGAGATCAATGCTGACATCACCGTGCTTCTTCAAATGTGCTTTCAGAGAGTTGGAATGCCGGTAGTTCTGCTGGCAGATAGGGCACTGGTAGGGGAAAGTATTTTCATGGATGAGCAGGTGGCGCTTCAAGTTCCTCTGGTCGCTGAACTGGTTTCCACACACTTTGCACAGGTACGGCTTTTCGCCAAAGTGAATGGTGCGTCGGTGAGATCGCATGGACTGGACATGGTTGAAAGACTGGCCGCAGACGTCACAGAGAAACTGCTGGAGGTGAAAGCAGGCACGCTGATGAGACATCAGACCTGCATGCTGCGCAAATCCTTGGCCACACTTGTTGCAGATGTAGCGTTTTACTTCACTGAAACAAGGCAGACAGAACTTTGCATGAAAACTGTCAGGTATGCAGTAACAAATTTATATTACTGCTGTACAAAGTGTGGTGACAGTCATACTGTCATCTAACCAGAAAGAAAAAGAAGAAGAAGAAAAAAAGGGGGGGGGGGGGGGTTAGGGTGGGAGAAGTACAGCAAGCAGCAATGGTTGTAAATGTGTACAGGCTACATTATATCACTTAAAGCATGGCTCTATTATCAGCTGAAAATGTTAACAAGCGTAAAACTAGGCCCTCACTTCTTGCATGATGATCTCTGTTGCTTTGCTGACATCAGAAAATGTATTTTATAAAGCTTCAATCAATTTTAAACCAAATTATCATAGACTGATGGACCTGCACCTAATCTGCAAGATAAAAATTATTATAATACTGCATCTGGATCACTGACTTGTGTTTCCATGATGTTGTGCTCTTTGGAAAAGTTGTGTATCACTAATAATATCAGTGAAGGAAACATTTGTGAAGTCTCTCTCTCAACTCACATGTGAATAATTTCTGCACGTCTGTGAAGGAAATGTTCTCTTAATCTCTTGTCAACTTACCTGTGTATTTCTGCACGTCTGTGGAAGAAGTGTTCTCATAGACCCATAGTCTCTCAACTCACCTGTGTATTTCTGCATGCCTTTGGTGGGGGTGGGGTGTTCTCTCTGTCTCAACACACCTGTGACTTCTGCGTGTCTGTGATGAAGTGTTCTCTGACTCTCTAAGACTAACTCAAATGCATGTTTCTGTGTAATTTTGCCATCCTTGAGGAGAAATGTTCTCTCTTCTTCAACTCACCTGTGTATTTCTGCATGCCTGTGGAGGAAGTCAAACTTCCAAGTCGCATAGGTACACCCAGGATGATCGCACGCAAACGGCTTGTCATCCCCATGTATGTCCTTGAAGTGAATCCGCAGGCTCTTCTCCGTCTTCGCCACAAAGTCGCACTTTTTGCACCTGAGGTGGTGCTGGGAAAAGTGGTTGGTTCGCATGTGCCGTGTCAGATTGGACTTGCGGTAATACGTGGTGATGCAGATATCGCAGGTGAAGGTTGGGTGGTTAGTGATGTGGCGGAAGTACTCGTCCAACTGGGTGAACTTCATCATGCATCTTTTGCAGCTGATGCGGTCCATCTTGCCCAGAGCAAAGTCTACTTCTTCCTTGTCATTCTCGCCCATGTGCTGCGCTTCCACCCACTCGCTGTGAGACATTACTGACGGGTCTCTGAAGGTAGAGTCTTCTTCTTTGTCTGATGGCAGCTGTTCGGACTTGACCTGTACAGTGTCTGATGATGCTGGCTTTGTCTCTTGCTGCTTTTTGGGGCTTACTTTAGGCCTTTTGGAAGCCATTTTTTTGCCTTTTTGTCTTTTCAAGGTTCCTTTCATTGCAGAGGCCTTTTTTGTAGTTTTGTCAGGATCAGTGTGTTCTATGAAATCAGAAGGATCTGCTTCATTTCCATCACTTGGGTCATTTCCCATCTCTTTTCTTTCACTTCCATTTTCACTGCTGTCTGCTTCTGCTTCCAGTTTCACCGTTTCCTTGGCTGTATTATGGACTCTGTTCTTTCCTCTCCGCCGCTTGGCTCCTCTAGCAGAAACCCCTTTTGAAGGGGTTCCTCTCTTGTGATGCACCTGGCCAGCCACCATGATTCTGGAGTCATGTTTCATTTCATACTGTTCATTCTGACCTACCAGATCGAATGAGACTCTTTGCTCATCTGACTCTTCATTAGTGTCCTGTTCACACAAAACTGCCTCATCTGTGAGCACAGCTTCATCATTGTGGTTACCGGTGACCTCCTTATACTCTTGACAGAGTCGGACCACCTCCTCCATCTGCATCCAACGAGCTGTGGACATGACAGATGACAACATGGTGGTGTTGAAGCTGAGAACTCCGGTGTACATCATGTTCAGCAAGCAGCGGAACACATCCACTTCAAACTTCAGATGGACAGAAATGCCATTCACAGAAGGGTCAGAAAACTGTGCCGAATTTTCCAGCAGGATTTTCAGCTTGGGACTGAAAGCAGCAACTACACAGGAGTGGGCCCGCAGGTTCCCCCCCTTGGCAGAAATAAGAAGGTCACAGTGCTGAGTTTCTTGCCATTGTCGGTACAGTTTGCTGCACAGTTCAGATTCATGATCTGGGGTGATGTGGACAAACTCAGAATGCATGTCTGAAGACATTTTTGACGACATCTTGAGTCCTCTGAATCCCTCTTTCTCCTGTGTCTGGAAACCACAACATGTGGGAAATAAATACTTTCAAACAAGAGAGAAGAGTACACTTATAATTATATCACCATCAGACCATGACCATTCACTCAATCACTGTCAAAAACTAATGTTGCCAGTCTAACCAGTAAATAGTTAACCACACACACAAAACATGTCTAAGTTACAAGTAATAATGATGTTAACCAAAAAAAAAAAAAATTACAAATAGCAGAGCGTATACATGTCCTTACACTCAGACACTGCACCAGGACCTCACTCACATTAACACTATATATCAGGTCCATTACCACATTACTGATTACAGGACAGTGTAAAACACATACATTTTTTATTATATGACCCATTCTCAAAACCTGAACTCGGCTAATGGTCTCATGTTTGCCCACGCTAAAAGTAAACCTACAATTATGCTATGCATCTCAATTTTGTTGTACATTTTGTTTTATTTTGTTGTACATTCAATAAAGAAATACATATGATAACCATGTGTTTGTTACTTGAGCGAAAGTGTGGTTTATTTGTGTGAATGAACTGAAATTTTTGTAAACACTCCATGTGAAAACGTGACGCCGGCACTGATGTTTAAACGAACTTAAAGTGACTTGCCACTACTGAGTTCTATCAAAAACTAAATTGTTTTATGGATGAATAATACTTTTATTCTTCATCCTATTTTTTTTTTAAAGTGGAAACTTTTTATGTGTTATTTATATTATGGAGTACTGAATATCGGCGATCGGTCGTGACGCATCCTGTCATTGGTCAGAATAATTTTTTAAAAACTCGACTCGGCTCATAAATGAATAAACTGCTGTAACAAGTCCATCAGTGTGTCTTTATAGCACGAATAGTCTGCATAATTTATTTCAACTGTTCTGTGGTTTATTTAGCTTTACTCTCCATGTTTTTATTTTGACGATAGTGTCTTGTCATGTCATCATGACCAATTAAATTTGAAACCCAAACAAACTACTCAATGCAGCAATATGTTCCGATCCTAGTCTTGTAGTACCAGGTGACCCGGAAGTAGTCATCTTTGTTTTGATGTAAAAAAATGGTGAAAACCAGGCATGGTTAGCGATTTACTTTTCTTGTCATCGACAAATCACATCCAAACATTACATCACGTCCAATCACACTTACAGCACTTTTACACAAATTTCACACTATTTAGTGACTAAATCATGGCTAATTTCCATGTATGCAATGATCGATATGGCAACAATGGACACTTACAGCACTTTTACACAAATTTCACACTATTTAGTGACTAAATCATGGCTAATTTCCATGTATGCAATGACCGATGTGGCAACAATGTAGTCCATGTCGAAGGCCAATAGTTTCGGTTGCACACTGTTCAAATTTGAAGATGACGAGTTCAGAGTGACAAAAAGCGAATTCCTGTCATAATCATGACCGAGCACATGGTCAACTTTACCAAATTAGGACTGAGATTTCATCAAAATGTTTCTTTAATTAAAAAAAGCTTATTGTAATTGTGAAACACTAATATTGTTTCAGCTTTTCAAACAGAATTTGGTGACTTTGTTTTAAAAATGAAGCAAAAAAAAAAAAAAGACAATGAAAGAAAAGAAAAAGAACAATAACAGTAATACAGTAATAGTTTTTAGCACCCTGCTATATCTGTCATGCTTGTATGATGCTGCAGTGTCAAAGTTTTGACTGCATCAAAGTAGAAATAAATAAAATGTCAAAAATATATCACATAATTCATTAATATACTGTTTTGAGATTTTTGATTGGATGTGATGATGCCAAAATTTTTTCCTTAATCTCTGATATTGAAATTTCAGCTTTTTTTATTTTTGCTTTTTTTTGGGGGGGTGGGGGTGGGGGTGGGGTGGGGTGAGGGGGGTTGTTATACTGCATATGAAATAAACAGTATTTGTACCTTGTATAACTGTGTTTGTTAATTACTGTCAATATTTTGCTTAATGTAAAACACAAATAATTAAAGGACTTTTGTTGGACGTTACTGATGACATGACATTTTCATTCAAAATCACTGATTTTTTTTTTAATAAGTCTTATTTCAGCTGGTGACAGCAACACACATCTTTCAGTTAATGTATATTTAACAACATATGCTGATTATGTTAATACTTTGACTACTTTTCATGTCATCAGTCACATCCAATCAAGGTAGGTAGTTTCAATAAAATCACCTTCAACATCAGCAACTGGCCACAAACTGTCTTCTAGCTCTTACATTTAGAAATATAAAAGTTAGACAACCCACTAATACTAAGATTTCCATTTACATATATATATGCTACTGATTTATTCCCTCTTGTGTCATACTTCATAGATGACGTTCCAAGAATACGTCATATATAATATATATATGAGCCTGTGACAAAAGGTCGTGATCTAAAGTGGGACACACTGCCTCAAAATCAAACTCCCAGTAAGCTATTTTCAGTCTTACCATTAGAAAGTGGTATGTTTCAAGTAACTATTTCCATCATCAAAAAATGGTTTTGATCCAAGTGTGTGCTGCATGGCATCAAAACTGGGGTCAGGTGAGGTGTGGACGTTTGTAACAATGGACACAGTGAATGTCATAATAATACAGAGAAAAACCATTTGTATGCAATTGTAATGCTTCTGGTGCATTTAAGTAGCTGCTAGTAATAAAATCAGAGCAGGCAGGACAAACAAATTCTGCTTTAAATGTAAGTATTATGTAATCACTGTGTCCAAATTTTGCGCTCAAGAATCTAGTTCTACAAATAATCATTTCAAACACAGAACAACTTCAGTAAAGTTTTCAAACAAGGAACACTTTATTTCATAGTATACACTGTAATGATAAATGCAAAAAAAATGCAAGGCAGGAGGCATATTCACACATTCCAACTTGTTTAAGTGGACGAACGTAACACTATGGCAGTGGAAACAGTCTATGAAAACCAAGATACTATTTCACCCAGACTGAACAAACAGCACACAACTGTAGGGAATCTAGAGACAGTAACAGTATGATATGACAGGTTAAAGAGCGACTTTCTGAACATGCAGATCACATTAAAACTTTAGGACTATTTATAAGACCCCCCCCCCCCCCCCCCCCAAAAAAAAAAAAAAAAAAAAAAAACACACACAAAAACACACAAAACGACATCCTTTCAAACTAAACCTGTCAATCACTGTCAGTGAAAAACTGCTGCCTCACTTTGCACTCAGTGTCAGGGAAACTTTTTTTGTTTGCAATCAAGAAATCCCAATAAGTCCGGTGGTGAGAGCCTGAAGAACATGCTTCCTTTTTGTGTGTGAAGAACTGGATCCATACATGATTTTCTGCTTGGCACACTTCCAGAACCTGCCACAGTTATCAAAAGTAACAGAATTTAATACAGACTTGAATACCAGGGAGAGACAGACGTCATCTAATGTATGCTTACTAAAACTAAAAGAAAAACAACAACACATTAAAAATGCAATCAGGTCACAAAGTATGGCATCTTTAAGTCAGATACCTGTATTAAATTTTTCAGTATGTAAAAAAGGAAAACAGAAAAATGATACATGTACTTTGGACTGTAACAATCCTAAAGTGCCCTTACATACCAAAGGTCTTTATTTATACAAGAGCAGTGAAATTTTTTATAATAAATTGTAAGACAATCTTCACCCCCCACCCCTCCCCCTTCCACACGCCCCCAAAGTCGGCCTTCATGCACAGTTAATCAATAAAAATAAATTTACAGTGGCAAGTCAACTATTACAGGAACAAAATTAAGACTGCAAAACAAAGGAAAGGGGGACGGGGGGTAGCACTGTGCCCATGTCACGTTCACCTGCTACAAAGTTTACAGAGTACTTGTTTAATATGCATAAGCCTCCAGTCGGACGTAAAAGTTTGTAAACAACCACTTGAAGGGTAAGCTGTGAGCCATTTCAACTTTTAAATCGACCGCTTACCTAAATCAGCAATAATTACAGACATAGACGGACTGCAGGCTAACGTAAGAAAAGACATCTGGACACACGTAACACAGACACAGTCACAAACTGTGTCCACAATCTGAAATTGCCCCCTTCCCGCCATAATACGATGAAGTAAACAAAGCACACTACCAGTGCCATTTATATCACTTACTAGTGGCTAAGAAAGCATTTGTTTGGGAAAATATATGGTGAGGACAGAAATTCGACACTTATGTGGGTCGTTCGTAACATTTAGGACATTCGTAACAAAACAACCGGACACAGTCAGAATACTCACCGCCACCCCTTCGACGAAACCATTGTCAGCGACAAGCGGCCATGTGATGTCAACAGGAAGGCCAGTGGTAGTTTTAGAAGCGGACAGCAGTAATTAAATGTTTGCGATGCCGATAAAATTTGCAAAAGGTCGTTCGTAACAAATGGACAAAGTTTCAGATTTTTTACGTCTGGGTAAAAAAAATGAAACACGGAAATGCCCCCAGTAAAAACATTGACTGCTTTCGGTGCGCGATTAATATGCAAATAAGAGAAGCGAAGGTCCGCAGTGAATGCAATGGTGGACGGTAGCAGACGATCTTTAAACTTACAGGAAATTTGGACACAGTCCGTTACGAATGGCCAGTGTATTTTCAATTTCGTTTTTTTGGTTATGAAATGTCACGCATGGCTTGCAATTCGACTGGATACTAAAATTAGTTTATTCAGTAGTCAAATTGTGTAAAAGTTGTGAAGAATAGTTCAGCTGGTTAGTTGCGGTTTTGAGCTGAAGTCAAACAACCCACGTTGTCCCACTTTCCGGAAGCCACTTTTCGTCGATTTTCGTCAAGTATTTTTGTTTTTAATCCTCTTCTTGGTGACCAAAGCTGCCAATTTTTGCTTTAACTACTCATCAATGCATACTGAATAAAAGCAACCACAGTTTCGTGTAACTGTAGTAAGACGAAAATAAATAGGAGTATACAAACATACCCAGGTTAAGCGGGAGCACCTTTTGTCACAGGCTCATATATATTCCATGCTGCTGTCCTGGTAATGGATGAACATTTGGGCTACAAGGTCAATGAAAACAACGAGAAAGAAAAAAAACAACTTCATTCATTCATTATGAGCACTAATTGGAGTTTTCCCACAACATGATGAGGGCGATGTATTCAAGAGGCAATCACCAAGGAGATAGATGATGTACAGGTTTGCACCATGTATGTATTCATGAGACTGTGTGCACAGAGATAGAGAAGAATGAATGGGGGGGGGGGGGGGGGACCTGAGCCTTGCATTGTGAAGACAGAGATGGGGGGGGGGGGGGGGAGCTGAGCCTTGCATTGTGAAGACAGAGATACCTGATCCTTGGGTTTTAACATCTGATCATCAAAATGTTAAACTGTTGCGCTGAGTAG
Organism: Alviniconcha strummeri; assembly: GCA_963584105.1. Taxonomy (NCBI): domain Eukaryota; kingdom Metazoa; phylum Mollusca; class Gastropoda; family Provannidae; genus Alviniconcha; species Alviniconcha strummeri. The sequence goes on along the minus strand of OY757546.1, from coordinate 13,913,997 downwards.
GCCTATGCAGCAAATTATACTAGAGATACTGCAAACCTAAACCGCCCCACTGTAGATCTCAAACGTGTACGTAGCCCATAACTAACTAGGTCCGTTTTTGATGAAGCCCGGGTAGGCCTGGGTCTGCTCCTTCGTAAATCTTTTAACATCAATTAATAACGAAAAAGTGTGTAAACTGTAAGTGAAGGTTAGAGCTGTGCCGTTCGGGTTTCATCCCCGGGGGACGCTACGGTAGCTGGATTGGTCTGGCCGGATACATCAAAACACTTATTATTTACACTGTACATTTTCCCCCTGTCTTAATTTTCTTTCTACTTAAAGTACTTTTTCACACCACTTTATTCTGTTGGGCTCTGCAGACCCTACCACCACCCCCAGCCCCCAAAAGTGCAGCATAATCTCCAGCTCAAGCAGTTCCTGCTTAGTGGATGTTGTCTGCTTACATCAAAATAACCTAATTTTTGACAGTTATGACTTCCATCAGAGCTAATCCTCCTTTTAATTCAAACTAGAACTCTAATTTTGCTCACGCTTGCCACAGACTATGGGCATGGCACGCCCATCAAGAGACTCGACCTACACGAAACTGTCGTCTGCTCCTGTTCACCCTTCAGCGGCCGACATAACCCTTGCACGTCTGTTAACACCTTGACTTCCATTTTTGCAACAACAACAAAATGTTAATCCTGCAAGGTTCAGTGCTAAATTCAATACTTTTCAAATACAACATAGCACAAACCTTCTACGTCACTGGGTGCAGAACGTTATTCTGTGTTTATCTCGCAATGCGAAGGCAAATTACTGACAGAAATGGCATTCCGTTGCCAAGATGGCGCGTCGCCAGTGGTGGCCTCAAATAGGTCAAGGAGAGTGCGCCCCGGATGATAAGTTTCAGGAGTTGCTCCCCTTGGATCGTGAAAGGTTCAACTCGTTGCTATGTGGTTGAGTTTGTCTCTAACCATCGTATTGTGGTTAGGCGATGATTTTTGCTTCGCTTTGTTTTGTTCTGTTTTGTGACACGAAAACTGTTTTTGTTTGTAAATGAAGCATCTGCAATTTCGTTCAGATCAAAGAACAGGGCGGTGATCGTGAACAGCAACTGCCGAACTGACGATGACAGTTTCAACCAGTGACAATTACCCAGTGACGACATGATGCCACCGGTTGCAGTGCAAGGCCAGAGGTTGCGATGTTAAATATGTGATAAAAGATAGCAATAACAATATGCTCCAATAATTTCGGTTCGTGTTAAAATATAAAATAAATAAATCCGCCACGCTACTGAGTCAATTGACTGACTCAGTGATGGCACTGAACTAGGTATAGGCTGTACTCACTGAACAAACATATTCTCTGCTGAAAAACGCCTTTTCTTTCTTTCTCTCGTTCTTTTTTTTTCTTTCTTTTTCCCCCCTGCGTGTGTGTGTGTGTGTGTGTGTGTGTGTGTGTGTGTGTGTGTGTGTGTGTGTGTGTGTGTGTGTGTGTGTCAGTGTGTGTGTGTGTGTGTGTGTGTGTGTGTGTGTGTGTGTGTGTGTGTGTGTGTGTGTGTGTGTGTGTGTGTGTGTGTGTGTGTGTGTGTGTGTGTGTGTGTGTGTGTGTCAGTGTGTGTGTGTGCGGTGTGTGTGTGTGTGTGTGTGTGTGTGTGTGTGTGTGTGTGTGTGTGTGTGTGTGTGTGTGTGTGAATGTGTGTCAGTGTGTGTCAAGTGTGTGTGTAAGAGAAACACTTCACTAGAGCTAGTATGAGGTGTGTAAGAGAAACACCTCACTAAAACTAGCATGAGGTGTGTAAGAGAAACACCTCACTAGAGGTATCTTCAGGAGTGCAAGAGAAACACCTCACTAAAACTAGCATGAGGTGTGTAAGAGAAACATCTCACTAAAACTAGCATGAGGTGTGTAAGAGAAACACCTCACTAGAATTATCTTCAGGAGTGCAAGAGAAACACCTCACTAAAACTAGCATGAGGTGTCTGTAAGAGAAACATCTCACTAAAACTAGCATGAGGTGTGTAAGAGAAACACCTCACTAAAACTATCATGAGATTTGTAAGAGAAATACCTCACTAAAACTAGCAGGAGATGTGTTAGAGAAACACTTCGCTAGAAGTAGCATCAGGAGTGCAAGAGAAACGCCTCACTAAAACTAGCATGAGGTGTGTAAGAGAACAACTTCACTAAAACTGGTATGAGGTGTATAAGAGAAGCACCCCACTAAAACTAGCATCAGGTGTGTATGAGAAACTCTTCACCAGAAGTATCATCAGGTGTGCAAGAGAAACACTTCACTAAAACTAGCATGAGATGTGTAAGAGAGACACCTCACTAGACGTATTATCAGGACTGCAAGAAAAACACCTCACTAAAACTAGCATGAGCTGTGTAAGAGAAACGCCTCTCTAAAACTAGCATGAGTTGTGTGAGACACATCTTACTGAAACTAGCATGGGGTGTGTAAGAGAACCATCTCAGTAGAACTGGCGTGAGGTGTGTAAGAGAAACATCTCACTAACACTAGCATGAGGTTTGTCGGAGTAGCATCAGGAGTGCAAGAGAAACACCTCACTAAAACTAGCATGGGGTGTGCAAGAGAAACACCTCACTAAAACTAGCATGAGGTATGTAAGAGAAACACCTCACTAAAACTAGCATGAGGTGTGTAAGAAAAGCACCTCACTAAAACTAGCGTGAGGTGTGTAAGAGAAACACGTCATTAGAAGTAGCACGAGGAGTGCAAGAAATCACCTCATTAAAACTTGCATGGGTAGTGTAAGAGAAACACCTCTCTAATACTAGCATGAGGAGTGCTAGAGAAACACCTCACTAAAACTAGCCGGCATGGGTTGTGTAAGAGAAACATCTCACTAATACTAGCATGAGATGTTTATGAGAAACATCTCACGGCTAGAAGTAGCATCAGGAGTGCAAGAGAAACACCTCACTAAAACTAGCATGAGGTATGTAAGAGTAACACCTCACTAGATGTATCATCAAGAATGCAAGAGAAACACCTCATTAAAACTAGCATGAGGTGTGTAAGAGAAACACCTCACTAAAACTAGCATGGGGTTTGTAAAAGAAACACCTCATTCGAACTGGCATGAGGTGTGTGCACCTCACTAAAACTAGCACGAGATGTGTAAGAGAAACACTTCACTAAAACTAGCATGAAGTGTGTAAGAGAAACTAGCATAAGGGAAAAGTCTCACCGAAGCTAGCTTGAGGGGTGTAAGAGAGAGGAGAGTAACAACAGCTCCTTGCAAATACGTCATGATGAGTGTTGCGTTCTAGCATGAGGTATGCGTTCTAGCATGCGTTCTAGCATGAGGTAAAAACTAGTATGAGGAGTGTAAGAGAAACTCTTCCCTAAACTCACTAAACGAGCGCACGCACGCACGCACGCACGCACGCACGCACGCACGCACGCACACACACACACATGACACACACAAGCGCGCGCGCAGAGAGAGAGAGAGAGAGAGAGAGAGAGAGAGAGAGAGAGAGAGAGAGAGAGAGAGAGAGAGAGAGAGAGAGAGCATCCAACGCATATTGCCACCCAGTTTACAAGCCGTTGACCACTCGACCGACCAGGACTCACTTAACCGACAGGATCGCAGTTGACCGACTGGACGCACCACGTCCTTACCTGGGTGTATTATGACGGTGTAACAGTAGCATTAAAGAGGTCTCCGGGACTGAATGTCAGTTCAGACTCACGTGTTGCTGCGTCACTGACACGGTTAAAGGGGATCCTAAGCAAGAAAGCATCCTGTTTCTATAGACAAGGACTGTGGTGTTTCTTCCGATTTATCTTCTTCCATGGTTCTACGTGTAACCGACGTAAAACTAGAAAGAAGAAAAAGAAAAAAAAAGTAGAACCATCATGGACACTGCCGTTAAGAACTGAATAGTAGGAGGAGAATAAGTAAGTAGCTTGGTGTTTTACGCCCAGTCAACCAGTACGGTTATAATTTATCAGGGCGAGTGAAGAAGAAGAAGAAGAAGAAGAAGGAGAAGAAGAAATGCTCACAGCAGTTTCTCAATCGAGTTATAGGCAAGGTTGATATAAATCAAACAAACAAGGCAACACTTGTTTTCTCTCCC